>CM033630.1:13257974-13595474 GCA_019453435.1 Rhinogobius similis
TTGAAGCGAGTGGACTCTCTTTAGAACCTTTTAGACCCCCTTAAAATCCGGTTTAGACCTCAGTTAGACCGGTCTGAACCTGCGCTGGTCCCGGGACGGTCTCGGATGAGGGTTTGCTGTTGATTTAGAGCAGAATTCCGCTGTCTTTACTAAAAATATGCAAACTTTATATTGAGGAAAACTAATTAACTGTGTCTTTAAGGCACAAACAGAGCTTTATTATTAGGATTTTCAACATCTGAGTGTTAGTTTTGAGCTTCTATAAAATGTACTCTAGCGGTTTTATTTGTAGCTCTCCATCGACACACAAAATGGAAAGAAAGGTGCTAAGAATACAACGCAGCAGTCCGTTGTATTCATGAAAGAAGGCAGTGGTGTTCATCCATTTTCATCCGCTTCATTCAGGGCCGTGTCGCAGGGGCAGAAGTCTGAGCAGGGACCCCCCTCACCTAGAGCTGGGCGATACGGTGATAAAAATAAAATCGTGAGCTGGTCCCTTGTGAAATCGTGATTCACTTTGTCTCTTTAATGCAGCTGTCTGTTCAAACACACTTTTTCTCCTGTTGTTTAGCCTCTGAAGCCTTTGAGCAGATTACTTTATTTACCTCTGAAAGGCCAGAGCTGCACAATTCAACAAAATCAACAAAATGTCTTGCTTTGATTTGAATAAAAACAACACTGTAGTTTGGATTTATACAAACGTGTTCTGAAACAATCTACAAAAGCACGACAAAAAGTGATAAAAATGCACTCAAAAGCGACAAAAACAAAGATGCGACTAAAACTGACGAAGACACATTTAAACTTGACAAACACAACTGAACGTGACAAAAACGTGACTAAAAGCAGCAAAATTGTGTTTAAAATCTGAATTTGAACAGAATCCTATTATTAAAACATAAATCGCAAATCTAATCACAATCAAACTAGTCAGAAAATTGGTCCGAAAATTGATATTTTTCCTAAATCGTGCAGCTCTATTAAAGACAAAGTGAGCATGAATGGTGATCAAATCGAAATCATGATCTGGCCCCAAGATAATATTTTTTTGCCATATCGCCCAGACCTACCCTCACCCCAGACACTTCCTCCAGCTCTGGTTTAACGGCAAACACTTTCTGCTAAACCACTACCGCCCGTCCGTCCCGGGACCGGCTGCTTAGTCTGTGCGAGTGTAAATACAAACCGTTTTCTTGCACATTACCGAATATGCAGTACAGCGCAGCAAGTGAATGCGCCTGCTGTCTCCGCGCATCGCTCCGTCCTCCTCCCGGCCCACAGGTGGCGCTGTCCACGTGGCGGCGACGACGGCTGGGAATCCTCAAGTTCAGGCCGGACCCGGAGTTCTAAAAAAAAACTGAAAAAAAAAAACTTGAGAAACGCGGAGCGAAAAGGTCTTTGTAAAGCATTTGAAAACGCCTCGGTGCATGCATGAGTTGAGTTCTTTGATAAAAACGTGACGATTTTTCTGTTCGTTCAAACGTGCTGCGTGTTTTCACTTCTATCGTAAGGATTATTTTCTCTCGTTTGGCTCAATATGAATTAACGACTTATTTATTTTGTACATAACGTTTGGATTATTTTATTTTTTGTATTCATTTTGTGTTCTTTCAATCATTGGACGCTGTATAGACTTGACTGTATGCTTCTGCTGTTCTCCTCCTCCGATGTTTCCTCTACTACTTTGTACATGACTTGTTTTTAAAAATAATATTGATAAACTATAAATATATACAGTAAATATCTTAATGAATGACCTTATATTATATTGTAAACGGCGGAGGGCAGCCACAAGCATGATTTGCATGGTTAAAAACTTGAAAGCTGCGAGATCCTGGTTCGGTTGCCTCGTATTGACAGTTCCTCTTGTTACCATGGAGATATTATGATTATATTTATGATATTATGGACATTTTCTCGATATCTTAAGCCAGTAACACGTTCTCTTTCTTTCTTTGGTTCTTTATATTGTGCTTCTTTGAGAGACCTTCCTCAAAGCCCTGTGCCATAGAAATTGTGCCACGAAATTTTCATTTCTCTTAAATCTTAAAGTGCGTACGACAGGTTTAACCACACATTTCTTTAAGTTGTTGAGTAATTTTACTTTCTGGTTGAACGTGAGCGGCAGCAGTGGAGGATGAAGTACTGCATTTTGTTACTCAAGTAAAAATACAGATGCAGCAGCAAAAAAAAAAAAGTAAAAGGATCACATTTTAAAACAAAGTAGTCCTTTAGAAATAAAAAGTAAAAGGAAACAATAAAAGTAAAGTAATAAAAGTAAAAGTTGATTGATTTATTGGTTATTTTTCTCTTTAGAGGCTTTTTGTTTGCGCCAAAGGAACCAGGATCTAAAACCTTAACAAAATATACTTTTACTTTTCAGTCCAGTAAAAAATGTAGTTGAGTAGAAAGTACAGATGCACGCTCTGAAATGTAGTGAAGTAAAAATAAAAAAGTATCTACTGTAAAATATACTTAAGTAAAGTACAGATACCTTAAACATTTAAAACAGTACTTTTACTTTTGTACTTTGTTACTTTCCACCACTGAGCGGCAGATTTTTCAAAATGCACTTTCACACAATTGCTGAAGTTGCTATAGTAACCAAATTTTAGAGTTTGTCCAGCATATAATATAAACAGTGGATAAACACTTGCTCAATGTGTGTAAAAAAGACGTATTTAAACTGTTAAAAGTAAACGAAGCGCAGCAGAGTCTGACTTGAGACGTTAAATGGATAAGTGATGATGACGAGCTAAAACAATCACTTGTGTTTCTCTGAGATTAAACTGTGAAATAGTCAAACTTTGATGTAGCTACACTGAGCTCCACTGGAGGCCACAGCGACTGAACACATGATAAAGACATTTCAAAGAGTTTAGTGAGGGATGCGCCAAATCAGACACATCATTTCAGGAAGCGTGTGGGAAACTCTCCGTTCATTCAATAGAAAACCCAACCTTTTCCCTCGAATGATACGTTTCCTGGCGATTTATGTGTATTTTAAGCGCAACAATTCAAGTCGAGTCACAACTGAGTCTAATGTAGGGTATTAATGTGGTATTACCTCAGAAAAGTAAATGGATTGTTCTGTAGATGTTAAAATACAGCAGGCGGCGTTAGCATCGTGGTAGCATTTAGCCCACAGCGCCGTTAGCATTCTTGGATATTCATACAAATTTGGAGCGTTCAACCACTTTATCTTTGTGTCTGTATTTTGCACAAAAAAACTCATAAACACCACGTCTTGCTCTTGAACATTGTGATAGAGCTGCTGTTCTCCATTAAAATGAATTAACTGTTTCCCCCACATAAGGTATCTGTAATCTCGGACACCGCCTGTATCTATGACGGTGGTTGACAACTGTTACCTAGCAACCATGTACCGTAAACAAGAGTCTAATTTACACGAAAAATACATGACAGCAACTTTATTTTCTTAAATTAATGTTAAATCTGCCCGAAAATGAGTTTGTTTTGCATAAATTGTTTTGCATTTTGGATGTATTTTTGAGTATTGACGACTCAGAGCTACTTCCTGTCATGTTCATCTTTTGTTTCAACTTTTCTTCACAAACTGTCACTTGACTGATGTAAAAACAACAACTATGATTTATATTTACTACAGAAGCTAATCCACCAAACAAAGAAATGCATTGAAAATCATGAACCTGTCATATGCACTTTAAATCTTTTTTCTTTTCTTTTCTTGTTATAATTGACTTGTTAATTTCCGCTGTTTTTCCGTTCGGTTCCCAGTCACTAACACTGTACGCATGCCCCACGGGACGATCCACTTTTTTACTCTTGAATAAAATATGCATGAAGCTTTGGTATGGATATCGAGCCTTTATTTCATTGTTATATGTTTCTGTCTGAAGGGTTTGTTATTCGCACACTTTTCACAACGACCAGGACTCAACTGAAACTGAAACTGCCTGACTGTACTGAAAAACAAGACTATAAATCCAAGACTGAAGCAGGAATGTGGTTCAAAACAGCACTAAACGGGGTCTGTATCAGGTCTAAAATAGGACTAAACCAGGACTGTTTATCAGGCCCAAACCAGGACTAAACCAGGACTATATCAGGCCCAAACCAGGACTAAACCAGGACTATATCAGGCCCAAACCAGGACTAAACCAGGACTATATCAGGCCCAAACCAGGACTAAACCAGGACTATATCAGGCCCAAACCAGGACTAAACCAGGACTATATCAGGCCCAAACCAGGACTAAACCAGGACTATATGGGCCCAAACCAGGACTAAACCAGGACTATATCAGGCCCAAACCAGGACTAAACCAGGACTATATCAGGCCCAAACCAGGACTATATCAGGCCCAAACCAGGACTAAACCAGAACTATATCAGACCCAAACCAGGACTAAACCAGGACTATATCAGACCCAAACCAGGACTAAACCAGGACTATATCAGGCCCAAACCAGGACTATATCAGGTCTAAACCAGGACTAAACCAGGACTAAACCAGGACTATATCAGGCCCAAACCAGGACTAAACCAGGACTATATCAGGCCCAAACCAGGACTGTTTATGAGGCCCAAACCAGGACTAAACCAGAACTATATCAGGTCTAAAATAGAACTAAACCAGGACTGTTTATGAGGCCCAAACCAGGACTAAACCAGGACTATATCAGGCCCAAACCAGGACTAAACCAGGACTATATCAGGTCTAAACCAGGACTAAACCAGGACTATATCAGGCCCAAACCAGGACTAAACCAGGACTATATCAGGCCCAAACCAGGACTAAACCAGGACTATATCAGGCCCAAACCAGGACTAAACCAGGACTATATCAGGTCTAAACCAGGACTAAACCAGGACTATATCAGGTCTAAACCAGGACTAAACCAGGACTATATCAGGCCCAAACCAGGACTAAACCAGGACTATATCAGGTCTAAACCAGGACTAAACCAGGACTATATCAGGCCCAAACCAGGACTAAATCAGGACAAAATCAGGGCCAAACCAGGACTTAACCAGGACTATATCAGGTCTAAACCAGGACTTAACCAGGACTATATCAGGTCTAAACCAGGACTAAACAAGAACTATATCAGGTCTAAACCAGGACTATATCAGGTCTAAACCAGGACTATATCAGGTCTAAACCAGGACTATATCAGGACTAAACCAGGACTAAACCAGGACTATATCGGGTCTAAACCAGGACTATATCAGGTCTAAACCAGGACTATATCAGGTCTAAACCAGGACTATATCAGGTCTAAACCAGGACTAAACCAGGACTATATCAGGTCTAAACCAGGACTAAACCAGGACTATATCAGGCCCAAACCAGGACTAAACCAGGACTATATCAGGCCCAAACCAGGACTAAACCAGGACTATATCAGGTCTAAACCAGGACTAAACCAGGACTATATCAGGACTAAACCAGGACTAAACCAGGACTATATCAGGCCCAAACCAGGACTAAACCAGGACTATATCAGGTCTAAACCAGGACTAAAGCAGGACTATATCAGGTCTAAACCAGGACTATATCAGGTCTAAACCAGGACTATATCAGGTCTAAACCAGGACTATATCAGGCCCAAACCAGGACTAAACCAGGACTATATCAGGCCCAAACCAGGACTAAACCAGGACTATATCAGGCCCAAACCAGGACTAAACCAGGACTATATCAGGCCCAAACCAGGACTATATCAGGCCCAAACCAGGACTAAACCAGGACTATATCAGACCCAAACCAGGACTAAACCAGGACTATATCAGACCCAAACCAGGACTAAACCAGGACTATATCAGGCCCAAACCAGGACTATATCAGGTCTAAACCAGGACTAAACCAGGACTAAACCAGGACTATATCAGGCCCAAACCAGGACTAAACCAGGACTATATCAGGCCCAAACCAGGACTGTTTATGAGGCCCAAACCAGGACTAAACCAGAACTATATCAGGTCTAAAATAGAACTAAACCAGGACTGTTTATGAGGCCCAAACCAGGACTAAACCAGGACTATATCAGGCCCAAACCAGGATTAAACCAGGACTATATCAGGTCTAAACCAGGACTATATCAGGCCCAATCCAGGACTAAACCAGGACTATATCAGGCCCAAACCAGGACTAAACCAGGACTATATCAGGCCCAAACCAGGACTAAACCAGGACTATATCAGGCCCAAACCAGGACTAAACCAGGACTATATCAGGTCTAAACCAGGACTAAACCAGGACTATATCAGGCCCAAACCAGGACTAAACCAGGACTATATCAGGTCTAAACCAGGACTAAACCAGGACTATATCAGGCCCAAACCAGGACTAAATCAGGACTATATCAGGTCTAAACCAGGACTTAACCAGGACTATATCAGGTCTAAACCAGGACTTAACCAGGACTATATCAGGTCTAAACCAGGACTAAACCAGGACTATATCAGGTCTAAACCAGGACTATATCAGGTCTAAACCAGGACTATATCAGGACTAAACCAGGACTAAACCAGGACTAAACCAGGACTATATCGGGTCTAAACCAGGACTATATCAGGTCTAAACCAGGACTATATCAGGTCTAAACCAGGACTATATCAGGTCTAAACCAGGACTATATCAGGTCTAAACCAGGACTAAACCAGGACTATATCAGGCCCAAACCAGGACTAAACCAGGACTATATCAGGTCTAAACCAGGACTAAACCAGGACTATATCAGGTCTAAACCAGGACTAAACCAGGACTATATCAGGTCTAAACCAGGACTAAACCAGGACTATATCAGGCCCAAACCAGGACTAAACCAGGACTATATCAGGTCTAAACCAGGACTAAAGCAGGACTATATCAGGTCTAAACCAGGACTATATCAGGTCTAAACCAGGACTATATCAGGTCTAAACCAGGACTATATCAGGCCCAAACCAGGACTAAACCAGGACTATATCAGGCCCAAACCAGGACTTAACCAGGACTATATCAGGCCCAAACCAGGACTAAACCAGGACTATATCAGGCCCAAACCAGGACTATATCAGGCCCAAACCAGGACTAAACCAGGACTATATCAGACCCAAACCAGGACTAAACCAGGACTATATCAGACCCAAACCAGGACTAAACCAGGACTATATCAGGCCCAAACCAGGACTATATCAGGTCTAAACCAGGACTAAACCAGGACTAAACCAGGACTATATCAGGCCCAAACCAGGACTAAACCAGGACTATATCAGGCCCAAACCAGGACTGTTTATGAGGCCCAAACCAGGACTAAACCAGAACTATATCAGGTCTAAAATAGAACTAAACCAGGACTGTTTATGAGGCCCAAACCAGGACTAAACCAGGACTATATCAGGCCCAAACCAGGATTAAACCAGGACTATATCAGGTCTAAACCAGGACTATATCAGGCCCAATCCAGGACTAAACCAGGACTATATCAGGCCCAAACCAGGACTAAACCAGGACTATATCAGGCCCAAACCAGGACTAAACCAGGACTATATCAGGCCCAAACCAGGACTAAACCAGGACTATATCAGGTCTAAACCAGGACTAAACCAGGACTATATCAGGTCTAAACCAGGACTAAACCAGGACTATATCAGGCCCAAACCAGGACTAAACCAGGACTATATCAGGTCTAAACCAGGACTAAACCAGGACTATATCAGGCCCAAAACCAGGACTAAACCAGGACTATATCAGGTCTAAACCAGGACTTAACCAGGACTATATCAGGTCTAAACCAGGACTTAACCAGGACTATATCAGGTCTAAACCAGGACTAAACCAGGACTATATCAGGTCTAAACCAGGACTATATCAGGTCTAAACCAGGACTATATCAGGTCTAAACCAGGACTATATCAGGACTAAACCAGGACTAAACCAGGACTAAACCAGGACTATATCGGGTCTAAACCAGGACTATATCAGGTCTAAACCAGGACTATATCAGGTCTAAACCAGGACTATATCAGGTCTAAACCAGGACTAAACCAGGACTATATCAGGCCCAAACCAGGACTAAACCAGGACTATATCAGGTCTAAACCAGGACTAAACCAGGACTATATCAGGTCTAAACCAGGACTAAACCAGGACTATATCAGGTCTAAACCAGGACTAAACCAGGACTATATCAGGCCCAAACCAGGACTAAACCAGGACTATATCAGGTCTAAACCAGGACTAAAGCAGGACTATATCAGGTCTAAACCAGGACTATATCAGGTCTAAACCAGGACTATATCAGGTCTAAACCAGGACTATATCAGGCCCAAACCAGGACTAAACCAGGACTATATCAGGCCCAAACCAGGACTAAACCAGGACTATATCAGGCCCAAACCAGGACTAAACCAGGACTATATCAGGCCCAAACCAGGACTATATCAGGCCCAAACCAGGACTAAACCAGGACTATATCAGACCCAAACCAGGACTAAACCAGGACTATATCAGACCCAAACCAGGACTAAACCAGGACTATATCAGGCCCAAACCAGGACTATATCAGGTCTAAACCAGGACTAAACCAGGACTATATCAGGCCCAAACCAGGACTAAACCAGGACTATATCAGGCCCAAACCAGGACTGTTTATGAGGCCCAAACCAGGACTAAACCAGAACTATATCAGGTCTAAAATAGAACTAAACCAGGACTGTTTATGAGGCCCAAACCAGGACTAAACCAGGACTATATCAGGCCCAAACCAGGATTAAACCAGGACTATATCAGGTCTAAACCAGGACTATATCAGGCCCAATCCAGGACTAAACCAGGACTATATCAGGCCCAAACCAGGACTAAACCAGGTCTATATCAGGCCCAAACCAGGACTAAACCAGGACTATATCAGGCCCAAACCAGGACTAAACCAGGACTATATCAGGTCTAAACCAGGACTAAACCAGGACTATATCAGGTCTAAACCAGGACTAAACCAGGACTATATCAGGCCCAAACCAGGACTAAACCAGGACTATATCAGGTCTAAACCAGGACTAAACCAGGACTATATCAGGCCCAAACCAGGACTAAATCAGGACTATATCAGGTCTAAACCAGGACTTAACCAGGACTATATCAGGTCTAAACCAGGACTTAACCAGGACTATATCAGGTCTAAACCAGGACTAAACCAGGACTATATCAGGTCTAAACCAGGACTATATCAGGTCTAAACCAGGACTATATCAGGTCTAAACCAGGACTATATCAGGACTAAACCAGGACTAAACCAGGACTAAACCAGGACTATATCGGGTCTAAACCAGGACTATATCAGGTCTAAACCAGGACTATATCAGGTCTAAACCAGGACTATATCAGGTCTAAACCAGGACTAAACCAGGACTATATCAGGTCTAAACCAGGACTAAACCAGGACTATATCAGGCCCAAACCAGGACTAAACCAGGACTATATCAGGTCTAAACCAGGACTAAACCAGGACTATATCAGGTCTAAACCAGGACTAAACCAGGACTATATCAGGTCTAAACCAGGACTAAACCAGGACTATATCAGGTCTAAACCAGGACTAAACCAGGACTATATCAGGTCTAAACCAGGACTAAAGCAGGACTATATCAGGTCTAAACCAGGACTATATCAGGTCTAAACCAGGACTATATCAGGCCCAAACCAGGACTAAACCAGGACTATATCAGGCCCAAACCAGGACTAAACCAGGACTATATCAGGCCCAACCCGGGACTAAACCAGGACTATATCAGGCCCAAACCAGGACTATATCAGGCCCAAACCAGGACTAAACCAGGACTATATCAGACCCAAACCAGGACTAAACCAGGACTATATCAGACCCAAACCAGGACTAAACCAGGACTATATCAGGCCCAAACCAGGACTATATCAGGTCTAAACCAGGACTAAACCAGGACTAAACCAGGACTATATCAGGCCCAAACCAGGACTAAACCAGGACTAAACCAGGACTATATCAGGCCCAAACCAGGACTAAACCAGGACTATATCAGGCCCAAACCAGGACTGTTTATGAGGCCCAAACCAGGACTAAACCAGAACTATATCAGGTCTAAAATAGAACTAAACCAGGACTGTTTATGAGGCCCAAACCAGGACTAAACCAGGACTATATCAGGCCCAAACCAGGATTAAACCAGGACTATATCAGGTCTAAACCAGGACTATATCAGGCCCAATCCAGGACTAAACCAGGACTATATCAGGCCCAAACCAGGACTAAACCAGGACTATATCAGGCCCAAACCAGGACTTAACCAGGACTATATCAGGTCTAAACCAGGACTTAACCAGGACTATATCAGGTCTAAACCAGGACTAAACCAGGACTATATCAGGTCTAAACCAGGACTATATCAGGTCTAAACCAGGACTATATCAGGTCTAAACCAGGACTATATCAGGACTAAACCAGGACTAAACCAGGACTAAACCAGGACTATATCGGGTCTAAACCAGGACTATATCAGGTCTAAACCAGGACTATATCAGGTCTAAACCAGGACTATATCAGGTCTAAACCAGGACTAAACCAGGACTATATCAGGTCTAAACCAGGACTAAACCAGGACTATATCAGGCCCAAACCAGGACTAAACCAGGACTATATCAGGTCTAAACCAGGACTAAACCAGGACTATATCAGGTCTAAACCAGGACTAAACCAGGACTATATCAGGTCTAAACCAGGACTAAACCAGGACTATATCAGGCCCAAACCAGGACTAAACCAGGACTATATCAGGTCTAAACCAGGACTAAAGCAGGACTATATCAGGTCTAAACCAGGACTATATCAGGTCTAAACCAGGACTATATCAGGCCCAAACCAGGACTAAACCAGCACAAAATCAGGACAATATATCAGGTCTAAACTGTGTCAAAATCAAGTCTATACCAGGACTAAACCCTGACTATGTCAAAGTCTAAAAGAGGATTAAACTAATCAAAATCAAATCAAATCAAATCAATTTATTTTTATAATGCCCAAAATCACAACAACAGTTGCCTCGATGGGCCACAGGTAAAAGCAGTTCAGATAACTGTCCCAGAATGCCCCTGTCCTTTGACCCTCCTTCGCGGCGAGGAAAAACTACAAAAAACCCCATGGGAAAAAGTAGAAACCTTGGGGAGAACCACAGTGAAGGAGAGATCCTACTCCCACGGACGGACAGGCTGCAGATGAACTAGGACTGACGCATCCACTTGGACTGTGGAGCCAGAACCACTCAAGAGGGAGGTGGCTTTAAAGAGTTCCTCCAGGCGGACGAGGAGCAGTCCACCAGTGTAGAGAGATCCTCCAGCAGGAGATGAGGAACAGTTAATCTAAGTAGATGGAGTTCGTCCAGGCAGACGAGGTGTGGCTAATCCAGGGTTGAGGGAGTTCCTCCAGGTGGGTGGCGCATAGATCGTCCAGTGTAGAGATCGATCCTCCAGACAGATGGGGGTGGGGGGGTCGTCACTGGAGCAGCCGCCGCAGTGCCTGAAACAGTCTCCACTCCCCGGGGGAAGTGGAGAGAAAGAGAAACATGTGAACAGCAATGAACAGACTACAGTTGAAGTAATATTAAATATTGTTGATAGGTAAAGTAGGAAGAACCAGAGGATAGTGTTCAAGCTGCCATACTTCCCCAGCAGAATTGCTCCAAGGGCAGCGTAGCTAAAACTGTAGGTTTTTATTTCTGTTCCTAACTGGCCTGACCATAAGCTATTTCAAAGAGGAACGTTTTGAGCCTGGTCTTAAATGTAGAGACTGTGTCGGCCTCTTTACATGAACAGGGAGCTGGTTCCATAACACAGGAGCTTGGTAGCTAAATGCTCGACCTCCTACTGTGCTTTTAGAGACTCTGGGGACTAACAATAGTCCAGCATTTTGAGAACGAAGAGCTCTGTTTGGATGGTACGCTACTATTGCATCTTTGAGTGTAGGATGGGGCCATATTGTTTAAAGCTTTATAAGTCAGGAGGAGGATTTTAAATTTGATTCTAAACTCAACAGGAAGCCAGTGAAGAGACTCTAACACTGGTGAAATATGATCTCTTTTTCTAGTACCTGTTAATAATCTTGCTGCTGCATTTTTGAACCAGTTGAAAGCTTCTTATAGAGCTTTTTAGGACACGCTATAAGCAGGGCGTTACAATAGTCTAATCTGGATGTGACAAATGCATGGATGAGTTTTTCGGCATCATCTCTGGGCAGGATTTTTCTAATTTTGGTTATGTTACGCAAATGAAAGTAGGCTGTTTTACAGGCTTGATTTATATGTGCTTTGAACGAGAGATCTTGGTCAAATAGGACCCCAAGGTTTCTTACAGTAGAGCTGGGGGCTACAGTGATATTGTCCAGAGAAACTATCTGGTCAGATAAAGAGTCTCGCAGGTGCTTAGGGCCCAGCAGAATGACCTCGGTTTTTTCAGGGTTAAGGAGCAGATAATTAAGAGTCATCCAAGTTTTTATGTCTTTCACGCAGGCACTAAGTCTGTCTACTTGATGGGTCTGATCAGGTTTCATTGATAAATAAAGCTGAGTATCATCTGCATAGCAGTGGAAGTTAATGCCATGCTTTCTGATGATCATACCTAAGGGCAGCATATAAAGTGTGAACAGAACTGGACCGAGTACTGAACCCCTGCACAATCGTAGGTTACTTTAGAACATGGGGAAGATCTCTGGTTTACATTAACAAACTGGTACCTATCAGATAGATAGGATTTAAACCAGCTTAGGGCGGTTCCACTGACACCTATATCACATTCTAACCTCTGCAGTAGAATGTTGTGGTCGATGGTATCAAGCGCTGCGCTGAGGTCCAACAGAACCAGGATTGAGACCTGTCCATCATCAGCAGCTAATAACAGATCATTTGTGACTTTAACTAGTGCAGCTTCAGTGCTGTGGTACGCACGGAACCCTGACTGAAAAACTTCAAATAAATTATTGTCCTGCAGGTGGCGACAAAGCTGTTTAATCACAATTCTTTCAAGGATTTTAGAGACAAAGGGCAGATTAGAAATAGGTCTATAGTTTGCCAGTATGTCGGGGTCTAGATTAGGCTTTTTCAAAAGTGGTTTAATCACTGCATATTTGAAGGACTGAGGGACATAACCGCTTTCTAGTGAAGTATTTATTATATTAAGAATGGGATTTATAATTAGGGGGAGAATTTCTTTGAGGAGTCTACTTGGGATTGGGTCTAAAATACAAGTTGATGTTTTGGAGGACATAATGACTGAAGTTATCTCTGCCTGATCAACAGCAGTGAACCTATCTAGTATTACTGAAGGATTTGTATGGGACACTAGCTTTGCAATCTGGGCTTGCTCAGTACTAATAGTGGGAGTCATTGCATTTAGTTTATCTCTAATAGTTGTGATTTTGCTGCTAAAGAATAGAAGAAAGTCATTGCAGCTTAGAGTAACTGGTATTGAGGGTTCTACTGCGCTGTGACAGTTTGTCAGCCTGGCTACAGTGCTGAAGAGAAATCTAGAGTTATTTTTATTTAGGAACTAGGATTATATATCAGATCTAAATCAGGACTAAACTAAGACTATATCAGGTCTAAACCAGGACTAAACCAACACAAAATCAGGACAATATATCAGGTCTAAATCAGGTCTAAACTGTGTCAAAATCAAGTCTATACCAGGACTAACAGGACTATGTCAAAGTCTAAAACAGCATTAAACTAGGATTATATATCAGGTCTAAAACAGGACTAAACTGTGTCTATATCAGGTCTAAACCAGGATTAAACCAGGACTATATCAGGTCTAAAATAGGACTAAACCAGGACTATTTATCAGGTCTAAACCAGGACTAAACCAACACAAAATCAGGACAATATATCAGGTCTAAATCAGGACTAAACTGTGTCAAAATCAAGTCTAAAACAGGACTAAACTGTGTCTATATCAGGTCTAAACCAGGATTAAACCAGGACTATATAAAGTCTAAACCAGGATTAAACCAGGACTATGTAAAGTCTAAACCAGGATTAAACCAGGACTATGTAAAGGCTAAACCAGGATTAAACCAGGACTATTTATCAGGTCTAAACCAGGACTAAACCAACACAAAATCAGGACAATATATCAGGTCTAAATCAGGACTAAACCCTGAATATATCAGGTCAAAACCAGGATTAAAGCAGGACAAAATATCAGGTCTAAACCAGGATTATGAATCAGGTCTAAAACAGGACTAAACCAGCAAGATATCAGGTCTAAAACCAAGACTATATACAGTATCAGGTCTAAAACAGGACTAAACCAGGGGTGTGTTAGTTCAAACAGGACTAAGCCTAACCCTGGTGTGTGACTAACACAAGACTCAAACCAGGTCTAAAACAAGAACATAAACCTGGACTAAACCAGGACTTTATCAGGTCTGAAACAGGACTAAACTGTCTGAGTCTCAAGTCTTTGGTGCCAGGTCCTCTGCTTTGAGTTCCAAGTCATTTCAAGTCCTTGCACTAAATCACAGAAAAGTGCTCATATTCTTGCATTTTATTATTATTATTTATTTTTTATTTTTTTTAATGTTTCTTCTTTAAAACACATGTATTTTTGAGCAGACTCTGCCAGCTCTAAATCCAGAATAAACCAAACCATTTACCAAAGAATGTCTGACGTCTAAAACAGGACCAACTCAGTAAAGAATCTTTGACATGTAATAATGTAATTCCCTTCTAACCTTCAGCCTTACAATTAATTACAGTTTCTCTAATTATGTCTGTAATGATGACTGTGGAGAGCTCAAACAAAGTAAACACGAAACTAAAAAGTGGAGCGACAGGTGCAGTTTACAAAAGGGCTTGTTTGGTCGAGGGACAGAGCCAGTTTGACCAGAGTCCACTCCCACACGTCCAACGCAAACGAGACGCAAATCATGTCTCATCGTCGTGGACCAGTGCCAGCTCCAGCCTCACACCGGCCCCTCACCCCTTCAGCTGCAACGTGTCAGAAAAGAAAGAAAACATACACGAGGAGCGCCGTGTTAAAGGGCCCATGACAGGTCGGGCGACTCATTTAACCAAAATGTAGTTCAGATAAACATATTTCAAAATTAGCTAAAATTCTTTACAAATTTTACACCGTTTTCACAATTTTTAGCTTTTTAAGTTTACTTCCTGGTTGTAAATGATATCGCGCTAGGAAATTTCCATAGCAACAACACTGTACACTGGGCCAAAACCCATCTAATGTCACATTTTTTTGATTTGACAAATAAACACCTTTATTTTGTTGAATTAATGTTTAAAGCGTCAAAAAAGTAGTTCATTTTGTGTAAATTCTGCATAACCTTTGTCTCCCCAGTGTGATGTCATCAGTCTGCTTACTTCCTGTATTTTTCAACAGGTTTTTCAACTTTTCTCCACAAACAGTGACCTGATTGGTGTAAAACTATAATTTCTGTTTACAAGAAGTATTAATACACTAAATAAAGTCAAAATTAGAAAATCATAGAAACCTATCATACGCACTTAAAGCGTCGAAGCAACAGATGAACAAGAGACATGCACAAGCTGAAAACAAGGAACAAAATCCATATAAATGACACAATAGTTATGATTAGTGCCTAATTGTTGCTGTAAATCGTCTCTTCACTTCTGACGTCATGTTTTGATGACATCACAGACTGCTTCTTGTCATTTTAAACTGTTTTTTTTCTTTCCTTTTTCTAAATTTCTTCACAAACTGCATCTTGACTGAAAAACTGAAACTGAAAACTGTTCTAAATATTTACCAAACTGTGTATAAAAACCACACTCATAAACATGAGACCCAGTCATGTGATTCAATCAATCAGCAGCCCAGTGTCGCTCTTCCTCTTCGAAATCTATATTTCTTCTCTTTTAAAGTAAATTCTCTTATGATTATTGAAGTTGTTATCAGTTTGTTTTTCGTCTTTTCCTGTTTGTGAAGCACTTTGAATGACTTTGTGATAGATACAGATAGTGCTCTGTACAGATAAACTCGTCGTGCTTTGTCTCCTTTTCCTAATATTTGTAATTAAATATTAACAGATATTAACAGATGAACATGATAACGTTTAAATTATTACGATTGTTGACCTGCCGATCTTTCTTTAAAACTCGCAAAAACGTGAACCTTGATTGTATTTAAATATTTATATTTTTTCCATGACAGTGATTTTATTTTGATCCAAAGCAAATCATTTAGATTTGCCGATGACGCAGCTTAAATATATACGTTCATTTAACATAAAATATTTAATCAGGAAAAGTTTCATCATATACTGTATGTGGGTCAACATTTAGTTTCTCTTTTTTTCTTGCATTTACTCCAAATGTCGACGTGCTTTTGGGAATCACCACCACAGGAAACACAACTGAGGTTAAACTTACACTTATCAAGAAACTTCACTTCTCTAAAATCTGTGTTTCCCTTGAATCGTGATGTCACTTACAGCACAGGGTCATTTGCATTTTGACATGTAAATCTAATGTGAGCTAAACAAAAGCTCCACAGACAAACACAAGCCAACAAAAATGTCATCAGTTCTATTGATTCTGCCACTCGGTCAAAATGTTGAGGAGCATGAAACATGTGAAGTTGAAGTTAGGCTTTGGTCGCTGCTTTGTTGCTTGTGTTTCCTGTTCAAACGCTCCATTGTGTGTCTCAGAGTGTGTATTTAGTTCTGGACTGTGTTGGGAAGTGTACTTTGAAAGTGTGTTTAGTCACAGCAGTGTTTTTCAACCTTTTTCTAGTTGCGACCATGGATGTATTAAAAGTGGTCCCAGATTGATTTGTGGCCGTGCGAGGTACTGCAGCCTCTTGGAACCAGCCTTTTTCTAAAATTGCTCATTATAATTGCAGACAGGACTGAATTATTATCGGCATTTAAATAAAATAGAAGGAAATGTTCTTTTCTACCGTTTCTAAAATCACCGAAATTACCGTTTTTATATGAAGTGGGGGATTGTCGTCACGTGGCGCCCTAAAGCAAAGATGGCAGCCTCCGTATCAGGAAGTAAAGCAAAGATGTCAGCCTCCATTACGAAAGATGGCAGCCTCCATATCAGGAAGTAAAGCAAAGATGGCAGCCTCCATATCAGGAAGTAAAGCAAAGATGGCAGCCACCGTATCAGGAAGTAAAGCAAAGATGTCAGCCTCCGTATCAGGAAGTAGATTCGGAAGTAAGAAACTTTTTTGGGGTCATGCGCCAATGAGCACTCTCCATAGGGATAAACAAGGCGGCCATTTTGGATTCATCTTCCAGGTTTTATTATTGTTCTATGGTTGCGACACACTTTTTGGGTTTGAAAGACACCACGGCACACCAGCTTCATAAACATGACCAAATCAGACCATGTAGTTAATAAAATATGGCATATAATGAGCCAGATCATGTTTGTGTCACTGTTTGGTGCTTTAAATTTGGCATCAGTGGTGGCTTTGCGTTCTGTTTTATTTATTTATTTTATTTATTTATTTATTTGAACAGGACCATGTACAATGACATTATGCTCGAGGGCAAAGATGATTGCACCAGATTATAGCTATGCAAGCTCATTTCCATCTGCAGTCCTGGATCAGGGACGGGGGGAGGACAACGTGCATTATTTACAGTTTTCATACAGTCTCTGACACTCGATCATTCACTCACACTTCATCGTCATCAATATTATCTTAGCACTGAAGTTCATTGCAGACACCAGAACCTTAAAGTTAAGATTACAGTATTAAAATTACAATTTACACCAAGTAAAGCTAATACACTTTTAAATAAGTTTATAAAAGGAGCTAAGACAAGACTATTCTATGTGTGTGTGCATCTCTGGTTCTCAATAAACCACTTCTTTACCTCTGGAGAAGGTACAGAGGTTACTTTTTGGTGCAGAAGTTGCTCAGGACACTCCAAAAAGGTAAATTGGTTATTTACATCTGCATTTCTGAACCTGTTAACTCCAATTTTATGTTTTTTCAAGGCACACCTGGCAACACTTCAAGGCACTCCAGTGTTCCCCGAGGAGTTACAGAATACAGCACACATGCACTTTGTTTTATTTTGTTACATATTTCGCATATTTGAATGAAAGGATGTCAGTGCAGAACTATTGTCTGTCTGTATCTATGACACAAAGCTGCACATGTACCAGGGGCGTCGGACTGGGGGGGGTCCTCAAACCCATGACATGTTTGTTTGTTTGTTTGTTTGTTTGTTTTCATGTATCTACGCTTGAATACGTTTTTGTTGTAATAAAATGCAGTGTTGTTGAGTAAAATTAAACGTGTCTTTTGGTTATTGCAAAAACAAAACAGTCGTGTGTCATAATGTACTGTCTGGAGCTCAACAGTGACACTGACAAAACACGGGGAAAAAGAAACACATCTGATCATAATTCTGCTGAAATGTTGAGGACTATTTTTAATAAAACAATGTCTGTGCGTAACCTCCATAATTACATCATTATTTTTAATATAACCTTTGTGCACTTGTAATTGTAGTTATAAATAACTGAGTAATCGTTAGGTAGAACTCACTGCATTTTTCTGCAAGTGTTTTCAATTATAATAAATGCACTAAACACATATTTGGACTTCCTGTGCTGTGGCCACGCCCCCTTCTCTCCCTATCTCTCTATCCTCTCGCTCTCTGTAATTCTCCCTTCCTCCCTCTCTTCCTCTCTCTCCCTCCCTCCCTCTCCTCCCTTCTCTCTCTCTCACCCCCCCTCCCCTCTCTCCCTCTCTCTCTCCGTCTCTCCCTTCCTATCTCTCTCCTCTCTCTCACCCTTCCTCTCCCACTCTTTCTTCTCTCTCTCCTCTCACCCCCCTCCGTCTCTTCCCTTCTCTCTCTCCTCTCTCTCACCCCCTCCCTCTCTTCCCTTCTCTCTCTCTCCCTCCCTCTCGCTCTCTCCTCTCTCTCTTACCCCCCACTCTTTCTTCTCTCTCTCCTCTCTCTCTCACCCTCCCTTCCTCCCTCCCTCTTCTCCCTTCTCTCTCTCTCACCCCCCTCCCTCCCTCTCTTCTTATCTCTCTCTCCCTCCCTCCCTCTCCTCCCTTCTCTCTCTCTCACCCCCCTCCCTCCCTCTCTTGCTTTGCTCTCTCTCTCTCCCTCCCTCCCTCTCCTCCCTTCTCTCTCTCTTACCCCCCTCCCTCCCTCCCTCTCCTCCCTTCTCTCTCTCTCTCACCCCCTCTCTTCCTCCCTCCCTCTCCTCCCTTCTCTCTCTCTCACCCCCTCCCTCCCTCTCTTCCTCTCCCTCCCTCCCTCCCTCCCTCTCCTCCCTTCTCTCTCTCTCTCTCACCCTCCCTCTCCTCGATTCTCTCTCTCTCACCCCCCTCCCTCCCTCTCTTCTTATCTCTCTCTCCCTCCCTCCCTCTCCTCCCTTCTCTCTCTCTCACCCCCCTCCCTCCCTCTCTTCCTCTCTCTCTCTCCCTCCCTCCCTCCCTCTCCTCCCTTCTCTCTCCCTCACCCCCCTCCCTCCCTCTCTTCCTCTCTCTCTCTCCCTCCCTCCCTCCCTCCCTCTCCTCCCTTCTCTCTCCCTCACCCCCCCTCCCTCCCTCTCTTCCCCCCCTCTCTCTCTCTCTTTCTCTCTCCTCTCTCTTCCCTCCCTCTTTCTATCAAAGCAGGTTTTCCGCTGTTGGTTTTATATCAATAAGTCGAAAGTGAAAGTGTTTGACGAGGACAAAGAGACAGAGAGATGAAATCAGCCTCTCACTCCGAGCAGGACGCAGAGGTGAGAACACTCCTCTTTTCATGTTTTTTCTTGTTTGTGCATGACTTTAAACTAATCGTACTTACATTATATCAAAAAAATCACTTTTATGAAACTGTTTTGGGGGTTTGTTAAATCATTTACTCTTCCAAACACGAGTTCAAATCAAATAATCTGATTGCACTTTTCATTTATTCTTAAACTCACTGGAATCTTTTCTTATTTTATTCCTTTTTGTCCACATCTGATAAACAGGAACTTTAAAACTGGTTCTTATTTCCAGCCAGATCAAACACAGGAGGAAGCAATTGGTTATTATTATTATTATTATTTATTTATTTTTTCTATTGCGGAGAATGAGGATGTGTTTCCAGTTGCCATTACTGACTGTGAAAAATATGATGAACCAGTTTAGAGAAGAGGCATCAAAACCAAGCGAGGCGAGTTTGTTCAGGGGAATGTTCTACGAAAGCCACAAGTCAACAAAGAGCGCCGCTTTTGTTTTACTTCAGAAGCCCATAAACCTCTGATAAACTGCCAGTTAAAAAAAAAAAAGTCATCACAGAAAAAAGGTCACACACTGGAATAAAGTCAAAAGTTTAAAGGGCGTATGACAAGTTTTCATGGTTTTCTAATTTTGTCTTTATTTGAAGCAATAATACCTGTTGTAAATATAAATTATAGTTTCACACCAATCAGGTTTGTTTGTGTAAAGTTGAAAAATCTGTAGAACGTTACGGGAAGTGAACAAACTGATGAGGAGAATGCAAAGGTTATGCATAATGTACACAAAAGAGACGACTTTTCTGACCCGTTAAACATTAATTCAACAAAAAAAAAAAGTGTTTGAATTTGTGAGCTGGAGCCTACTCCTGCTCCAGCATTGCTCATTGGCACAGGGTCAGATTGCCCCTGATAGTCTGATGACCAACCCTGACACAAGCCCCGCCTCCTTTTGGTCAGAGCGGGTTCAAGGGTCGCCCTGTGGAGGAGTAACAGGGCTCTGTGTTTTACAATGAGCCAAACCCTGTCCCCAGCTCTTTCAGTTCATGCAAATTCATTCAAATACGGTGCATTAGGCCCGTCATAATCATTACTATCGACTTATCATTCAAAAATCAATGGTTAGAACTATATTTTTGGAGGTCAATATTTATCTTGGCGATTTTCTTTGTATCAGCGCAGGATTTTTTGTTCTTTTTCTGTACTCTGATCAGATTTAAGATGAAGATAGTTCAGACACATTCAGATTCAATTCCAAAACACTTGATTTACCTCCGAAAGGGCAATTCAAACGGCACAGCAGATACATAAAAACAGCAATTAAAAAAACAAACAAAATGACATTGATGAATAAATAACATGTAGGACTCATTATAGATACAAACGAACAATTTTAGGATAATCCCCTTTTGGGTTATTTTTTCATCTTTATTTAATATTTTATCAGTGGCATAGATTGGTTTCTATTTAATTTATCACTTTTCTTCGGCAGTTTATCAGAATTTCTTAACACAACTCCAGTAAATTAATATTTCAAGACAAAACATTCTATATTTTGAATACTCCAAAGTCCTACAATAACAGGAGATAATCATGTTCCTAAAACTCATCAACAAAGAAAGAAAGGAGTTGATTCCCAGACGTTTAGAGGCGTAAAATGTAGCACAACCTGTGACACGTCTATATTTGTTCTACATAAGTTAATATTTTTGAGAACTTCATATAATTCATGCAGCAAATGAATCGTGCTGTAAAGTCATGAAAGGCGCTTTATAATCTACATGAATATATAACGCTGCATTAGTGAGTTTGAACATTGTCATGTGTTAAAACTAAATCCCACGTCCAGACCTTTTGACTGCCATTTAGGTGTAATTTTCAATCTAAAGGTACTGGCCTGAAAAGCTATAATCTATTCAGCCCTGAGCTCGTTTAGTCCTGGCTTAAAGGGAGGAGTTACAGTCTTTGTTTACCTGTTGTTGTTTATCCTCGTATTGGGTCGTTCTGGTGTTGTCTGTTGTCCTCTGCCTCACGGCTGTTAAAGTGCATATGTCAAGTTTTTATGATTTTCAAATTTTCTCTTTATTCCGTATTTTAATAACTTTTGTAAATATAAATTAGTTTTACACCAATCAAGTTGCCATTTGTGGAGAAAAATTTAAAATCTGTAGAAAGTTACAGGAAGTAAACAAACTGAAGACATCACACTGGGGAGACAAAGGTTACAGCACAATTTACACAAAATAAATGACTTTTTGACACTTTAAACATTAATTCAACAAAGTAAAGATGTTTACATTAATTTTTCTTTAAAAAATTTTAAAAAATCTGTGACATTAGAGGAGCTTTGGCCCAGTGTACTGTGTGGTTGCTATGGTAATTTCCTTGTGTAATGTCATCATTTACAACCAAGAATCAAAACAAAAACCTAAATGGCTAAACTAGGATAAAATGTGTAAAGTACTTTGAAATATATTTATCTAAACTGCATTTTAGTCAAATGAGTCCAACCTGTCATGGGCACTTTAGGACCGGGTGAATAAATGGCAAAAGTCAGATTTTTCATAGTTGGATCTTCACAAGGTAGAGCTTCAATAAGCAACTAGAAATGGGAGTGAAACAAAAAAAGGTTTAACTCTGTGCACAGCAAGTCAGTTGGGTTGTTTACTTTTAAATTGTTCTGCATTAGCGTTAGCATTGAGACAAACACGTCCCTTCATAAACACAGTGTCCTTTGGGGAAGGACTCACTTGTTTTGTCTTTAACATGTTTCAGACACGTCCAGCACAACTCACTGTTACTGCACGATTTGTCAGGAGTTATTCAGTCTGACTGGACCAAACCCCATAGAAATGAATTAGAGAGGAAGAACTGAGCGAGCCATTTAAAACATAATCCGACTGCCACCTTGTGCACAGAGTCACATTCTATTCTCTCACACTCCCTTTGGCAGATGCAGTCGCTCAGATCCCAGTCCGAGCTGGTCCCAGGTCCTCGGGGCGCTCTGCCCAAGTACTGCGCTCTGGGCGGGGCGGCGGTCTCCATAGCGACGGCAGCCTTCCTGTTTCGGGAGCGGGTCGTGGAATGGGTCTCCATGGCGACGCTCCTGCTGTCGCTCGGCCCCATGGTCCATGGGCTTTTACTGTTTCTGGAGGAGGCTCTAAACCACAAGAACAGGTGAGGTTTTGTCAGGAAATTATCAAAAAACAATTGAACCTAGACAGTCTGAGAGAACAACCTTCTACTGACTGAGAATTAAACAGATAGTCAGACACTGGCCTTAGGCTTTTACGTGCACGGGGAAGTGAGTGGCGCTTCTCATCGGCTCGTCCCACCAGCAGAAGTGACGCTCTGTTCAACTTTCTGCAGCTTCTTCCAACTTGCCTCTCACCTCCCCTGCCTTTTATTCAGTCTTAAACAAACATAGGTCAATATACATCTGTTGCCTCGCAACATATGTCACACACCTCTGTTGCTCCACAACCTTGCAGTATATGTTAACATACCCCTGTTGTCCCCCACAACCTTGCAGGGCAGGGAGCAACAGCTGCTCTTGACCATTAAGAGAAACGGAAAACAAGTCAAGCACAACATCATATATACGGTTAAAAGCTACATTGTTTGCACTAAACATATGGTTCTCTAGTAACTAGCATTTCACACGTAAGCATATTCTTATAGATGCATTATTATTATAACCAGGAATATATATCATTTTGACAAGCCTTTAGTAAAAATCTCTTACAGGTTTGGAGTTATTTGTTTGTGAAGTAACTTAGTCATAAGAATAATCTGCACTGCACCTGTCATAGTCTGTTTTTAAAATGCTATGTCTTTTTTGTTTTGTTTTTTTCTTATTAAGTTTTCAAGCATTATAACATTTACTGACATCAGATCTAAATGCCAATGATTGTAAGTATTTAAAATAAAATAAAAAATAACAATTTTTAATTTCTAGGGTATACTGTAAATGTCAGTTTGTTTGTTTTTTTAGTTAGTTTGCTTTCTAATATGATGGTTGAGAAATATACACATTTCTAGCCTCAAAATTGTATTTGAGCTTTGTAAAAAAAAGTGTAAGTTATTGTAAAATATCATAGAAAAGGTTTCAGGGGTCGTCATCCGGACGCTGTTTGAAGATAGAGCTTCTATCCAGAAGTCATTATCGATCAGAGAGCTGGTCTGGGATCTCTGGCTCACTGACAATGACTGGACAAATGAGGGATTTCATCGACTATTTTACAATAAATCGATGTAACCCCTCATTCGTCCAGGCGTGTTCCATCGTAGAAAAGGTTACAGGAGTTGTCATCAAACATCGCCTGGATGACAACCCCTGTAACCTTTTCTTCAATTATTGTAAAATAAGTAATACACGAGCGGATAAAATAAAAAGGCTATTCATCTTATTCCTGATTGCCGTACGCACCGCCGTCTTGTTTCCGTTGTATTAGTTTACATGGAGCAGATGAGCTCAACAGAAAATAAGTTCTACATGGACTAAAAAGCCGTTTTCAGACTGACCAGGAAATCGTTGCGTTGTTGACTTGTTGTTGTTCGTGTTCATTAAACATTTTACACAAATCAATCTACTTTATGTAACATTTTAGCGGCGAGACTTTTCCCTCGTTCATCATTAGCTTTAACGGAGTTCTCGTCAAACGGAAGTGCGTTTACAACAAAAGTGCAAAAAACGGCAAAAGTGGGCGGGGCAGAATAAGGTGAATTGCAGGTTCAACTTCTCTGTAAATATTTGTCCAGTAAAACAAAATTTAAAAAATCAAGATTTTGCCATCATTAAAATGCTAAATGACCATTTGAAAACCTTGAATGAGCAAATAATATGAAACACAACAGTAAATATCCTTAAACTATATTCTGACATCACTCACATGTATCTGATTTCAATTTTTTTAAAAGTCTAAATGCTAAAAAAAATAGTAACATCTAATTAATTAACTCTATTAATGAGTTAATGAAAGCGTATGCACCTGTTTCTCAGTAAATGGTCCTGTGTGCGTCTCAGGTACAGGGGGCGCTCTTTCCTGGGGCGTCTCTCAGACTGTGGGCTGCTGAGGTCGCTGGCGTGGGTCGCTCTGTCCGCCCTCCTGCTGCGCCTGTCGGGGAGTCCTCTGCCTCCGCCTCAGCTCTGGACCCTGCTCTGGCTCTGCTCCGTCCTCTACTCGGCCCTCAGGAGCCTGGGACTGACGGTGAGGACCCGTGAGCTCGTCGCCGTGGTAACCTTTAGTAAACAGCGTCCAGCTCCGTGTTGTGGTGGTAAAAGTCACACAACGCACAGGGAGCCAGACTTTTTACGTGTTATCTATTGAATATTTTGACACTGTGCACGGAATTTCAGTTGGCTGTTTATTTTTTTTTATTACCAGCTCATTGAACTTCCTGTTCTATCTATGAAGTTTTCATAGATTCAACTAAAATTAATAAATCTTTAAAGATGCTGCAGTGAACAGTGAGCTGCAGGTGTCACTGATGATTTTACAAACGAGATGACACTTCCCCAGAGACACTTCTGTGCTGGAGGCGTTTGAGTCAAGGCTAACGCTAATGCTAATTTTGAAAAGAACTAAAGATCAGTTTGTTTGTTTTTTATTTGTTTTATTTTGAATTAATCTATAAATAAATAAATAAAAAAGATTGTATATACTTATTACTATATTACATTTTAGTTGGTTGTTTCTTTATATTTTACATTTTAATAAAAGTTAGCATTAGCTGTGAGAAACGGTTAGCTTAGCCGCCTGCTGCCGTGCACAGACACCATAAGGTTATGCAGACGACGTCACCACATTCTGACGCAGTGAGCGGCAAAAACACATCAATTAATTTGGAGTAATGACATTTTCTCCAGTAAAACCTCAAAGCACAAAGTGGTGGAAGGAATACTCTATTCTGTTACTCAAGTAAAAGTAATGATACGTGTGCAAAACAATAACTCAAGTAAAAGTAAAAGAATCACATTAGAAAAAATTTAAAAGTACCCGTTCGAAAATGTACTTTAAAAGTGAAAAGTAAAAGTATTTCATGCAGATTATGAGACCAGTTTTACCTATTAAATGTCATCATTTTGGTAAAGAATTGTCCTTGATTGTGGTCAACAAAGGTCTATTCGAATGAATTTCTTGAATTATATGTGTGTAGTTTAGTTTACTTGTTGTTGAAGTTGAACTCAAAACCTTCAGGCAGAACGTCACATCAACGTACGAAGAATAACCCTCAGACAAAATGAAAAGTACTTTCTACTTTTTAATCCAGTTAAAAAATGTAGTGGAGTAAAAAGTACAGATACTTGGTCTCAAATGTATTGAAGAAGAAGAAGAAGAAGAATTTTTATTTATAGAGCGCTTTTCCGCCTAATAGGCACCCAAAGCGCTTTTGAAGTAAAAGTAAAAAGTATTTAGTATTAAAAAAAAAAAAAAAAAAAAAAATATCAAGTTAAGTAAAATACAGATACCCAAACAATTAAGTACAGTACTTTTACTTTGGTACTTGGTTATTTTCCACCACTGAAAACACAACTAAAAAGAGAAAGAGCTGCTACAGTTTGATAACAAATGTAGAAGTCTACTACTCTGCTAAATGTTTAGTTTGTATCTGACATCTAAAATAAGAAAATCAAGTAAATAGTTGTGGGAAACCAGATAAACAAAAGAACTCTGCAGCTGCGCTCACATTTACCACTGACACAGACTTTGGGACCACACAACAAAGAAACAACTTTCAGTTTACATTTTACCCTAGAAAGTAGATTTCCGTTTCACAGATAAAAACTGGGTCAAAGAGAGCAAAGAAATCCATTGTGTTTGTCTTGGCAGAGGGTGACAGAATGTGCATAATAACTTCTATTGGACCTTTTGTTTGTACTTTATCTAATGTTCAACAAACTGTTGTGAAAAAATCTTGAAAAAAACACATTTTAAATTTTGGCAGTAGATAGTGTGCTAATGGCAATCCAGCACGGATGTCAGTGCCTGACTCACTGACGTCATGCGGTTTTCACTAGATACATTAGTTTAAACGGGCTGTACCTGATTTTTACTATTTTTATAAACTAGTACATTTAAAGTCTTTACAGCAGTCACATGTATCCCTCACTTTTTATAAGCACTTTTCACGAATCTTTGAGCCCAGAGCAAGTTTTGTGTCCCGGGTAAAGCTAACAAACATTAGCATGCTAACGACGCACTTCCTGCTTCAGATAGAATAAAACACACAATAAATAGAAGCAGAGAGACTACTGTGGTCCCATTTTCACCTGAATAGATGCTTTTACAATATATCTACACTGAAAAAAAAGGTTACTAGCTCTGCATAAAAAAGATATGGAAAGCGGTTGCAAGCAATAAAGTCATGTTTTGGTTAGAGACAAATTTAAGTAATAAAATGGATATTAATACATGCCACGTGAGCATGACTTTTTAATGATCACAACTTTCAAAAACATTATGCAACTGCTTTACATTTTACTTATGCTCTCTGGGAATAGAATTGTATGTCATGTGAGCATGACTTTTATATGTTTAAAATTGTTGTTAATATATGCCATTCAAGCATGACTTTTTCACAACTAAACCTCCAAATAAAATTATGTTACCATTTCGCATTAAACTCAAATATTTACAACATGTTTGTTTTTACTTAATTTATTCTGAAAAATATAAATTCAGCAATACACAAAAATGTCATTTGTCAACAATAAAAAGTGTTCAAATTCATGCAAACACATACCAAACTCAGCAGACAAGTATAGCAAGGTCAAAGATATAACAAAACAGGTTGACAAAATGAAGACTTTTTTTTTTCCTGATAATGACATTCATCCAACCATTGTGTTAAAACGTCTTTAAACGTATTAGTTGACGTTTAATTATCAAAAAATGTCTGTCAAATTTTCAAAATGCATATCACATTATCCTCTAATTTGAAAAGTTAAAAAAAAAACGTTTTTTTCATTTTTTTATTCAGCTATTTTTGTTGCATTTGCACAACAATATACTCTGTATTCAAATTGTGCACATCTTCAAAACACCTTTTATAATAGTATCTACATTTTATTATATGACCCACTTCTAGGTGAGATGTCACAATCCAGTGCTCTATTCAACACTTCTTCAGCATTTAAGTTGTTTTTTTTTGATCGTGTGGATCCATTAAGTTCCATCAACATTTTTCTGAAGAACCTCAAAAAAGTACCTCCGGTTTGGTGGAAAGTCCATGTGGTGGAAAGTCCATATTCAATGCAGAGATCAAACACAAGAGCAATGTCCACTTCATGACAACCTGGTCCTCCGCCCAGTGCAGACCTCGTCCAGGCTCCTCTGACCCTCACTTTGTCATACGGTAAAATCTCCCACTGTTCAATCTTCCACATGTCTCAAAGAGGACTTCATCGTTTCCCTAGAAAAAAGGCAAAAGATCATTAATTATTACGTTTGTATGTCCATGCCCTCCCTGAAAAAAGGACTTTAAAACATGAATTTCTTTAGAAAGAAAACACATTCCTCAAAAACCTTTTTACCTCATAGTTTTAAAATGCTTGCTCTACATCATCAAAACTCAATGTAGGACTTAAAGGTATATGAGCAAAATATCAACTTTATTTGGAACAATGCATTGTAGTACTTTATTACATTACAAAAAATATCATCAAGTATTATGTGGTGATTTTGAATTTAAAGAAATGAATGAATTGTGTATTACAAACTGATGTCTGAGCCTTTTGTATACCATTAGCTGAAAGCAGTGCAGTTGGCTAATCTGCCCAGGTGAATCGCACCTGTCGGCTCCTGTCTGCCCCTGCCTGCCTCTCTGCTCTGCTCTGTGTTTAGTCAGATGTTGGGTGTTTGAGGTCCTAGTGCTTGAAATGTTTATTTAATTCATTCATTTTCTACCACTTATTCCCGTTAGGGGTCGTGGGTGACTGGAGCCTATCCCAGTGACTTTGGGCCTTAGGCGGGGTACACCCTGGACAGTGGCCAACTCGTCACAGCAAACACAGAGACAGACAAGGACAGACAACCATTCACTCTCACATTCATTCACTAGGGACAATTTAGAGTTCTCAATTAACCTACACAGTCATGTCTTTGGACGGTGGGAGGAAGCCGGAGAACCCGGAGAGAACCCACGGTAACACGGGGAGGACATGCAGACTCCACCCAGAGAGATCGTGTGATGTTGGGGTGGCCCAGGATTCGAACCCACAATTATTTAATTGATTTCTATAAATTTATATTGGCACAATGAAATTCACATGAAAGCTTCAATTCATTGCCTGTAACGTCACAGAACTGGGGAATTCAAAGTGTTGTTGAGAGCTTGGGGAGAACTTTTATCTAACATTTATCATAACATCATCAAGTATACTCACCACATGCTTTGAGGCTCCTCATGAAGGTAAAGGCATAACCCTTTCAAAGGGAACTCCCATCCAATGTCTACTTCTTCATTCTGGTGACGTGGTAAAGACTTAATTAGAAACATTTCTTGACAACAAATATAAAGCTGTATAAGAAAGATGATCATTTCTCTCAGTGTTGAAGTCACTATCAGGAAAGCATTATGAAACTACTCAAATTTAAAAACGTCATTGTTTTTTTATCTCACGTGCTCAGTTCAAAATGTGGAACAAAAGACACATTTGTCACCACAGGGACCTCCTTTAAAAAATAACCATAAATACCATATTCACAAATGTTCTTTGCTCAATAAATAACAAAATTAGCTTTGAAAGGACAAAAATATATATCACTAATCTATGTAGATTTCAGGCTCAGTTAAAAGTGGGGACCACTCAAGACTCTCGACAGCAAGTTTGAAGGTATCCAAAATTCTTTCTCTCATCTTACCTCTGTCATCAGATCTGTGAGGTTTTTCAGTTTTTGTCCCATGAGTCCTCTCCTCTTGATGGAGCTGGTCAGACAAAAAGTCTAACTGTGGAACGA
The DNA here is from genome assembly GCA_019453435.1 of Rhinogobius similis. Lineage (NCBI taxonomy): Eukaryota > Metazoa > Chordata > Actinopteri > Gobiiformes > Gobiidae > Rhinogobius > Rhinogobius similis. The sequence continues at coordinate 13,287,652 of CM033630.1, forward strand.
ACCGGGACTGGAGTGGGAGGGTTGTAATTTTTTTAAACTCCGCATTTATCTGAAAAGACAAAAATGGTAAATGTTAAAATGTTCAAAATTGCAATAAAGGTGAATAGAATAGTAATTACTGTATAAACCAAGTTAGAAAAATCTAACAATGATACAGTCATTTGGTCAATAATAGAGAAGCAGTCTGCGTTATCTCGTGTTCTCTGTGGTCCAATCATTGATGAGGCACCAGCACATGTGGCGTATCTAAACTCTTTTTAAACTCATTTTATTTCTTGTGGTTATGAGTTGTAATTTCTTGGCGAACATGAGAGCGATGGCAAAAATCCATACCAGAGTCATAATGGAGGCTTGGTTAGCACACAGAGAAGCAACTTTCTGAACTGGGTGAACAGTGTTAACTTTTACCTCTGGACTGTGCAGAGCGCGGTGTCGTCTCTCGTCATGGATGGAGCTCAGCGTCAGCAGCTGGTGTACCACACTGTAATGACAGTATCATGACATAAACGGAGTTCTGCTGTGCGCACCTTAATCCAATCCATGTCCAGTTAGCACAATACATTCTAAAATTAAATTAATTAATGAATTAAACATAACAGCTAAGTTACTAAATTTAGTAACACTCAAAAGGTTGATTTGTACACTTCAAAGTAGCAGGTGGAGCTGTTGCACCTAACATTACACCTGTTTAGTTAACATTAACCTTGACTTGGTTTGTTCCAATAGTTCTCAACTTACAAATGCTAACAGCTTAATTTTCTAACGTAGTAACGTTGCATTCCTAGGACCAAATAAAACAAGTTTACCTTTAGAAATCACGAGGACTCCAGGAACGAACTTAAACCAGTCGGAAAGTCCCAAAATACAGCAAAGAGAAGGAAAAAATGGCTGCTGCAGCGTCTTCTGTTAAACGTTTTTCCCGGTCACAGGAAGGGGAGGGAGTTATTTTTTGAAAAGTGGGGTGTGGCTTCACTGGCAGCACTGGCAGCATAACTTTTTCATGCAGCGCTGTCGTGATTAAAACATGCAGGTTTAGCATCGATGGGATTTATTCAGCTGTTTTATGACAAAGTCATGCTCAAAGAAGATCTTAAATAAAATATGAAATGGTAGCATGATTTTCATTTACAAAACGAGCAACCCCCTATTTTCCGTTTTTTCAGTGTACTGGGACCAAGCAGAAAAAATTGGGCACATGAACTAGTTCTGTTTTTCACATTTCAAAACAGTAAAAATCAGGTACAGCACCTTTAAGCTCACATTGTCAAAGTAAAGGTTCTACAGAGCATGATTAAAGGTCAATATCAACAAAACAATGCACACCACGTGTCCTTTAAGTGTGTATCTGAATGTCTGGTGTGTGTGTCCAGGCTCCCTGTGAGGTGGAGCTGTCGGACATCTGTGAGACCAGGAAGATGAACGTGGCTCACGGTTTGGCCTGGTCCTTTTACCTCGGATACCTGCGCCTGGTGCTGCCTCGTGAGTGACGTAACACACTCAAACATCGTTTCTATGGGAAGCGACGAGCGTTTACTGTTTGTAATTTGTACAAGACTTTTTACAAACACAAAATTGGATCACGAATGTTGAGTAAAAGGTGTTGGTTTTTGTGTCCAACGCCAGTCAGTGCAGATATCACAGCTTTTTTTCAAGACTTTACACCGACTTTTAACTGAAAAAGACCATCATCAAAGTAAGCACTAAAAGCAGGGAGCTAATCACCAATGCTAATCATTTATTAGCATTTTCTACATAACTCGCTACAACAAAGCCACATTTGCATTTTAAGGTGAGACTCTGTACAGTGATCCCTCGCTGTATCGCGCTTCATCTTTCACGGCTTCGCTGCTTCACGGATTTTTTTTACAGTGCGGATATTTTTACAGTGCATCCACTGAACTTCAGCGCACGCACAAGAACGGGACCCTTTGATGAGTCGTTCATTGCAGTTCTCAAATATAATCGAAGGTGGCATATCCGTTTATAAAAATCTTCTTGCTCAGAAAAAGAAAGAGCGCCAACAACTAAAGAAAGACCCCTGCGCCTTCAGTAGAAACAGACGCTACAGCGGAGTCAGGACCAAGAGGCACAGACTGTGAAATACACCAGTGACAATGTTTACAACCTTGTATTACTATATTAAAATAATTGTTTTAAACAAATTTTGGGCTTTAAAACAGGTTTTGATTTTTGGTTTCATTCCATAGTTCAGTATTGCATTGTAAAATAATAAAAAATAAAGCTGTGACTACTTCACGGATTTCACTTTTCGCGTGTTATTTTTGGAACGCAACTCCCGCGATAAACGAGGGATCACTGTAGGTGAATAGGAAAAAATGTAAGGAAAAACTTTCAATTTAAAGATATCAATTTGAAACTTCTGTAGTTTACTCACATAAATGTAAGAAAAAAATGTATTACAAGTTTTTCACCATGTCATCGTTTCATGTAGAAATAAGGCATTTTATTTGAACAAATTCCCAAAAATACACATTTGGGACAGATAAAACTGAAAAATGGACAGAACCTGGTTTAAATTTCTTGCATCATTTTGTTCATTTCATATGAGTTTTTTTTTTTTTATTACCGAGGGGCTTTTTGGTACCTTATTTAGTCTTTAAGTGAACTAGATTGGACTGAAAAATTCTCCTAAAAATTCAAATTTCGCCTAATTTTTTTGACTCACGTAAAACTTCAATAATTCAGTTTTAGAATTAGATATTAAAAAATCCTTTTGTATTTTTCGTCAAAATCTTTTTGAGTCCAAGATTTTAAAGGAGCTACTTTAAGGCTGATCTTTATGTCTCTGTGGGAGAAAAATGTATTTTACGAAGTGGATTAAATGGAAGAATAAAACATTTTTAAGAGCAGATTGTGAAGAGAAGTTTGTTGTTTTCACATGAAAGCCGATATGTTAAGAGAGCAAACTGACCAAAAATTGAAAAAAATTAGTTTTGCATGTGGTGTCTCGTCTTAAAATGCAGCTTTGTACGATCTAATTTGTTGTTGTATAAATTGTCAGAAGAACCACAACTGACAGTAAAGATTAGGACCGTTTATGTAGATTTTCTTTGGAGTTTACATTTGTTTACATAGTGCATCCTTAAAAATGTAACGTATTATTCTTATTGTTATATATCCACTAATATTACACTTTTACATTTTTCTTTGAGTACACAGAAATGACAGAGAAATAGACAATAAACCAAAGTTAAAATGCACTGACTTGTTGAAATCTGTGCGTTTAGATTTGGAAGACTCCATCACTGCGTTCTGTACGACTCACCAGAGCAGCGCCCCCCTGTGGAGCCGGGGGTCGAGGCGCCTCTTCATCCTGATCCCCGTCAACGCCAACATCAGCCACAAACTGGAGGACGAGGACGAGCGGCTCCAGTTCTACGACGAGCTCCCGAACAGTCAGCTGGACCGAGGAGACGTCCGAGGGAGAGTCTACAAGCACAGCGTCTACACAGTCTTCGACCACAAACGACAGGTGGGATCACAGCGGATGGATGGGTCAAATAACAGACAAAGAATGTTGTTGAATGTTGAATGAGAGAAAAAAACTTTGTGTGTCATTCCCTGTTTCTCCTCAGTGCATCAGATTTGACTTTTTGAACAAACGGATGCAAGAAATTGTTTTATATCCCACAATGTTGTTATTTTTACCAAAGCAAAAAGTGAATTTGTGAACATTACAATAACTTAACATAATTTGTGGTGCTTGCTCTGGATTTTAAAACGTTGATATAGGTATAGAGGTTATGCTAAATTCTGAATTTTAGCAGTGAGTGGCAAAAACCCACGAGAGTCTATAGAGATGACATTTTCTCCTGTAAAAGTTCAAAACGCAACTAAAATGTGAAAAAGCTGTTACAGACTAAAAACAAATATAAAAGTCTACAACTCTGCTAAATATTTTGCTTGGACCTGACATTAAAAAAAGCAAATCAAATAAACTGTTGTAGAAAACCAGATAAACAACAGGAACACAGCTCACATTTATCACCGACACAGTTAAAGATCACACACAGCTGAACTCATGACCTTTCTGTCCTTAAATGAGATGATGGTGATGATTTTTATTTATAGAGAGCTTTTCCACCTAACAGGCGCTCAAAGAGCTTAACAAACCATTGAAACTACAGCTGCTGTTACAACATAACATGTACAATTACACTTATAGACAATAAACAGACACAACATACAGTTGTAACTACAGTTGCGGTCACAACAAACACACAATAAACACACAATAAACGAGTATTCTGTAAGTGACCCATACAAAAGATGCAACTAACTGTTTTAGAAACGAAAAGGGGGAAAAGTTCAGACTGATGTGAAAAATGGCAGACGGGGGGGTTAGGATAGGAAAGGCGTCTGAAGATGTTTATGACTCCGTGGCCTTGTCCTTGGGAGCAGGAAGTGAAGATAAGATAAGGGCACAGCTGTTCTTCTAGTTGGGCGGGGGAGAACATTTATTATAATTTATTACCATTTATGATCTTCAGCAATTTGTCTGAATCATAATCAGTCAGTTCTGGTTCTCAGCGTCACTTACGAGCCTCCGTTTCATGTAGTAACCTTGATAGTTCCTCCATTCTTGTGGTCAGACCTGTAATGCCGCGTAGATGTTTCTGAAGCCGTTTGTTTAGGAAAATAATTGTTGCACTGCAGATGAAGTGTCCTAAGTCTCCATCTGCCATTAGCAAACAAGCTAGCTAAGCTCTGCACAGTCAGAGCAACAACAAAGAAACTACTTTCAGTTTACATTTTGCCGTATAATGTTCATTTGAGTGAAACAAAAGCTCCACGGTCAAAAATGATGCCAAAGAAAAGCAAAGAAACACATTTTATCAGTCTAATGTTGAGGAGCATTTTTCGAATAAAAGAATGTTTGTGCAAAACCTGTACTGGGAAATATCTGTTATCGGCCGCAACAGCAAGACAAATATTGGATACTGGCTCAAGAAATACCAAATCAGACCATCTCTGAACCACAACAATGTACAGTTAAAGGACACATTCTGCTACAATCTGCTGCTTTTCTATATAGATATAATTTTTTTTAGCTTTAAACCATGTTCTAACAATGTTCCGTCATTAAAAACCTACCTGAAGTTGCATTCAGTTGCTTTCACGCCACTCTGAGGAATGTTGGTTCGAAAATCCTGCCCCCCACCGACCATCAAAAACACTTCCTGCTGAACTCTCTCAATTGCTGAAGTTTTTCTGATTTCATACGTCACTTATACGAGAATATTGTGCTGTTTTTAAGTCCTTAAATCATCACTCAGTCAGACTCAGACTCATTCTGAGCATTTCTGCCTCTAAACACGATCACTACTAGCTTGATAATAGCGTGTCACACAGTCTCTTAAAGTGATAACATAACTAAATTGTGTAAGCACTAGGCGCCGTCTACTACTGCACTCAGTAAGTGTCAGCTCAGACAGCAGAGAAACTTGTTCATTTAGCACATAATAAAAAAAAAGTTTCAAAACATGAGGTGGCAATTTTAAGGTACACAAGAGCATGTTTAAAGGCTAATAACAATATGAAAAATGCAGAATATTTTTCATTTAAGCCCCAAATGTATTATGTAGAGCCTAGGCAAATGTTTTATTCCTATGTCTGGAATTAGATTTAACAACAACAACTTTTACTGAAAAGAAAAAGGGGAATGTGTTGTGTTCACGTGACATCACAGCATTATAATGTACTTATTACTTACTGATAATTTACTAAAATCAAGAAGGTACAACAGAGACGTTTTTATGGTTGAGCAGAATCAGTGTTTCCCATTAATAGAGAGAGTTTTGGTGGACCATCTTTCTATAATTTGAAAGCAACCTGGACCTCAATTCAGATAATACATTACACATATTGCTCAGATTATATTAGACACACTGTGTAAAGTCACACAAGTGAAGTCATTATAGGCCACTTTAGTCTCTGCAGGAACCAATGAAACGCTGCTTATAACTTATAATGTTTCTGTAATTAATGGACCTATCCACATGACACAAAAACTGACACAAAGTTCAATGTCTTCTCTGTCAGCGTGATTGTTGGATAGACTTCTGAGACTCGTGCAACGAGTTTGTGAAGATAATTGTGGGCGTGTTTCTTAAAGCACATAATAAACATGCAGTTATTATCAATGGCTTCTATTGTTAAGTTCATTCAAAAACACATGACATCTTTAAAGGCTTTACAGATCCCTTTATACATTTCCCTTAAGAATAAAAAACATAATGACAGGATATTGTGATCTTTAAATAACTACTGCATATTTTTTTCCATTCACAAAAACACTGATTTGGCAAAACATTGAGGAAGTGTGATCTAAAAAGTGACCACAACCAAAAGCTGAGTCATTTACTTCTCGCGTAAGCATTTATTTCTCCACGGATCAGTAAAACAGGTTTAAATGAACGCAGTGTTTGAGGCTTTTTGAGTTTCATTGAAAACTGTGCAGAGGTTTGATTGAATTAGTAAAGACACAGAGAGAGAGCGCGGCTTCTCTGTATTTACTCAAATCAGTTTAAATTGTTTTCAGGAGAAGTAAAGCATCTGCAGAAAACCAGGCCCAAAAACTTTTTAACAAAGTCTTGGATTTGACATTAAACAAACTTAAAACTAAGAAGACAATTGTTAAAGGTGCACATGTGTAACTTTTCTGGTGGTGTTTCTGTCACATGCTTGTCTCCATGGAGATGTAACTGCTTTGATGTTCCACAGTATGGCATTAAACATACAGTATCTATCTACACTGAACAAAAAATGTAAACACTTCTGTTTTTACTCACGTTTTTCATGAGCTGAACTCAAAGATATAAAACATGTTCAAGCTGCACAAAAGACCCATTTCTCCTCAATACTGCACATGTGTGGCATATCAAGATGCTGATTAGACATGACTATTGCACAGATATGCTTTAAGCGGGCCACAGTAAAAGGACAACAATCGGTCTGCACAAACTGTCAGGGACCATGTCAGAGAAGCTCATCTGCTCGTCGTCCTCATCGCAGCTGTTACGGGAGAACTGCTGTTGTGGATTTCTAAAACAAGTTAAACAATAAAAATGCAGAGAGAATGAGTCTGATCCATGAGTTCAAAGTTCAAAGTTCACTGGTACCAAAGTGAATAGTGACCTCTCCCTGGTCGACGGAGGTACAGAACAATCAGAACACATGCTTTTTATACACAAGACACAGTTATCACATCATGAGGAGACAACATAAAACATCAGTGTGAAACAAGAGCAAGGACCTATACGACTATCAATAATCATGAAAAACAACAGCTATTAGTGGTGTTTCCAGTTAAAGCCAGATTTCAGAGTGAAAGGACGTCATAAAAAGGATTAGATGCCCATTCTCTATCTTTGTGACCAGGACTGGGAGTTAACTAAAGAGGAGCTAAAGAGAGGTTAACCTTAGCAAGTCAGAATGAGAAGCAAAACTTATAACTGCGATTACAGAGCCTCCACCTGATAAATCACAATCTAAATTTTCAGTTTTATTTAGTCTTTTCCAAACAAAATAAAAATGTCTTTCTGTTCATGAACATTAACTTTCCAGACTTTTAGTCAGAGCCATTTGACACAAACCTCTCTGTAGTTTTGTCCTCTGATTTACTCTAATTATAAGGTCTGCACTGAGTGAAATCAACTAATGCAGTGAGTAAAGCGTAAAGAATAGACTGAAAGTAGTTTGAGCATTTATTTTTTATTTATTTATTTTTAAATATCAATCCATGTACAAAATAAGATAAGAGCACTATTTATTTGTCCCACAATGGGGAAAAACAAACAAACAAAAATAATTACTTTAAAATGTACTTAAAACACACTGTGCAAGTCGAGAAAAAAACCTCAAACTCTTACATACAGCGTGGCCATGACCATGTGTGCAGTGCGGCTGATGGACAGAACGAACAGCACGTTCATTTAAGTCACTTAAATATTATGTACAATAAGCGGCTATGACTTTGGTAAGTACTATGATGATGATTGACATTATGTTACAGTATTGCACATGAATATAACAGCTGGAGGAAACCCTATCCTAGTTCACAGACCAAATCACTGACTTGTTTTACCATGATAATGGACTTAAGTTTCCCCTGATATCTGCAATGTCTGCACAGAAAAGTTGGAACACAACCAAAAAGCATACTTGTTTTTAAAGTAAAAATATTCTGCATTTTTCATATTGTTAGTCTTTTTTTTTTTTTTTGAGCATTTGTTGAGTTTTAACAATTTCCTTTTCAGAGCTGAAGGCAAGCTCACAAAAAAATATATTGATTTAGAGAATTTAAAAAGTAATGCTTATTAAAAGGCCCTTTCAAAATTTGGCTTGTTGTTTTTAAAAATGTGTTGGTTTGAAGAACAAACTGATCCTGATTCGTCCCAGAATGATGATGGATTTGACTGAAAATAAGTGGGTTATAGATGTCTTATGTTTAATGCCCAGCAGCTTGACAATTCCCTTTCATCAGATGGTTGACAAATGAATGACCCTCTGAGATATAAGTCTGAGCTCTTTGTGAAGATGTCGCCCTCTAGTGTTGCTTCTGCATTTTAGTCCAGTATCACTCATAAACATAATGTACAATCTTTTGCATTATAGTAAATATTGCAGGATGTTTGAGCATAAACCCTGCCCTTGAGCCTCTTGGTGACGCTCTCCTCTGTGTCTTAGGCTCATAACTGTGTGGTGGAGTATGCCACGCCCCTCCTGACCCTCCACAGTATGTCCCAGGACAGCAGCGCGGGCTTCGGGGAGCCTCAGAGGAGACAGCAGGTCCTCCTCTTCTACAGGACCCTCAGAGACATCCTGGAGCGCTCTCTGGAGTGTCGCAACAGATACACGCTCATCCTGCTCAACGGTAAAGAGCACTTTCACTGTGGACCGAGAGAATTCACAACCTCGCAGGAGATTCTTGTGAGACGTAAAAAGTGATTTGTGTATTTAACTCTGGGATACGCCTCCCAACTGTGAGAGAGACAAACTGCCTTGATTATTGGTCCATATACTCTAGATTAGCCGTAACATCTGGTGCAATAGATTCTGCTCTCTCAGGTTTGTGGATGACTTACTGCATCATCGTTCATGTGCTTCAGCCGGAGAAGAACACGAGGGAGAAATCTCAGCTCCACTCCGTCACATCCAGGGCCAAAAAAGTTGTTTGGGAACAATTTTAATTTACAACAGTTACTTTGTGAAGTCGGGTGAGTTTAGGGCTTGATAGTCGAGTAATAATTGGTCATCGTTAAACCAAACCAGATGTGGTGCAAACTCCACAACGTGCCGCTGCCCTTCGGTGCTGTCCAGCTCAGAATTTCCCACAGTGTGGCATTAAACTTGCAGGTGATGCCAGCAGTCCAAGTTACAGGTCAGATCTGTGGAGAAGTGTCCTCACTCACAGAAGAATCTATGTTCCTTTTGAGTGAAAAAACACCTGTAGTTGAACGAATGCAAGTTAAATGCCACAGTGGCCTTCCAGACAAGCAATAACATCTCCATGGAGACAAGCAAGAAACCCCCTCAGAAGAAAAGTGACATAGTGCATCTTTAAACATCACAGCTGTCACAACTAACAACTAAACAAAACCAGCCCAACAGGATGGCGCAGGTTTGGGTTTTGTTGCAGCTCACACTTAGGGCATCAGTTTTGTTTCCCACGATCTGCAGAATGTCTCTCCCACTCGTCAGCCCATTTCCCTCTGCAGGACGGCCCTGTCTTTTAAACCCCACGGCCCAAAACATGCAACATAGTTATCAATAGTTTAAAATGGTCTGTCATCAGAAAGTTCAAACTTCCAGACTGGAGGAAAAATGAATTCACTCAACGCATTTTCAATTATAAACTAAAATATCAGATCTAATTGTTAATGGTTTTAGGTCTTTATAACAGAAAATTTTTAATTTTGTTTGTTTGCTTTTACAAAAGTATTTGAGCTTTTGGCTGAAATATCTACAGTATTAAATCCTCTGTAGATAAAATGAAAAACTATTGTGGGGTTAAACTTTATGCAAGTATTTGTCGAGCAAAACAAAAATTAAAAGTCAGGATTTTGTCTCTCATTACACAAACAAAACATGTAAAACACAACTGCAAATATCTTTAAACCAGGCTCTGATATCACTCACACGTCTCCCTGGTGTTTTATATTTTGTGATATTCTGAGGTTAATCTTAGTTTCTCCAATGACGTCACTTTATGTTTTGACATTTTTGTCTCCATTCAGGAACTTAGACTGTATTTGTTTAACTTTTAAAGGGTCTATAAAGATAACATAAACCTCTCTTTCAGATGAACATGAAGGCGACCCTCACTATTTGTCCAAGTCCATCCTGAGGCAGCTCCAGCAGCAGGACACAGAGGAGTTCCCCATGTTCTTGCCCAGGACTCCCCCTCCTCACCCGGAGCAGACCCCCTCGCTGCACATCGGGGTCCACCCGAGCCACAGGGGCGAGGATCTGAGCCGGGATCCCACCCTCATGTTCAGTCAGGACCATCCCAGGACTCTGCGGGGGCCGGTGGAGACCACCGACTGCTTCAAATCGAGGCACAATGGCCACAGTTAAAGTGTCACTGTCGTTTGCAGGTGGAGGGTATGAAATGTTCTCCTGGAGAGAACAAAACAAACAAGGATTTTATCATTGTATCATTTTGACTTTGTTTGGTGGGATAAGACATGTTGTAAAGACAAGATAAAAGAACCTATTTTTTCTGACCCGTTAAACAGTTATTTAATAAAATAAAGGTGTTTTCTCAATTAATTATAACAGTTCTGTGACATTAGAGGAGTTTTTACCTAAGAATGTCCATCAACACATACAGTATTTACACTTTCAAATGAAAGCCTTGACCACGTCCCACACAACAGCAGAACGAGAGTGACCCCAGCCAGTGACCTCTGCTCAGACGTCCAGGGAAGAGACAGAGGTGCATCCAGACAGATAATGAAGAAAAATGGAGGTCGATCCACCACAGTGAGTCCAGATGTATCCATCTTATGAAGGTCGAGGAGCTTCTCCAGCAACCCACTCTACATCAGAGTAAGTACCCCTTTACCAGGGGGTACTTGGAATGGTTTTAGGGTTTAAATGAAGATGAAATGTACTTTTACCTGTAAAAATGTGTAATTAGTTGTGAATTTAGCATCTCTCTGGAGTATCTTGGACCATAAATATAATTAAAACAATACATATAATAGTAATAATTTACTATATTCAACCAATTTATTTGTCTGAAACTCAAATTAAGAGGTACTCTGTGTGTGAAACAAAACTTAGGGGGTACTCGAGACAAAAAAGGTTGGGAAGCACTGGTTTAGATGTCTCCACCTGGATGTAAGTAGAAGAACAACAGTAACAGTTGTCCTTTTACAGAGAGAGGGTTTGACACTGAGATCACGACCACTGTCTGATAGAAAGAGAGGGATTTATACATTTCTCTAACTCTACCGCCCAAACTGCTCATTGTCTTTTTAATTATGCTGATATGTTTTCACTGTTTAATTATTTAAAAATAAATGTGTTTTCAGCATGCTTCTGCTTTGTGTGTGTTATATACATACTCTTGTTACTTGTATGAGTCAATCGTTATAATTAAAGGTTTCATGTGTAAGATTTTGATTTTAAATGTCATAAACCTGACCTCTGTGTCCTTAACATGAGGTAAAGCAATCTTTTGCTTTTCAAAAGGTATTTTCAAGCAATTTCTGAGCGGCGTGATATTTTTAGTTTTACAAATGCACTTAATCCCACTGTTAAGAGGTGTATTTTTATGAATCAGACTAAAATTATTATGAATGTTTCTGTAATATTTTGGCGTTGGCAGTTGATCACACGCCTTCATTTTATGCAAAAACAAAACAAAAACAATCCCTCGTTTAGTTCTTACATGAATTCCTTGTGTGCGATAACAAACTGCAGCCACTAGGGGTCAGACACACTGCGTTTTGCTGCTGTAATTGGCTCTCAACGTAAAGTTTAGAAAAAATGTTTGTATCTTTGCATTCAACAACTTAGACAGTCCCTTCAACATCTTTTAGCAAACGAAACAATGAAATAAATCTGATATAACCGTTAATACAAACATATTTCAATTAAATGTAACTTTCTGTGTGAATAAAAGAGTTCACTGCTGAATCAAAGTTGTGTTTTTTTTTTATTTTATTTTTTCAGAGCTAGATAGTGCTCATTTGTATTTATTTTAGTAACTTTATCATTAAACTCTTCTCTAAATTGTTTTCAGACATACTTTAACTTCTACTTTATTTATTTAACAACGTAACAGCCTCTTATTTGAGCAAAAATGTTGGTTCTACAAGCGACAAAAGCGTTATGTTGGCAATATTAAATCAGTGTTTCTTGCTTCGCTCGTTCAAATGTGATTTCATTTTTAAATCCTTTGAAAATACCAGATATGTGTTCATTATTTAAAGTTTTGTCATTAAAATTACAATTACATCAACTTCATATCATAAAACAGATGTTACTTTTACTAGTTGTAGTAGTTTTCCGAATACTTATTACTCTTACGTTTCTACTATAGTTTTTCAAGTTTTAGTTTTCTACTTATAATATAAAGTAATATTATATTGAAGTATTACTTGAGAACAATTTGTCTACTCTACCAGCTCTACTTTATCAAGATATCAAGCCTGACAGGTCTGAGGTTCTATATCTATAATAATATAATATAATATCTATAAGTTCACATCTTTATTCAGTGAAACTCCCTCAGAGCGTCTGTGAACCTGATGTACGTTTGGTTGAATAAACAGCAGCAGTCATGGGACACACCTGAGTCACGCGTCGACTCTCTTCGCTCTGAAACAGCTCTGTCAGGTTGCATCAGTCGACACTGCTCTGTTAAAATGTCCTGAAAAAGAGAGAATGGACAGAAGAAGTGAGGTTTTGTGTCACAGCAGGAACAAATAAAACCTGCTGCAGACGAGAGAAAAGTAGAAGAGACCAGAGCAAAGTTTAAATGCCTTTTAAGTGAGGGGTTAGACTGCACGATTCACCAAAACATGTGGCCTATTTGTCCACATTCTGACAATTTTAATGTTATTTCCTGGTTGGACATGAGCAGCACATGTGAAATACCACTGTTACCTAGCAACAAACTGTAAACAAGTGCCAAAATCCATATAAATCACACAGTAGTTATGATTTAACTAATAATAAGACTTGATAACACCTTTATTTTGTTGAATGATAGTTCAAACTGTCACAAAAATGAGTATTTTGCGTGTAAACTGTCCCTGTATTTTTGATGTATTGTCACTTACTGATGACATCACAGAGGGATTCTGTTTCTCTACTTCCTGTAATTTAAACTTTAAACTTTTCCTCACAAACTGCAATGTCACAGATGTAAAACTATGATAAACATTTACTACAGGCACCATCCCTCCAAACTAAGAAATAATTAGAAAAACATACGCACTTTAAAGTGGCCAGGCCTGGAATATTTTCCCGTTAAACATAAATATGTTATTGCTGAAAAACAATACGTTGAAAGTCAACAGTAAAAAGAGTAAAAACATTGATTCTTCCAGTGAGCAGCAGCCGTCTGTCCACAGATCACCAGCTGTTTCCATGGAGATATATTGTAGATATTAAGTATATCGTCTAAATTTGCCATTTAGATTTGTTTGATTATATATAGTGAAGTATCTGCTGTGAGAGACAGTTGTTGGAGATACTGGAAGAGATAATTGTTTATTCAGTTGCCTCTAGGCTGTGGGGCCAAAAGGGGACAAGGGTAATTAGGTCGGTTGAACATAAACTAAGAGTCTGTAAGTTTGGGAATTTTTACGAGGGGCAACAAAGAAACATGTGTGAGTGGGTTTTTCTTATCTGAAAAGGGGGTTTGTCTCCTTTGAAATAGCAGTTGGTCTACCATATATAAAGCTATGTTACACTAGAATCGGAGAGATCCTAGATTTGGCCACAGTGGGACTCCCAGACGAACGTCGACTGTCTGTATGTGAGGCTGCTTTCTGTAATAAACTTCCTTTAATATTCAGAAGCTAGCGTCCACGAGTCTTCTTCTACTGATTGACACACCGACCAACATCTTCAGAAACCACAATAGTTTTGTGTATTTTTTGCAGTAAGTTTTGTTTTGAAGATAAGGCTCGGCACAAAATGCTTTTAGCTTCTGGTCATGGACTAATTTTGTTATTTTTACTTAGTTTGACGATTAGTTAGAGACAAGCAGATGATGAACGTTTCACCAGAAAAGTTACATACTGCACCTTTAATACTGAAGTGAAGCCTTGATATTGCAATGCTTACTTTTGCACATGGACATAATTTTGTTTTTTGTTATTGTCCGTTTTTTAATCATTATTATGCACTAAAAAAGTTAAATTCACCACTTCTGTCCACATAAATCCATGTTTCATTGCACTTCTCACTCTGTATTTCTTGGATTTTACTTTTGTTTTAAGTAGGAGTTTTAGGGTATTTCTGACAGGTTTCAATATTGTTTTTTCATATTTTTACACAGACAGCTCTTTTAGTTTTTCATGTCGTTCCTATCTTGTACAAAATAGTTTATTAAGTCAATTTGACCAAAGAGGAATGACATTTTTCTTTTTTTGCTGTATTGCTTTTTAAAACAGTGCTGTACACAACGTAAAAGACATTTATAGATGTATATTATTGTTGATTTTATATTGTATTGTGTGTTTTTAACGATGAGTATGTTTTTAAAGCAACTCCTGCGCTATAAATAAATAAAGTTGTTTGATTGATGAAACGTTGCTGATATTTTGAAATGGTTTATGAGTGTTTGCAAATGCACCTTATCGTGATATTCTAACATTAGTCAACAGCCGGTTTTGTGATCAAATAAACTGTAAGATAAGCAGTGTGTCTGCTCCTCCTCTTCACATGTCGCTGGAGTCAAACGTTCAAAGATAAAGCTCTTCACGTGAGTTCAGCTCCTGCAGCAGAATCTGAAACGGGTTCGACCTGTTCAGCCCTTGATCGCACCACAGCACTGAGAAAAAGAACAGACTCCACTGATAAAGAGTCCAGGAAGAGAAAAACCAAGGCCAGATGACAACTTTTTACATTTTTAGTTATTTTTAGAGTTGCAGATTAAGAAAGGAAAACAAAAGGTGATTATTGCAATAAGAAACATTCAAAGGTGCACTATTATGTTTCTGGACCGGCCTCCTGCTGGTGTCAGAGTCAGGACTAAACATGGACCTGCCTCCTGCTGGTGCCAGAGTCAGGACTAAACATGGACCGGCCTCCTGCTGGTGCCAGAGTCAGGACTAAACATGGACTGGCCTCCTGCTGGTGCCAGAGTCAGGACTAAACATGGACCGGCCTCCTGCTGGTGCCAGAGTCAAGACTAAACATGGACCAGAGTCAGGACTAAACATGGACCGGCCTCCTTCTGGTGCCAGAGTCAGGATTAAACATGGACCGGCCTCCTGCTGGTGCCAGAGTCAGGACTAAACATGGACCGGCCTCCTGCTGGTGCCAGAGTCAGGACTAAACATGGACCTGCCTCCTGCTGGTGCCAGAGTGAGGACTAAACATGGACCGGCCTCCTGCTGGTGCCAGAGTCAGGACTAAACATGGATCGGCCTCCTGCTGGTGCCAGAGTCAGGACTAAACATGGACCGGCCTCCTGCTGGTGCCAGAGTCAGGACTAAACATGGACCGGCCTCCTGCTGGTGCCAGAGTCTCCATAAATATCATTGTTTTGCCTGAATTGTTTCACAGTATGGCATCAAACTAATCTACACAGTGCACCTTTAATGTAGGCTCCCAGTTAGTTCAATTAGGGCGACACAGCGGGAAAAACTCATTTTATTTTGTGTTTTTTGTCAGTTTTCTCTCATCATATCGACTTTCATGTGGAAACAACAAACTTGTCCAATCTGCTCCTAAAGATGTTTTATTATTTCACTTAATCCACTTCATTCATAGATTTCTTTGGGACATTGTAACTTCAAAGACTGTTTTCTTAAAATGTATTTTTCTCCCACAGAGACATAAAGGTCAGCCTTAAAGCAGCTCCTACAACAAACTTTAAATCTTGGACTGAACAAGATTTGACAGAAAGTACAGAAGGATTTGTTGATATCTAATTCTAAGCCAGATTTATTTTAATTTTAAGTCTAAAAAATAGGCCAAATTTCAGTCAGATCTAGTTTTCTCAAAAATTAAATAAGAAATCCTAAATCCCATCTGTACATTTTTTGTAACTAATATGTGTGTACAAAATGAATAAAGGCATTTAAACCTGGCTTTGTCCATTTTTCAGATTAAAATTTCCCAAATGTGTGCAATTTTGGCTATTTTCACTCATAAAATACTTTTCACATTTCTACATGAAAACATGACATGATGATACATTTCCTACATTTATGTGAACAAACTACAGGAGAAGTTTCAAATTGATATCTTTAAATTCAAGCTATTTTCCTCTTCACCTGCAGCGTCTCACCTTTTAAATAGTCAAAGGTCAAACTAACAACAAATAACACTTTATCAACCCAACAAGAAACAAGTAAAGAGTATAAAAGCAAAATACAGCAAATAAAAGAGCGTTTGAGTGTCTCTTTTTGCAGCGTTGCATTTACAGAAAACAGAGATAAGACGCTGCAGTAAAGTAGGACACTCCAGACGAAGTGGGACGGCCGTTTGTCACTGATCGACAGCTCCGAGTTTACTCAGTAACAAGACGGCACGAGAGGGAACATCTGATGCCCTTGAGAAAAATCCAGCTCGTGTTTGGAAAAATATGACCCTGTTTCAACACGACGGTAATAAATATAAAGAACAGAAACGTCAACTGAACGTGAGGCAGTTTGAGGTTAAAAGTCCTGACCTAAATCACACTAAACCCACCTTTTATTCAGAGCTTTTAGCCACATTATGAGCTCAAAAGACTTTAAAATAAGTCGCTCTGACGCACAAATTAAACTGAAGCCACGTGTTGGTTTAGATGAGTGTTGGCCCAAGTTTAGTCGAAATGTAGAGCTGATTTAGACCTGGTTTAGTCCTGGTTTAGACCTGGTTTAGACCTAGATTAGACCTGGTTTACACCTGGTTTACACCTCTTTTAGACCTGGTTTAGTCCTGGTTTAGACCTGGTTTAGACCTGGTTTAGTCCTGGTTTAGACCTGGTTTAGACCTGGTTTAGTCCTGGTTTAGACCTGGTTTAGTCCTGGTTTAGTCCTGGTTTAGACCTGGTTTAGACCTGGTTTAGTCCTGGTTTAGACCTGGTTTAGACCTGGTTTAGTCCTGGTTTAGCCCTGGTTTAGACCTGGTTTAGACCTGGTTTAGTCCTGGTTTAGTCCTGGTTTAGACCTGGTTTAGACCTGGTTTAGACCTCTTTTAGACCTGGTTTAGACCTGGTTTAGACCTCTTTTAGACCTGGTTTAGACCTGGTTTAGACCTGTTTTAGACCTTGTTTAGACCTCTTTTAGACCTGGTTTAGACCTGGTTTAGACCTGGTTTAGTCCTGGTTTAGACCTGGTTTAGACCTGGTTTAGACCTGGTTTAGACCTGGTTTAGACCTCTTTTAGACCTGGTTTAGACCTGGTTTAGACCTGGTTTAGACCTGGTTTAGTCCTGGTTTAGTCCTGGTTTAGACCTGGTTTAGACCTGGTTTAGTCCTGGTTTAGACCTGTTTTAGACCTGGTTTAGACCTGTTTTAGACCTGGTTTAGACCTCTTTTAGACCTGGTTTAGACCTGGTTTAGACCTGGTTTAGACCTCTTTTAGACCTGGTTTAGACCTGGTTTAGACCTGGTTTAGACCTGGTTTAGTCCTGGTTTAGTCCTGGTTTAGTCCTGGTTTAGTCCTGGTTTAGACCTGGTTTAGACCTGGTTTAGTCCTGGTTTAGTCCTGGTTTAGACCTGGTTTAGTCCTGGTTTAGACCTGGTTTAGTCCTGGTTTAGACCTGGTTTAGACCTCTTTTAGACCTGGTTTAGACCTGGTTTAGACCTGGTTTAGACCTGGTTTAGTCCTGGTTTAGACCTGGTTTAGACCTGGTTTAGTCCTGGTTTAGACCTGGTTTAGACCTGGTTTAGTCCTGGTTTAGACCTGGTTTAGACCTGGTTTAGTCCTGGTTTAGACCTGGTTTAGACCTGGTTTAGACCTGGTTTAGACCTGGTTTAGACCTGGTTTAGTCCTGGTTTAGACCTGGTTTAGACCTGGTTTAGACCTGGTTTAGACCTGGTTTAGACCTCTTTTAGACCTGGTTTAGTCCTGGTTTAGACCTGGTTTAGACCTGGTTTAGACCTGGTTTAGACCTGGTTTAGTCCTGGTTTAGACCTGGTTTAGACCTGGTTTAGACCTGGTTTAGTCCTGGTTTAGACCTGGTTTAGACCTGGTTTAGTCCTGGTTTAGACCTGGTTTAGACCTGGTTTAGACCTGGTTTAGACCTGGTTTAGACCTCTTTTAGACCTGGTTTAGACCTGGTTTAGTCCTGGTTTAGACCTGGTTTAGACCTGGTTTAGACCTCTTTTAGACCTGGTTTAGTCCTGGTTTAGACCTGGTTTAGACCTGGTTTAGACCTGGTTTAGTCCTGGTTTAGTCCTGGTTTAGACCTGGTTTAGAACTGGTTTAGACCCGGTTTAGTCCCAGTTTTGATGTGTTGTGTGAGTGAAAGTGTGAATGCAGTCAGGCCTGTCATAACAATTACTTTATCGACCAATCGTTCAATAAATCAGAGCCGGAACCATTTGTTTTGGGGTTCAGTATTTATCATGTGTATATTTTCTTTGATTTTGGTTCATTTGTTGTAGAATGATAAAATTTGAGCAGTCAAGAGTAAAAATGAAGGTTCTTATTCATCAAATTTTGGATTTTATTTGTAGCAGTTGATGATTTTTAATACAGTAATACTGATGAAATGATACAGCCTGAAACTTATCTTAACTTTTTTTAAATTTTTTTTTACAGTAGATACTTTTTACCTTTACTTCACTACATTTGAGAGAAAGTATCTTTACCTACTTCAATTTTAACTAAACTGAAAAGTACAAGTGTCCTGCTTGGTACATGGTAAAATTATGCCTGAACTTTTTTAGTTTAAATGCGCTGTATGTACTTGGTTTTTACTGTTTTGAAACATGACAAACAGAACTAGTTCATGTATTTACTGTATTTATTTATGGAGTATTTTATTCTTTGAGAAGCAGGAAGTGCGTCGTTAGCATGCTAATGTTTGTTAGCTTTACCCTGGACAGCAAAACTCACTCAGAGACTCATGAAAAGTGTTTATAAACTCATCGAATATTGTGAATATTTAGGATGCTGAGACTGTTTTATGACAGTGAGAGATACATGTGACTGATGTAAAGACTTTAACATGAAATAGTTCTGTTTTTCACGTTCAGGGACAGCACCTTTAAGTCCTGACATTAAAGCAAGTAAAAATAACATTTAAGTGATTCAGTTGCTCCTGATGTAAAAATCAAAACTATTCTGTACATTTGACTCTTTCATTGTTCTTAAATTTAATAATGAAAACTATAAAACTACATTACCTTTTATTTTTCCCTGAGTGTTTTATTGCTCTGTATCTGTACTTTTACTTATTTAAATTGAACTTTTGAACATGCTGGTGTCAGATTAACCACTTCCAGTCACTTCTAACAGTTTATACAATGTTTTCATCAATTATATGCACCATTAATCAAAGTCCTTTCATTTTAACAACCGCAGCGCTTCATAAATCCATTAGATACCGACCACAGTCCCAGTACCAGGTCAGGGACTTCTGCCCACTGCGTTATTCCCCTAACTTTTGTCACAGCCTGCACTTCCTGCTCACGTTCTGGCCCGTGATTGGCTGAGAGCGATGAGGTCACTCTCAGCTGATTTCCACAGAGTTTTGAAGCGTGTAGTTTTATAACAGCCGTGAGTCGCCCGAGATGACGGCGGCAGGTCACTGTCAGACACAATCAACGCTTTACCAGAAAAGGCAGCGCAACGTTTCCCCATGACTCGCTCTGAAGTCTGTGGAAAAACTTTATAAGACAAACAGGGCTGAAAGAAGTGGATCAATTAGTTAATTTTGATAATTCATTCATTAACTTATCTATTATTCAGATAATTGTCAGCTAATTTAGTGACTGAATAATCGTCATTTTCTGACAGACGAGATTTATGACAAGAATAACACAAAGTCACTAAGGAAACATGAACCTTTAGAGTTTAGTCTCTCTCTCTCCCCCTTTACTCTCTCTCTCCCTCTAATTCTCTCTATATTCTCTCCCCCCTCTCTTTTCGTCTTTTCTCTCTTTCCCTCTAATTTTCTCTTTCTCTCTCTATATATATATATATATTCTCCCCATTCTCTCTCCCCCTTCTATTTCTGTCTTCTCTCTCTCTTCCTCCCTATCTGTCTCCCCCTTCTCTCTTCCTCTTCTCTCTCCCTCTCTATCTCCTTCCCTTTCCCCCCTCTCTCTTTTTCTCCCCTCTCTCTTCTTTCTCTCCTCCTCCCTCTCTCTCTATATTCTCCCCCCTCTCTCTTCCTCTTCTTTCTCTCTCTCTCACACACACAAGTCTCTACCTCCTCTCTCTCTCTTCCTCTCCTCTCTTCCCGCTCTCCTCTCTCTCTCCCCTCTCTCTTCCTCTTCTTTCTCTCTCTCTCACACACACAAGTCTCTACCTCCTCTCTATCTCCCCTCTCTCTCTTCCTCTCCTCTCTTCCCGCTCTCCTCTCTCTCTCCCCTCTCTCTTCCATCTCCTCTCTTCCCGCTCTCCTCTCTCTCTCCCCTCTCTCTTCCATCTCCTCTCCTCTCTCCTCTCTCTCTCTCTCTCTCTCTTCCTCTCCTCTCTTCCCTCCTCTCCTCTCTCTCTCCCCTCTCTCTTCCATCTCCTCTCTCTCCTCTCTCTCCCCTCTCTCTTCCATCTCCTCTCTTCCCGCTCTCCTCTCTCTCCCACTCTCTCTCCCTCTCCCCTACTCTCTCCCCCTTACTCTCTCTGTCTTCTCTCCCCCTGTTATATCTTTTTCTCTTCATCCTTCTCCCCCTCTCTCTATCCTCCTTTTCTCTCTCTATCGCTCTCCTCATTCTCTCTCTTTATCCCTCTCTTTCTCTCCATTTCTCTCTCTCTCTCTCCCTCTCTACCCCCCTTTCTCCACATCTTTTCTTTTTCTCTCCCTCCCTATACCCTCCTCTTCTCTCTCCCTCCCTCCTCTTTCTCTTTATCCATATTTTTACCTTTTCACCCCTCTCTCTCTCTCGCCTGAGGTCCTCCACGTGTAACTCTTACTCACTTTGACTCAGGCCTCTGTCGCTGCTCGTCTTTATCGGTTCCTTTTCTCTGAATCGACGTCTCTGTGGAAGAAAAAAAAAACGTTTACGGAGAAGAACCAGAGCCGGAGCTGTTCAAACCTGCTCGACTCGCTTTGACAGAAACATACAATCCAGCCATTTCCAAGAACGTGCTAAATACATACATCGTTAATAAACACCAAACCGGCTTGAACTGAGCCGAACAGGATCGTGCTTAGAATGTCGCCCACCGATTTTATTCTTATTTGACATTTCTGATCAACGATTCAATGTCTTCAACTTTAATTCCACCAGAAAACAGTTATATTTGTTCAACTCTGCAACTGAAATCATTATTGGACGTGAGTCTCTTTATGTTGCCTCTAAAACAGCGCACATTTCTGCACCGTTTAAGCCATTATACATTCTTTTGTTTTTTAAATAAATGAATCAAAATTGAGAAAAGGATCATAGTCTATGTCAGTGTTTTTCAAGCTTTTTTGAGTTACGGCACACTTTTTGGGTTCAAAAGATATCACGGCACACCAACTACAAATTTTTTTTAAATAATAATAATAATTCTGGTGTATAATGAGCCAAATAATGTCTGTGCCACTATCTGGTTCTTTAAATTTGGCAGTAGTGATGATTTTGCATTCTTTTTTGATGCAGAAGTTGCTCAAGACACTTCAAAATGAAAAATGAGTCAGTTACATCCACATTTTTTAATTTGTTAACTCAAATTGGACAGTTTTTCAAGGCGCACCTGCCAAAACCTCAAGGCACAGTGGTTTAAAATCAAGGATCTATGTAATTCCCTCTGTTTCTTTAGCTGCTGCTGCAACAAAACAATGCATTTAAGTAAAGGAGCTTGTAATTTGAGTTTATGCAGACGACGTCATAACATTCTGAGTTTTAGCATAAAACACGACAGTCAATGGTGAGTGATGGCATTTTCTGCTGTAAAAGCTCAAAACATAAGTACAATGTGAAAGAGCTGCTTCAGTCTGAAAGCAAATATAAAAGACCACAACTCTGCTAAATATTTGGTTTGCATCTGACATTAAAAAGTAAAATAAAATCAAGTAAACCGTTGTAGAAAAGCAGATAAACACCAGGAACACTGCAGCTACGCTCACATTTATCACTGACACAGACTTTGGGATCACACACAGTTGAACTCATTACGTTTCTGTCCTAAAATGAGATGTTTCTGTGTCTGTGTGTGCAGGAAATTAATTGTTTATTGCAGTAGTTAAAGTGTCCTAAATCTCTAAAAACTGCTGCAGCAACAACGAGAAACTACTTTCAGTTTACATTTTACCGTATACAGTTGATTTGAGCAAAACAACAGCTTGACGGGCAAAAAATAAGCCAAAAAAGAAGCAAAGAAACACATTTTATCAGTTGTTCTGAACATAATTCTGTGACTCAGTTGATTGTTGAGGAACATTTTTTGAATAATGCGACAGCCCTCGATATCACTGCAGTTATACCTCCCTTTAATGTGTCAAAACAAACCAAAAGTGATATAGTCCATTGTGTCGCAGAGATGTTTGGTCTGTGGGTGGTATGTGGGTATTTTCTTTATTAAGAGGAAATGGCCCTAGAGATCTGTCGTCTCACTTTCAAGGTTCTTTTTCAGTATTGAGCTTCTGATCTGTGCCGAGAAGTAAATATTTGTACACGAGGATGACATTATGACTGTAACAAAAACCTCCTCATATGACCTGCTCGTAAAACAGGCAAACAACAACTACTTTCTTTTTATGTAAATGGTAAATGGTCACATATTTATACAGCGCTTTTCCACCTTCGAGGCACTCAAAGCGCTTTAATGTAATGTTTGTTGGTCACATGAAAAGATATTTACCAGATAATTGGCATGTTTTGTGGGGGAGGGGCTAATGAATGGGAGGAAACGGTCATAAACACATCTAGTGCTGTCACTGTGATTGGACCAAAACTGGCTTTTCTTTCAAACCAAACAAAGACATGTCACGAAATATGTAACAAAATAAAACAAAGTGCATGTGTGCTGTATTCTGTAACTCCTTGATTTTCAACCAGTGCGCCGGGGAACAATAGTGTGCCTTGAAAAGATATCAAATTGGAGTTAACAGGTTCAGAAATGCAGATGTAAATAACCAATTTAGCTTTTTGGAGTGCCCTGAGCAACTTCTGCACCAAAACAGAACGCAAAACCACCACTAATGCCAAACTTAAAGCACCTAACCCATGATTTGGCTCATTATATGCCATATTCTATTAACTACATGGTCTGATTTGGTCATGTTTATGAAGGGGGTGTGCCGTGGTGTCTTTCAAACCCAAAAAGTGTGCCGCAACTAGAAAAAGGTTGAAAAACACAAAGTATATTTACCAACACAGTCCAGAACTAAATACATACTCTGAGACACACACTGGAGCATTTGAACAGGAAACACAAGCAACAAAGCAGCGACGAAATCCTAACTTCAATCAACCGCTTTTGACTTAACAACCACAAGTTTTCGAAGATATTTCATCGAGAGTCAAATTGTAAAATTAGTGGTATGACTAAATAACTAACTGTCGCTAAGTGCTAAGAAATGTACTAAACACAAGGGCTGTAGTTGACTAAAGACGAGGCCAATCGACTAAAGGGATTGTGGCAAAAACATATCAAAACTATGAAGTATTTCCATGTATCTGACCCAAACTGCACTCAAAAGAACACAACTGCACAGGAATTCATGCAAAAACTATTATTTTAATGATGAGTGCTAGGAAACCATGTATTTCTATGTTGGACTCCAAAATCTTCAGCAAACTTTAGCAAATCTTCAACAAACTTCTTGTTCTTGCCACATAAATCCTTTAAATCTAAATAAAATAATTAATAGACTAATAAAAATGTGGTCACTAAGACACCATCGACCAATTAATCGTTAGACTAAACGACTAAAGGTCACAGCCCTAAACACAGCCAGGCCTGTCACAATTATTACTTTATCAACTTATCATTCAATATGAAAGAAAGAACAATATTCTTTCAGGGTCAAAAGTTATTGCATGTACCTTTTCTTTGGATTAATAGGGATTCTTCTGTAATTGGGCTTATATGACGTCTGGACTGTAGTTTGTCAAATAATTAACATCGATGACAAATTAGAGATATTAGAACTTACTGCTGGTGTTTAATCGTGCCATTTATTTATTCCTGACACATTTTTTTTTTAATATTAGCATTTATTGTGATATTTTTCCTTTGTAAAATATTGTACTTCAAAACTTGTAATCATGACCGGCCTAAACACAGCCCCTTTTCACCTTCTGTATTTCTTTTTTTCCGCAACTCATAACTTTTAACTTCCTTTAACTCTTTAGTCAACAAAGGGTGGCTGTTTGAGTGGTTCACAACAAACACAAGCAAGTTTAAATAACTTAACTTAACTTTCCAGTGCTGCTTAAATACTCTACAACTTGTATATTGACTTGACAAAATGAGACTGTAATGTTTTGTACGTTTTAGACACACACCGCTTCAAAACTGGGACTAAACTCGAATATAAACCACGACTGGTAGCTTGACCTCTGGACCAAACCGGGTTCAAACTGGGACCAAACGCAGCTTTAGTTTAAAATTCATGACCTAAATATTTCACCGTTTGATTGAGCGCACTGTTTTTCAATCAATCTTTCGAGACACAAGTTGAAGTCTAAACTGGTTTGACCTAATTCTGAGTAATTGGCAGAGTACAATTCCACTTTGATCCTGCAGCTCAAATATCAGAGCCTGATAACAAGAAATGACACAAGCAGCTGTAGAGAAATATAACCGAGATCAAATTCATGTTGAGCCAAAGTATTTCATTATAAACTTTTTGCACATGTATCTGTACTTTTACATAAAGCTGGGGTACTTGATTTTCACACTGCGGAACCAGAAGTAGGTTTTTAAATCGATCTAACTCAACCCTCGCCGTCACAAACCCTTTATGCTCTTATTTCAAGACAAAATACTTTATTATTAGACGCAGACAGCACACAGAGGTCTCATTTTAATCAGAAAGTGCTGCTTTTACAAGATAGTCTTTGATGGAAAACGCACAATTTACAAATTTACTCCCAAAAAAGTCAGGTACCCCAGATTTAAGTAACTGAATTGAGTACTTCTTCCACCACTGCAAAAAAGTAACTAGTATTTGGAGTAGTAGGCCTATTTTTACGCAAAATTTAGTAGCATTTGTGACTGAGTTTATTTTGTTTTTGGGCCATAATGAAGCTAGACTACATATTTCAGTGCACTTCTCTTTCCACCAGTGACTACACCTAATAGTCATTAATTACGCATTAGTCTCAATAGTTTGTTATGTTGCATCAGATTTCACACTACGCTGAAAAACCAGATGAGAGGTTCAAATATCAAATCAAATCAAATCAAACTTTATTTATAAAGCACTTTTCATACATAGCATGTAGCACAAAGTGCTTTACAGTGTATATTAAAAACATTCCCACACATGACCATTTCCCACCCCACCGCCTCCCACGAGCCAAGCAACCCACCCACAGTCGCATACACACCTGAACACACACACACACACACAACACACACACACCCACACATACAGATACACACCAATCTATGTGCATACACACGTATTTACACACACATACCCTAAGATACAATAGGCTGAGTGCGGATACACCAGTTGAGGAAGCACCATCAGAGGAGCCGTCTGCACCAGGAGCAGAGAGTCCGTAGCCACAGGACACAGACTCAGGGCCCCGAGGAGAGATGGGGCAAGCACCAAACCTCCACCAGGGGCCCATGAGCCAGGGCCCAGCAACCACAGACGACCGCCGCTCCCAGTACAGAGGGCCCCTCAGAGGAAACACTGGAGTCTAAAATAAATAAAAGAATAAATAAATAAATAAATAAATGAGTAATTAATAAATAAATAGAACTAGAGTAAAACTTAAATAAATACATATAAAATAAGTAAACACAATAAATAAATGTAACAAATACACAAATTAAATATTAGTCAAAAGCTAAACTAAAAGGTGGGTCTTGAGCCTGCTCTTAAAAACCTGAGCGTTCTCTGCGGCCCTGAGGTTCTCCGGCAGGCCGTTCCACAGACGAGGGCCGTAGTGCTGGAAGGACGCCTGCGCGCCGTGAGTGTGTGTCCTGACTTTGGGAATGACTAGGAGCCGGCTGCCGGAGGAGCGCAGGGGCCCGAGGGTTCATATGGTAAAAGCAGTTCTGATAGATAAGAAGGCCCAAGACCATTAAGACATTTATAAACCAGTAAAAGAACCTTAAAGTCGATCCTGAAACACACGGGGAGCCAATGCAGTGATTTTAAAACGATTGTAATGTGGTCCCGCCCTGGTCTTAGTCAGGTCACGTGCTGCTGAGTTTTGTAATAATTGCAAACCTGAACTACTCTTGTTGGGAAGAGCAGAGAGCCGGGCATGACAGTAGTCTATACGACTGGAGATAAAAGCATGCATCAGGGTCTCCGTGTTGGGTCTCGAAGAGAATGGGGCGGACTCTGGCTATGTTCTTTAAGTGATAAAAACCTATTTTTGTGATATTCTTTATGTGAGGAATAAAAAGTGAGCTCAGAGTCAAAGATGACGCCCAGGTTTTTTACTTGTGCTGATGGATTAAAAGACTGTGCTTGCAGTTTGGATAAAAGTTTCTCTCTCTGGGCCTCAGGACCGATGACTAAAACCTCAGTTTTGTCCTGGTTAAGCTGGAGAAAGTTTTCTGCCATCCAGGATTTGATGTCTAAAATGCAGTTAAAAAGAGCATCCATTGGCCTGGTGTCATCAGGAGACATGGAGATGTAAAGCTGCGTATCATCAGCATAACTGTGGAAGTTGACTCCATGTCTCCTGATGACATCACCAAGAGGGAGCATGTAGAGGTTAAAAAGCACAGGACCTAAAATCGAACCCTGGGGCACACCACATGTGATTTTATGGACCTTGGAGGAGCAGGTATCTAAACTTACCATGAATGTTCTGTCTGTGAGATAGGAAGTAAACCATTTGTGCACAGTACCAGAGAGGCCCACCAGGTGTTTGAGTCTGTTTAAAAGAATAGTGTGGTCTACTGTATCGAAGGCAGCGCTTAGATCCAGTAGAACCAACACTGTCACCTGTTTAAAATCATAATTTAACCTAAAATCATTTAAAATCTTTGTCAAGGCTGTCTCGGTACTGTGGTTTACCCTAAAACCAGACTGATATTCCTCAAAAATGTTGTGTGTGTTTAAGAAATAATTTAGCTGAGTAAAAACAAGTTTTTCTAAAATTTTGCTTAAAAATGGTAAGTTAGATACCGGCCTATAGTTGTTAAAATCATTAAAATCTAAATTGCTCTTCTTCAGCAGGGGCCTCACCACCGCCGCTTTAAAGGCAGTGGGAAAGACCCCTGTCTGAAGAGAGCAATTCATCATGTTTAAAAGCTCCTCCCTAAAAGGTCCATAAAATGACTTAAAAAACCTTGTAGGAACTGGATCTAAAAGACATGTGGTGGGTCTCACTGAGGAGAAAACTTTATCAAGACTCTCAGCATTAACCAGGACAAAACTGTCCAGTGTTTCCTCCGGTAAAGACAGACAATCAGATGTGTTAAAAGCAGTTGATTGACTGGATAAAATGTTACATCTGATATAGAAATATAGTTCAAATGTACCGTGTTGTTTATTTGCTTATTTCAGGATTTTCTAAAGATATCACAATACTCTGAACTTTCCATGCCTTATCACTTTCCTTAATCATGATAAGGACGTGAATGAGTGTAGTACGTGATTTTCCAGTTCTAATCAGATCCTAATGTGAATATAAATACAGAAAAAAGAAACGAAATAGGAATAAAATAATATGTTTCAAAAAACTACATGATTTTATAAGTAATTTAAATTCGCAATGCCTGTGTCTGTTGCGTGATGTTGTTTTTGTTTCATCAGGAAGATTCTCGACGAATCCCAGCTCGAGCGCCGCCTACGTCACACGCTCCGACGTAAACTCCAGGCATCTCGTCCGAGTGGGCGTGGTTTTAGCGAGGTCGTAAATCCCAAACCTTTTACTTATCATTTACTCTCACATTATGTCATTATATAATTGTCAAGGTCGATGTTAAGATTGAAAATCAATTCAGGGTAAAGAAAAGGTTGGGGTCTTGAATTCTAGGGCTGTCACTGATGATTATTATTTTTTTTTGTTGACTGGACAAACCAGTGTTTTAAGATTTTATTTTACAATACATTGCCAATCAAATAAAGGTTGAAATATGGTGAGTGGATTTTTATTTTATTTTGATGGAGAATATAACAAATAAAGTGTATTATTGATGAAAAGCAGAAATTGTTTATTCTATTTTGCCATTTTATTTTAATAATACTACCGTTTTTGTAATAGGATTTTTAAAATGTGTTTTATAGTATATATCTTGTCCAAATAACAATTGCGATGATCAAAAATACATCTATGATTATTTTATTAGTCAAATATGATCACTGATTGATTGTTTCAAACACATTTACATAAA
This sequence comes from Rhinogobius similis, assembly GCA_019453435.1. Taxonomy (NCBI): domain Eukaryota; kingdom Metazoa; phylum Chordata; class Actinopteri; order Gobiiformes; family Gobiidae; genus Rhinogobius; species Rhinogobius similis. The sequence continues at coordinate 13,316,487 of CM033630.1, forward strand.
AATATAAATTTTATATTACACTGGTGACACTTAAATAAAACTGCACAAAGTTTTACCCTTAAAAGAATTAAATTAGCGGTTTATTTTATAGTTTACCCGTGATTTTTCTTGTTAAGCTCCGCCCCGATCGAAATGCCTGGGCTTTACTCCCGTCCCGCTGATGCAACCGTCGTCCGTCAGGTATAAAAGCCGAGGCTCGCTGTTGTCCGCCGCTTGTCTCAGCTTCATTCATGGATAGATCACCGAACAAACGCACGGAGGAGGCACCGGAGCTCGACACAGAGGCATCAGGATGGTGTATACGACTGCTTTACCCTTCGGTCACGGAGTCCCGATGTTGTCGGACGAAAGTGGCGTCGCTGACATGATCGAGAGGTTCTTTTTCCCCAAAAAGATGCCCGAAAGCCGGTGTGCGCGACGGGGAAGCGTGGAGAGCTACGAGGACAACGACAACAGCTCCCTATGTAAGTTACACCTTTTAGACGACTTAATTTGAATTTATGTAGCGAGTTTAGTGAGTTACGCGACTTGGAAAATGTTTTAAATTAAACTTTCAGATGAGAAATATCACTACGCCACGATCAGAATGAATGAAGGACGGGACTACTTTGTGTGGCGGAGGATTCTGACGCAACATGTCAAAACTAGTTCTTCATTCATTTCTGCCTCAGTTTTAATTAATTTGTCCTGATTTTGGAGTTTTGATAACATTTGTCAATGAAAGATAATAATTTTATACTTCATCTGTGACTTAATTTCTATATTATTTTGCCTTCATTATAACTTATGTACCCATTACTTTTCCTAATTTAACCTTATAATTTATTAAGTTAAATGAGGAAAAGTAATGGGTACATTTCACGAGGATTTTTATAATTATGTGAGAAGTACCATTCAATAAATAAACCTTATGTACAACTACACAAACTACAACTGAAATAAATGCATAAAACTAATAAAAACACAAAACAAACTGAGGATATTAACGATTAAAAACTTAATTGTGACTAGTTAACTATTAAAATAATTGTATTTTGATAATTGTTATAGTTTTCTTGGTAATACAGACTCTAAAACGCACACCAACAGACCTTTTATCACAAAGACAGAAGCATTATTAAATCAAAATGTCAAAGAATAAACTATTTCTGATTTGCCTCAATAATACACTTCATTCAAAAAGTGTATTTTAAATTGAATTGATAGAAATGACCCAGGACATGCTGACTGTTCAATGTACAGCAATAAAATATAAACAACTCTGACAGAATTGGTCCAATAGTTCTAGTTTAGCTGTAGAAAATGATCAACAAATGTAATAACCTTTTAACTGTCAGGATACTTTAGTAAAAATGTGTAGTAATACTTCATATACTAATAATATTCATGCTTCTTACAGCCGGTGCGTTCGACGATGCCACACTCGAGGACGAAGAGCGCCTCCTTCAGGGCAGCGTGACCCGACAACTGGAGCTGTGTCTGACGGCGGCCAAGTCCTCCGCCCTGGACTGCCGTGCGCTGATGCTCCCCCGTCACATGACCTCCAGAGTGTCCCGAGACGTGGTCCGCGCCTCCGCCGACGAGCCCTGCGGCCTCCGGGGGGCATTCGTCAAGGTCTACGTGGAGACCCAGGAGGACGGGCCCAAGTTCCTGGGCGCCTTCTCCCCCGACCCGAGCGTCACGGCCACCTTCGAGCTGTCCGTGTGGTTCAGGGCGGAGGAGCGTGGCTGGCCCGCGCTCAAGCACCTTTTCGAGCCGAGCAGAACTGTGAAGCTGAAGGCGGAGTACAGGCTGGTGAAGAGGAAGCTCTACTCCTCCGCCAGCCCCGTCATCCACCATTTCAACTAGACCTGGCACATCATTTAGGATTTAGAGCTACAGAAAGAACGACTCTAAACTATCATTTTGAAACGATTATCTGCATACTTTTCTAAATTGACCACAAACACATCCTTAGCTGCAATAAATAAATGGCTAAATAATGCTTAAGGAGTTACAAAAAGTCTTAAATATATCTCTACATCTCAAATATTAACTATAATATATAAATACTATAAAAAATAAGAACGAAATTGCCAGTTTTGCAAATAAAAGGTACATTCTAGAACCAATCAGGCTCTTAAAAATTGACATAACTTTGATTGTTTATGATTTATTGGCACAGAAAATTTAGCTTTGAACGATAATTTTTAAGTTAAAATACTAACATACTATTAAAAAAAAATAAAAAAAAGTTCCCTCAGAAATGAAAATAAGAGTCCTTCCACAATTGTAGTGAACTTAATATTGTAATTACATCTAGATTTTGAAATTATCGTGAAAGGTCTATCAACTGAAACTGTGTACAATGTTTACTGCTGTTCTTGCACTGGAATTTTTATTTTATTTTATTTAAAGTGTGAATGTTGGAACCACAAAAGGTCATCGTTGTTGTTGTTTTTTTCCTCACTGTCACCAGCTGACAACTGTATTTTGCACAAAGCGGTTGAATGTGGAGTGTAAAACATGAAAAATGTCCTTCTGGAAATGGGCCGGACTCATTCCTGAAAAAGTCTGTTATTTATAGATGGTAGAAAATAAATCTTTTTACACTTATTTACTGTGTTGTCTGTTTATAACCCGTTTCTGAACACTTAATTGTAGCTTGAGATATATGTTTTATCAATTTAGTTTGAAATCGAGGGCTTTCCGTAGAAATGCCCCGCGACTATGAATTTATTTGCATTTGTTTATACGTTTCAATCATCAGAAATGTCTTTAAACTTATCTGGATCGTACAATTAACTATATTTGTGTATATCATCCCACCGTATTGCGTTCAAGTACCGTAACCTGTAATGTATGAACTCATTTAGTTCCACAGAAACTGCTTTGTCTTGTGAGGACGGCTCATGTGGCGTGACAGGACTTGAACTAATGCCAAGCAGTGACTTTACCTCAAGTTTATGACTCATGACAGCAGCAGAACAAAGAACCGTTCAGCTCCCGTTGTAAAAGACTGAGCAAAACAAAGTCCCCTGAAGATAATGGCTGCAGACACATTTCCATGACTATCTGTTCTTAAAATAAATATTTAAGCCTCTAAATAAAAATTTAATCTTAAATGCCATACTGTACAATTATTTTACACTAGGACTTTTTCTTTTTTATTTCATTTTGTCCATCTGATAAAAGGAAACTGCTTCAAAAACATAAAAAGAAAGCTGTGACTCTCTTATTTACTGTCAAATCAACCGTTCTGAGATGAATAAGGGTCCCTTTGTTCTCCAAACCCACAAATTAAAAAAAGTACCCAAAAACTTTCAAAACCAAATGGGACTTTTACAATGGATTTCACCCGGACTGTTTTTAAAAGTGTGTATAACAGGTTTTTATGATTTTCTAATTTTGACTTTATTTGGTGTATTGATATCTCATGTAAACATAAATTATGATTTTACACCAGTCAAGTCGCTGTTTGTGGAGAAAAGTTGAAATATTATGTTGAAAATTACAGGAAGTAAACAAATTAATGACACAGTGAGGAGACAAAGGTTATGCATAATTTACACAAAATAAACTACTTTTTTGACCCTTTAAACATCAATTCATCAAAATAAAGACGTTCACGTGTATTTTTCTTTGTCAAATAAAAGAATCTGTGACATTAGAGGAGTTTTGGCCCAGTGTACAGGATGGTTTCTTGGTAATTTCCCAGTGTGACATCATCATTTACAACCAAGAAGTAAAAGTAAAAAACAAAAAAAATAGCTAAACTGGGGTAAAATTTGTAAAGATTTTAGCAGAATTTGAAATATATTTATCTTAACTTTATTACAAGTCCCTAGAACTAATTTTTAGTGGAATTAGCTTCAGCTTTGAAAGAGGAATTGTTAAAACTAGTGTCAGTCCGGCTCTGCTACAGACACCAGCTTTACTCATTCATATATTTAGAACATTTAGGTGGACTTTACATTTTGGTTTTCCTCTGAGCAGCTTGTCTCCACTTGTAATCAGAGTAAATCAGACTCCAGAGGACAAAACTACAGAGTCTCAGCTTCACAAAGAGTCACTAGTTTGTGCTGCAAAGGTTCAAGAACAGCTTCAGTTTGAAACGAGGCTCGTTTTTGTCGGGACATTTTAAGAAAAATAGATCTTCACACCTATGAAATAATAATGAAGTTCTAGATGAGCTAAAATGTCTGATTTCAGGATATTAATCTGAATTTCAGACATTTTGACGAATTAAGATCAGTGGATACTATTTATTTTATGGAACTAGATTATTTCACTTGTTTCAAACTGTTTGACTTGTTTCAACCCATCATTTCTTACTTCAATCCAAATTATCTGTCAAATGACAAATGTATTTTCTTATTTTAAGCAAAATTATCGTGATGATGATCTTTTTTTTCTCTCCTCCTCCTCTTCGAGTGCGGACGTGTCTTCTCTCTGCTCCTGCTCTGTTTTTTGCTACTTGCTTTGTCTCGTCAATTTTTTCCAACTTTTTTACCTTTTCAACTCGGATTATCTGCCCGCCAACTGATCTCTGAAAATGAATGTGATCAACTGGTCTCTGAGCGCATTGGATAAGATTTTCTCCCAACGAAAAGCCTCCCCCCCGGAGAGGCACGCTGCCCCGACAGACATGGCTGGATTCGTACGGGATAATTGGTATAACACCTGGCAGATCCTATGCATCGAGCCCTTGCAGGTCGAAGATGTAGAAGATCTATTTATATTTGGGTTTATGATAGCGGGCTTTCTACTATTGGGGCTTGGAATTGCCTTTGTCTATCGGAATATTTTTCAGACAGGAGAATTCGTCCAAAACCTGTCTGACAACAACAAAACAAAGTTTGTGGAACTGAGTGAAAGGATGTTAAGACTTGAGCAAAGACTGGATCACGGACTGGCACAGCTCCTGGATCTGGATCGTAACATCTTGTCTCGGACCACGGAGGTGCAGAAAGCCGTTGGACAATTAGAGAGAGACGGTTAAAGACGGAGTAACTCAATGAAACAACGAATCGCTACTCGGAAAGACCAGAAATGATTGGTTTATTGATCTGTACAAATTCCTGATCAACAAATGTATTAAAATGTATTTTTCTGCCCTCCCTCCCTTGGTTTTCCTCTTATCCGGACCTTGAGATGCAGCTGGCTGGAAGAAGAACCCGAGTCAGACTGACCTTGCAATATAAACATGAGATAACATTTGCACACACCGCCCGCGCTCCCCCCTCTATCTTCTTGTTTGTGACCCTGCCCTATATCCACTGAAAAAATTCCATCACGTGACCACGTGTACCGTATTCCCAATATCTGTTGTATATTGTGTATTAATGTTTGCTCTACTGTTCATTTCTAAACAGCTACTTGCATCTTTTGATTACTTAACATGGATTACTTACAGAATGCAGCTACCTGCTTTGTCTTGCTTATGTATTGTCTATAAATGTAATTGTATATGTTCTGTTGTAACGGCAACTGTAGTTTCAACGGTTTGTAAAGCGCTTTGGGTGCCTATTAGGCGGAAAAGCGCTCTATAAATAAAAATTCTTCTTCTTCTTCTTCTTCTATGATCAGTCAGAAATACCTTGAAACCAGTGAAATATTCTGCATCACATCAACAATTAAATCAAGTCAAATCTACTCAAATCCAGATAAAAATGATAAATTCAAGTCATTTTAAGATTGGATAGATTTACATTTTTTGCTGTGCAGTGTAAGGCGTTAAAATCTGACACCATTCACTGCTGCATGATATTCAGGCGAAGCAAAAGCAGCACAGAGCACATTTAAAACATTCTGAATATTGTTTTTTTTTGTCAATCCCTTATGCTTGATAAATGTCTTTAATACAGCTCCTTTAGGCCTATGCTTTTTTGTCCAATAAGAAAAATAACAGAGCTAACCGGTCCTAAGTGTGACGAGGAATAGAAATAGATCGGTCAGGGTTGACGACTGGTGACTAAAGTGCTGACCAGTGTGAAAAAAGCTTCTTGTATGAGATCATTTGCACTTAAAGTAGTAGATTTCCTTTGAAGACATTGAGGCTATTGTTGTCTTTTCTCACTTTTTAGTTTCTCTTATGCTCGTATATGTCAAGTCTGGGTCCATATTAGTGTGTTTTTCACAAATTCAAAATAAAAATCACACAAACAGAAATGGATAATACTCAATGACATGTTTTGTTGTTTAAAATTGCACTTCTTTCAGACTTTCTTACATCATACTTTTACTCTCGTGTTTCACAGTGTAACAGTAAATCTACAAGTGAAAAGACTTGATGTTGACAATATTAAATGACGTGAACATTTGCTCCTTCAGATTTGCTTTAGTTATTTATTTTTGTGATCTATCCTTTCATTTCTTAAGGTTTAGTCTGTTTGATTAGACCAACCCTAAAATATAAAATCAGAGGTTAAATGTTACTTCAAATTACTCATTTCCCAAAATACTATGTAAACACTTATTAGATTAATTTCTACTGTCTATTTCGACTTGAGAATATGTAAAAAAACAAACAAAAACAAAAACAATATTGGTCCATTTTATGAGTGCGCCGCAAAAAAGCAATTTCTAAATGAGTTAAAATGTCTTGATTTCAGGATATTTATCTTAATTTCAGAGATTTTGACTGGATAAGATTAGTTAAGACTATTTTTGTTGAAGGAACTAGATTATTTTTCTTGTTTCAAACCATTTGACTTGTTTCGGCACTTTACTTCTTACTTCAAGCCAAATTGTCTGTGACTGGGTTAAGATAATTTTACTTACCCCGCTGGCAAATGTCTTTTCTTACTTAAAGTGCATATGACAGGTTTTCATGATTTTCTAATTTTGACTTCATTTGGTGGAATAATACCAGTTGTACACATACATTTTAGTTTTACACCAATCAAGCAGCCGTTTGTGGAGAAAAGTTGAAAAATATGTTGAAAATTACAGGAAGTAAACAGACTGATGACATCACAGCGGGGAGACTAAAGTTAAGCATAATTTACACAAAATAAACAACTATTTTTGATCCTTTACACATTCATTTAACATATTTATATTTTTAATCGTAAAATAAAAAAATCTGTGACATTGAATGAGTATTGGCCCCAAGTATGGGATGGTTGCTATGGTAATTTCCTAGTGTGATGTCATCATTTATAACCAGGAAGTAAAACTAAAAAACAAAAAAATTGCTAAACCGTGATAAAATCTGTGAAGTATTTTAAGAAAATTTGAAATATATTGATCTTAACTGTATTTTTGTCAAATGAGTTGTCCAACCTGTCAGGGGCCCTTTAAAGTTAAATAATCACATGATCAGTCAGAAATACCTTGAAACCAGTGAAATATTCTGCATCGAATAAACAATTATATCTCATCAAGAGAAAACTACACAAATCAAGATAAAAAATGATAAACTCAAGTCATTTTAATCCAGGCTACGTTGACATGTTTTGCTGTGCGTTGGTCAAAAGTAAACAAAAACTCCCACACCGTCTTTGACTCAAAAAGAATAATCTTTTATTTAACAAATGTACAACAGAAACATGAGTTGCTCTACTCAAACCAAACGGTATCCATCACAGAAGAACATACAAAACCTACAGTCGCTCTACGTCACAGACACGGCAGGTCCTGTGTGCACCGACATTCAGCTACATCCTACAGTGAAATGCTCCGACTCATCAACACCGCCACAAACAAAGACCGCTCTGGAATACTGTGTTTAATGATACTAGTGGACAATTCTACTTTCACATTCATCACTATTTACTAATCCATGTTTTTAATCTTTATTTCATGAACATGCACAAGACACACATGACCAGCGGCTCTGTGCACCGCAGCGGTTTAAGCTAACCGTGGCTCCACAGGCTGCATTGTTTTGTCCAACACAGTTCTGCCGAAACGCCGTTAAGATCACCCCAAAGCCCTAAACCTAACCAAAGGATCTGTATCTAACCCTAACGCTAACCCTAACCACATTATCTGTATCTAACCCTAACCCTAACCACATTATCTGTATCTAACCCTAATGCTAACCCTAACCAAAGGATCTGTATCTAACCCTAACCAAAGGATCTGTATCTAACCCTAATGCTAACCCTAACCAAAGGATCTGTATCTAACCCTAACCAAAGGATCTGTATCTAACCCTAATGCTAACCCTAACCAAAGGATCTGTATCTAACCCTAACGCTAACCCTAACCAAATGATCTGTATCTAACCCTAACGCTAACCCTAACCAAAGGGTCTGTATCTAACCCTAACGCTAACCCTAACCAAACTGTGAAAAAAGATATTCTAAAAAATTAACTTTTGCTAGCTTAGCAACTAATGCAAAGTGAGCTAACTTTTATTAAAATGTAAAATATAAAGAAGCAACCAATTAAGATGTAAAGTAAAGACTACCTGATTGTCTTTATTTATAGATTATGGTTTTATATTTTAGAATTTTTTTTAATTTTTTATCTTTATTATGCTTCAAAATTAGCATTAGCGTTAGCATTGACCCACAATCCCACAATCAACACAAAAGTGTGGCCGGGGAAGTGTTTATCTCATTTGTAAAAACCTCAGAGATAGAGTTGGACAGGGAGTACTCAGTCGTAATGAGCTGACTGACTGAAATTCTGTGCACAGAGCCGAGTTCTCCCTCTAACCACAAGCTTTTGACAGAGGATCAGCTGCAGTTTTAGGACAATTAAAAACTTGTTTTACTTTTTTTTTACCATTTGGAAAATTAGACCCTTTTTTCCTTTAAGCTACAACAATACAATAAATATCAACTGAGTTTTTTCAAATCTAAACAACTACTACTCTTTGTATTTAAGTCTGTTTATCATAACTTAAGTTTATATCTTTTTTTCCAGCATAGTTTAAACTTCACTCTTATGGTTTTATGTTGCATCTACAATGACAATAAAATCTTTCTGATTTGGATCATTTTTGTAACCGTAAACATGGACTTCCTTATTAATCATCTATTCACATGATGCAAGTTTATGAAAGTCAGCTGCCTTCATTAATTATTAATTGTAAATACATTTATGCTGTTTTGGAGCCTTTCTGACCATAAATTTACTTGTGGGAGAGAAAGATGATAAAACATTTGAATACTGTACAAAATGTCGCTTGTGTGAATTTAATGAAAATCCAAACACAGATTCCTCTACATTGTTACTATTCTTTTTTTCCCTAAACGTGTCGATATGTTTACAAATTTAGTTCTTAAATGTGTTCAGCCGTCCTTGCTTTTATGGCTTTCATGTGGCAGTATTGATGAGTCTATGATAAATAATATAGTCAACTTCATCACTAGTTAACTTCTATAATTGCTGGTGAATACGTTGTTTTAATTCTTTCGTTTAAAGCAGAAAGGTCATGGTCTCTACAGTCTTCTTCGCTGGTGGAAATGAAACAGGAAGTCGGGCGTCGTGTTTTATTATACATCAGATCGGCGCGTCGTCCAGAGTTTATCGCATTTTAATCGCGGAAACAGTGCAAAATGTCCACAAACGCCTCCGAAAATTGGAATTATATGAACAAAATACGGAATTATATAATGTTTTTGACTGTAACTACATTTTCAAAGCTCGTTTTTCTTAAATCTTTCATAAATGTTACCTGTTTGTGTCCTCAGATAAAAAGTAAACATGTTCAAATCAGAAATCCAATTCGACTGTAAACAATTGTAGCGTCGCTGTACCTTTACCTTATGTTAGGGTTCTGCGTTTACATTTGTCGTTTTGTTTCCCAAGCCGTTAACCCAATCAGAAAACCAAACGAACTCTTCACTTTAGGTTGCCAGATCTGTCTTCAGTATGTGACTGGTAAAAGTTGTGATTGTTTTGCTGTATTTAAGCGAGTAGAAGCACAAGATACAACTATTGCTTTTTAAATTATTCATTAACTTAAGCCCTAAAAGAAAATATATTAAGATTTGACAGTTTATTATGCATTATTTGTATTATTCGCCTTGAAACAAGCGCTTAAGTACTTTTGCTTTGGCTTCTCACATTTTAAAACTTATAAATAATGTCCCTACTGAAGGCGCACATAACTTTATACCGGTCTGGCGATCCCTCATCATGATTTGTGTTAGTGATAGATTTAAGAGAAAAATCTAGTTGTGAACTGCGAGAGTTTTGCGATTTGTCTCAATCAATCTCAATTTGTCTCTTTTAAATACAAACTCTCAAATATAAACCGTCAAACTATGTATTTCAGAATGTGTTTGTACAAATCTAAACTACAAGATTGGTAGATTTTTTTGCAGAATAAGACAGAATATCGCAGTTTGTGGAGGAAATTATGGCACTTCAAAATAGCAGCGTTTGCATTTACTAATTGCGTCCATTGATCCATCGATTGTGAATCTTGCGCCCATTGTTGGAGCTCCATCTACTGGCAGCAGAAGGAATTACTAAGGGGAGAAAAACACACCTAGCTTGTCCTGACACGCTGATGTAAGTACGCAGATGTAATGATCGTGAATTGACGACAGAAATGGACTTAACGAGTCTGGTGATGACTTATGGACTTAAAACAGCACAGACGATCTTTGAGCACTACCTTTGACAACACAAAACCGGGAAATCTGAGTGAATTTGAGAGTTTTCTGAGGATAAGAGTAGAGAGGATCAATGAAACAAGCGTGAAGGAAGCTAACAGGTATGGTTTTCGATGAGGGAACAATGTTAAACAAGTTAATTCAGCATAATATGTGTCATTTAAAGGGATCATATTACGCTAGAGTGACTTAACATTGTTCCATCATCAAAAACATACCTGGAGTAGCATTTAGCTTCAATCACGTTATTTTTTTTGGGAATGTTTGTTAGAAAATCCTCTCCCTCCGACCGTCGAAAACACTCCCTGCTGAACTTCCTCGTACTATGACATTTTTCCGATTTGAATTATCCGACACTGAGCATTTCTGCCTCTAAACACGAGCACTGCTACTGCTAGGTTAACTCATGCTACTTCACAAAGGCTCGAGTAAAACATTTCAATCTTGTGTAGGCGCTAAGCAGCCAGTAGATGGCGCCTAAACTCAGTAGTACTAGGGCAAACAGAACAGATAAAGATGTTAACTTTTTTTTTCAGTTCTAAAACATGAGATGCCAAACTTAAGGTACTCAGAGCATGTTTAAAGGTTAATAATAAAACAAAAAAATGCATAATATTTTTCCTTTAACTTAGTATAAAAAGTATGACCGCGTTAAACCAGAAAGAAAAAGCAAATATGTAAAAGCTGTTGACAATCGTCTGTATTTTAGCTATGCGCGCGCCGATCTGATGTAACCATCTTATTATATATTATATTTTTAACAGACTGCCCCCTACTGTTCCCTTTTAGAAACCTCCCTCCACGACCAGCGACTTTTCCCGTTTTCTGCCCCATCAACACCTCTACTTCTTCATTTTCAGATCCGCCTCCATGGCACTGCGACGCCCCCTTGTGCCCCCATCCTGCAAGGACAGAGATAACCAGGTTGAAGACGACGTTGTTTAAAAAAAAAAAAGTTTGTAAAGAAAAAGCCTTGAGGTCTTCACAAACAACATGTGGACGTCTCAGGCTCGTTTGGCAAATGAGGAAATAAAAATATATGATTAAAAGAAAAGTAAACTTGGTTAAAACATGCAAAAGTCACAACACAGAAAACGGTAAATTAAAAACAAAACTGATCCGAGTGCAGTAAAGATGAGTGTTCAGCAGCCTGTGATTCCTGTTTTTAATGTCACAAATGAGGAGTAAAAACACAAAAATGTACAATAATGACAAGTAAGCCCTTCCACACATGCACTGCGCCGGCCGACGGTTGAGAGTAGGTTAAAGTTTAAGGCATTTTGGTTTCTTGGGATTCCAGTAAGAGGAAAAAACAAGTCTCCATCTTAGTTGAGCCTGTTTTGAAATTAATATTGACATGTGACAATTGACAATGACTAAATTAGATGTTGATTACATATATTACAATATATTTGAAAGAGGGAGGTCACAATTTCAAGTTTTAGTGATTATTTTAATAAAAAAACAAATTTATGACTGACACTGTGATCAAACAACTGTGAACTCTCACTTTCATGTCTGATACATTGTCATTCCTAAAGCGTGTGACCAGGTTTATGACTCCAAAAAAGTAAAGTTAATGTGACATAATCAGCAATAGTAATTACTTTTTTGGTGTATATATTAAAGACAAAATGACTTATATTTGCTTCTAAAATGATCACAATCAGGGCTGCAACGATTAATCAGAATAATCGTGACTATTTGACAATTAAAATAATCACAATTGTGTTTTTATAAAAAGAAAGCAACATTATTAAATCTAAATGGTAAAAATGAATAAATAATGTCTAATTTCCACTAATAATAAACTTTATTCTCTATCTAGAAGCCTTCAGTCAGCATATTTCAACTTTTATTTGGTTAAAAATGTGTTAAATGTGTTAAAATCTCAGTTCTCAGTCTCAGTCATTTGATTTGTCGACGAATCAAAAAATAAAAGCTGACTAGCCGACTTCTAAAATAACAGTCAGTCGCAGCCCTGTTCTCAATTATATTTCCTGTAATTATGATTATATTGTGACTATCTTGACGTCCCTGATCTAAATCTTGCTGCAGCTCGACCTCAGTCATCTTCCTTTAACCAGCGCTAAAAGAACAACCGATTCCATCTGACGAGCAACACTGTGCAAAGCTTCCTTTTTTCATTTTTGTCATTTAAAAAACACAAACAAAATGATAATAATTAAAAGATACACAAAACTAAAACGAAGATGAGAAGCACAGACACGAGTGTTGGACAGAGAAGCCGGAGCAGAGCCTGGAGACTAGGGCTGCACGATATTAAGAAACGACTGCGATATCGTTATGGCTCCAATATCAAGAGTATTTTAATGTACTTTTTGACACAATTATACCAGTTACATCAATTATACCAGTGTTCATGCCAGGGCTGGGCGATACGCGGATAAAAATCGAATCGTGAGCTTATCCCTGTAACAATCGTCTCTTTTTGTGAAATCGTGGTATCGTGATTCACTGTTTCTCTGTTTAAAGCAGCACAAATGTCATCTAAAACGCAACTAAAAATGCCAAAGACATGACTAAAAGAGACAACAACGCGACTAAAATGACGACAACGCGACTAAAAACGACAAAGATGTGTTTAAATATGACAAACACAACTGAACGTGACAAAGACGCGAGTAAGAGTGACAAAGACGCGCCAAAAACGCAACGAAAAGCGACTAAAACGCGCCAAAAACGCAACAAAAATGCGACGAAAGCGCGACGAAAACGCAACAAAAAACGTGACTAAAAACGTGACTAAAAATGTGACAAAAAACTTGACTAAAAACGACAAAGACGCGACTAAAATGACAAAGACGTGTTTAAATATGACAAACACAACAGAACATGACAAAAATGCGACTAAAAATGTGACAAAAAAGTGACTAAAAATGAAAAAAAAAAGTGTTTAAAATGTTAATTTGAACAGAATCCTATTATTAAATATTAAACGCAAATCTAATTGCAATCGCACTGGTCAGAAAAATTGCTCTATAATAGGAATTCTCAAATAACAAAATGAAAACGAATCGTGATAAAATCGAAATCATGTTCTGGCCTCAAGAAAATTGTGATAATTTTCAAATCGCCCAGCACTAGCTTATGCCGTATCAATCACACTGTCAAAATAAAAACTTAACAGAGACAAAACAAAGACTAAATCAAGGCTAATTTAGTCTAAAAATCAGCCTTTTCCAGCGTTTTCATTTTAAAAAGTGTAATTTTCCGTCAGATCGAGGACCTGCTTGCTATTGCGACACGTTTGGTTGGTTGCGACGATTGCGTGAGCCCATACTGCGATATCGATGCTTTTGCGATATATGGTGCAGCCCTACTGGATACTTACAAAGAGAGAGAGAAGGAAAGCAGGAGAAGCCATTGGAACAGAGTCCTGAGGAGGACAAACAGCGAGACACAGGAGAGAGAAGGTTACACAGGGCTTAGCAGAGGAGCGAGTGTCTCTGCACAGGTTTAAAGTAAAAAGAAGGGAAACAGAGGAAAAAAAGAGAGGTAGCAGTGTTTACCGCCATCTTGGGAAGGTCAAAGTGTCAGGAAAAGAATCTCGCGCTGTCTTACAAGACTGCGATGTCACAATATTGCAGTTTAGTGTTAGGATTATTGCAAGAAACAGGATCATTTTACATTTATTCATGATTATTATTGACCCCAGAACCAAACAGAACAGATGCTACTGTGCGACTAGCTTTATCAACTCAAACGTTCTGAAAAAACTGATGAAAACTGTCAGGAAAAATAAACACAGATTTACTTGGAAGAAGAATATACTGCGTTTGTTCTTTCATCTTTCTTTAACCAGGAGCAAAACCCACTGACTGACGTGAACTGCACAAAAAATACACCTTTGCAGGAAAATAAAAACATTGTAAGATATTAAAACAGGACTAAAAGCACTGACAATGTTCATAGGATTCTTGCTTTTGTTTTTTTTTTTAGAATAGAATGGAAACACCTTAAAGTAACAGAAATTACTATTTAATAATTAACTGTTGCTTATTAATGTTTAGTGTAATGTGTTTTTCAAGCATCCGTGTTGAAAAAGAGGGCAGAGAACATAAGAGAGCTCTTCTTTCTGTTCTTTTAATTTATTTTCACTGTTTAACGTCACTGATGATGTCTTTTTATGTCATGAATGAAATAAAAAAAATGTATCTGAACCATTTTGCTTCTAAAATTGTCACGATTATTATATTTTTATGTTGAAAGCCCTGAATAATCACGACTATCAGTTAATAAAGAATGATTTGACATCCCCAGATACAAAGTCAATGCAAATCTTAGTAACATATTTAATTTGTTATGAGAATATTAATGAGAATACTAATAAATGAGGATTTAAAAAAGGTTCATATTACATATTTTGATCAAATGCTTAGAAATTAGTAAAAGAACAATGTGGAAAACTGTGGGACTAAATATATTTATACTTTTATCCACTCCTTTTCAAACGTGCACTTATTTATAATCCATAAAATGAATTTACAACGTTAACAAGACAAATGTGCGTCTGATTTGTTCATATCGTCAGTTTTTTTAGGTTTGAACTAAGCACAAACAAATAAAACCCCTCCACAAACAATTATTAAACTTGGACAGACACAGAGTCATGCAGGACGTGAATCGGCTGAAAGTTTGATGATTCAAACTTAGGTTGGACTGAAGTGCGTCATCACATCGTACTCTGAACTCTTCAGTAAAATGAGAAGTTTACATTACAACACCGACCGCTTCACCGCATTTAGTGTCGCAGTGATGCATTTTGATACGAGAATGACTTTTGTCTTTTTTAGACAATATTAATTCATTCATTCTGTTTTTCCTTTTCCAAAACAGTAAAAATCAGGTACAGCACCTTTAAGTGCTACCTTAAAGTGGTGTTGTTAACTTTCAAATAAGGGTATAAGGTGGTATTTTTGCACTTTGGTGATTCATTTTACAGATGTTTCTCATTTGTCTGATAATCAAACCTCAACTAATGCGTTTATGTTTATTTTATTTAATGTGGGACAGAGCACATTAATGAACATGTGTTAGTCCAACAGGTAAATGCGCCGTTAGCCATGGAAGCTAATTTTCTAATTTTCCTCTGTAGTATGTGGTTTAAAGACAACAAGTTAATAGATTAATCGCAACTAATCGATTATAGGAATGGTTTGTCAAGTAATTAAATAATCAAGTAATCGTTAAATTGTCTCTACACTGACTCTAAAACATGGTATGTGCTGAAGGAAAAGCTTTTATGAGCACGGATGACAAAAACACACAGGAAACGTGTGTAATATTCTCCACCAGGATGTCATCAAACGCATTCATTTCAGCTTTGTCTGGGTAAAATTTAGTAAAACCGAGTAAAATTCTCATATTTAAATGTCTTTTGTACTCTAAACAAAACAACTAATCGATTAATCGAGGGAATAATCACTAGACCAGAAGGGGGCAAACTAAGGCGCAGGGGCCACATGCGACCCTTCTGGCATTTTAATCATTTGATAAAACATTTTAAGTCTGGCGCATTTGTCATTTTATAGCTGTCTGAGACTGCAGTTGCTTAAGTTAATTTAAGATCAGTTTTGAGAACAGCCACCACCGGAATAACACCAAACTTTGATTGTGACCAACAGCACTGTTTCCACTAAATAAAGGTGATGGTTTTTGTTATTCTGTTTTTGTGTATTTTAGGTGTTAAGTCTATGTGTAATAATATGTGTGTAATATACTGTAGTTAACAACATCCAAACTGTAAATGGTTCGGCAAGTGTAAAAATCCAATGTGGCCCTTGAGTCAAAAAGTTTGCCCAGACCTGTGCTAGACGAATCGATTACCAAAATAATTGTTAGTTGCACATTTCTGTTGGATTGACAAAATATGTGACTTGAAATTCAAATGATACATATCCACAAAACAGCATTCACTTTCCACCTGAAGCTCCGCCCCCGGCCCTCCTCCAGCCCTCCCTCTCGGCTGAACCCCTCCTCACCTTCTCGGGGGGCTCGCCCGGCTTCCTGGCCCCCTCGCGGCCCCTCAGGCTCTTGGCGGAGATGGCGTTCTCGGACGTCTGCATGATGAGCTGCGTGGCCAGGAACTGCTGCACGTGCTCCAGGACGTCGCGCTGCATCTCCAGGGCCATGTGGTACACGTCGTGGTCCGAGGAGTTGTACATGACGGCGTTCTGAAACATCAGCATTATGTCCCTCTGAAACTCGGCAGTGGTCCGGATCACGCCGGACTCGATGTTCTTCTTTATGGCCGACAGGTCCATGGGTCTGAGCGGGACAGGAGCGGAAGTTTGAGTGAACGTTTACTTTGTGCTAGAGCTGTGTCGTGAAGGTCGTTATGGAGATATGGCATTTGAATATTGAGTATATCGCAGTAAAAATAAAAAAAACGCTACAAAAAGAACTGATTAACAATAAAAAACAATTTAAAAAGCGTCTATGGTGATATTTATGCACTTTTGTGATTCATTTTTCAGATATTTCATATTTGCCTGATAATTAAACCTCAACTAATGTGTTTAAAGTCTATATGACAGGTCAGACGACACATTTCACTAAAACATAGTGAACATGATTATATTTAAGATTAAGAAGAAACATTTTGATTTGATTTTGACCGTTTTTGAAGAAACTGTCAAATTTGTCCCCAGTTTGACAGTTTTCCTGATGTTTTCTATTGTTACTTCTTGGTTGAACTCGAGCAGCAAATATGACATTGATGGAGGTAATTCACAACTGTCAGAAAAATGTTTCAGTTGCCTGTAAATTGTCTCTGTATTTCCAATGGCACGTCGCTTTTTGATGACATCACAGAGGGATTCCATTTTAGAACTCACCACCTCTTCCTGTAATTTTAAACTTCTATTTTTTTATTTTCTTGACAAACTGCAACTTCACAAATGTAAAACTATGATAACTATTTACCACAGGTGCCCTCCCACCAAACTAAATCCTGATTAGAATATCATGAGAACCTGTCGTATAGACTTTAAAGACTTGTTTTACACAGTTCTGTTGGACTTACATAATATTGTTAGAATATCGTTATCAGGAAACTCAAAACAGAAAAACAAAACAATCAAGATATTCTTTTTGTCAGTATCACCCAAAAAAAGCTGCGTGCCAGGGTTGTAATCTTTTAGTCGTTAAGTCGATTAATCCTTCAATTTTTAAATTATTTATTAGCTGTGAACTCAGTCATTTCAGCAATAGAGCTCCCCCTGCAGCTCTCTCGAGAAAATACACTGTCAGAGACGTAAAACGTTTCACCTCCTTATTTTTTTTTTCTCACAATCATAGCTAATTATATAAAAGATGAAATGACCAAAAAGTCAAACCAGTGTAATGGATTTGGTTGGATAAAGGGTGGATCAAGCAAGTTCCTAGTTTGTGAATTTTGTTGACTGACAATGGCAATAAACCCTTTTCTGATTCTGATTCTGAATTGATACGCCACATCTAGCTGTATTTACTACTTATGGATTAATGACACAAAAACATAATCTACAACATTAAAACATGCTTTTCTTCCCTAAATGAAGCGCTCACCTGTGGACAATGCTGTGGTATCCTGGAGCGATATCGTCCGACACCGGCTGCAGAAACACGCTGGCGTATCTGAAAGAGACACAAGAGTCACCAAAGATTATGACGTTATAGTTTGACCCCAACTATAGACAGCACTACTGATCATTTGTTTCCACAACATGTTTTAGTATAAAGTCATTTCTCTTGTGTAAAACCAAATTTGAGCTTTGTTAACTTGAATATCAATCAAAGACATCGTAGGTGTCTTTGTATTTCACCTGTGATTGGCTGCCGCCCTCCACACCAACATTATGGCTTTTTTCCAGATCTTTTGAGCCTGCACGGCCTCCTGGTCCTCACCACACGTCGACCTGAACCACAGAAACAAAACAGCAACGAGTCAAGAAAGACGACAATAAAATACACTACAAAAAGTACAGGAAAGATTTGTTGAGGTTCTTAAAATGGCTCAGATTTAGTCCTCGTGGAGTCCAGATAGGATTTTGGTTAAGTCTTGGTTTGGTATTACAGGTTAATTCCTGGTGATGTTGATTTAGTCTTGTTCTTTCTGGGTTTAGTCTTGATTAAGTTTTTGTTGAGCCCAGGTTCTGACTCCAGGTTTAGTCCAGGTTTTGTCTTCTGGTTTAGTCCAGGTTTAGTACAGGTTTTGTCTTCTGGTTTAGTCCAGGTTTAGTACAGGTTTTGTCTTCTGGTTTAGTACAGGTTTTGTCTTCTGGTTTAGTCCAGGTTTTGTCTTCTGGTTTAGTCCAGGTTTGGTCCAGGTTTTGTCTTCTGGTTTAGTCCAGGTTTAGTACAGGTTTTGTCTTCTGGTTTAGTCCAGGTTTAGTACAGGTTTTGTCTTCTGGTTTAGTACAGGTTTTGTCTTCTGGTTTAGTCCAGGTTTAGTCCAGGTTTTGTCTTCTGGTTTAGTCCAGGTTTGGTCCAGGTTTTGTCTTCTGGTTTAGTACAGGTTTGGTCCAGGTTTTGTCTTCTGGTTTAGTACAGGTTTTGTCTTCTGGTTTAGTCCAGGTTTGGTCCAGGTTTTGTCTTCTGGTTTAGTACAGGTTTTGTCTTCTGGTTTAGTCCAGGTTTAGTCCAGGTTTTGTCTTCTGGTTTAGTCCAGGTTTTGTCTTCTGGTTTAGTCCAGGTTTTGTCTTCTGGTTTAGTCCAGGTTTTGTCTTCTGGTTTTGTCCAGGTTTGGTCCAGGTTTTGTCTTCTGGTTTAGTCCAGGTTTTGTCTTCTGGTTTAGTCCAGGTTTTGTCTTCTGGTTTTGTCCAGGTTTGGTCCAGGTTTTGTCTTCTGGTTTAGTCCAGGTTTAGTCTTCTGGTTTAGTCCAGGTTTTGACTCCTGGCTTAGTCCTGGATTTGTCTCCTTGTTTAGTCCTGCTTTTGTACTCTGGATTAGTCCTGATATGCTCTTTGTTTCCATCCTTATACTAGTAGTAGTATAGTAGGTAGAGTGGGCGCCTTCTGATCCGAAGGTCGGCGGTTCGAATCCCACTCCAGACATGGAGTAGTGGTCAGATCCTCTGACCCGCAGGTTGGTGGTGCGATTTCAGCTCCTTCAGATGAATAATGCCGTTGTGTCCTTGGGCAGGACACTTAACCCACCTTGCCCCCAGTGTCTGCGTACACTGGTGTATGAATGTGTGAGTGGATGGGTGACTGGCTTCCTGTGGCTCAGAGAATCGACTTTAAAGCAGCTCTGATTGTATTTAAGTCCTTCCATGGCCAAGCACCAAAGTACATCTCTGAACTGTTAGTACCATACGAACCATCTCGTACTCTGAGGACCTCAGGGACCGGCCTCCTGGTGGTGCCCAGAGTCAGAACTAAACATGGGGAATCGGCATTCCAGTTTTATGGAGCTAAAATCTGGAACAGTCTCCCCGAAAATGTAAGACAGGCCTCTCACACTGCCAGTTTTTAAATCTAGGCTTAAAACTGTTCTGTTTAGATGTGCATATGATTAAGGGAATTTGATCCGTATTTTATTGTGTCATGTACATTTTAATGTATTTATTTATGCTCTTATTGTGATTGTATTGTTAGTTTTAATGTGTTTTTATGACTGTAAAGCACTTTGTGTTACTTTTGTATGAATTGTGCTATACAAATAAATTTTGATTGATTGATTGATTGACTGGTTCCTTGATGTAAAGCGCTTTGAGTGCCTTAAAAAAGGTAGAAAAGCGCTATATAAATGTGACCATTTATTTTTATTTAGTCCAGTCCAGGTTTAGTCTGTTCTTGGTTTAGTCCAGTCCAGGTTTAGTCTGGTCTTGGTTTAGTCCAGTCCAGGTTTAGTCTGTTCTTGGTTTAGTCCAGTCCAGGTTTAGTCTGGTCTTGGTTTAGTCCAGTCCAGGTTTAGTCTGGTCTTGGTTTATTCCAGTCCAGGTTTAGTCTGGTCTTGGTTTAGTCCAGTCCAGGTTTAGTCTGGTCTTGGTTTAGTCCGGTCCAGATCATGTCATTTTCAGTACATTGTCAGATTTTAATCCTGAACACATTAAACTGTAGTAAACTATCATTGGGGACACATGTAAAGCCAAATGTTTTTGCTTTGAGGATCCAGGGTTTACTCCTGAGTGTTGTGTGTGCACTTTGCTCAGAGACAGCTGTAATCGTATTCAGAGGTCACACATTTACATCCTTTGTTCTTGTTTCAGCAGATTTAACGCTGAGGTGCAGAAAACACCAGGGTCACGACTCCTTACCGAGTTTCCCAAACAAGAACAAACCAGGCCCAACTCTGTTTAGCTTCAGAGGCATCAGGAGTGATGAGATCGGACATCCTCAATTGTTTTGTGGGATTAATCTTATTTTAAAGTATTATTATGATGTCATTTTCTCTGCCTCAATAACAGAGGCTGTTACACTGACTTTTACAAACACACAACTAAATTTGCACAGCCCTCAGTCTACTCTGAATCCAGCCATACAGTATTAATGACTTTAAAAGCAGCTAAAGATACTTTCAGTCGATGGATTTGTTTTTACTTCTATTTTGTATATTTTGTTTATTCATTGATGAAGAAGTTTTTTTGTGATTTTTATCTGTGAAAAGTGCTATGAAGATAAAGTTTCTTCATCTTCTTGCACACAATATTACACTTTTCTAAACTCTCTGTGCTCCTCTGTGAGTTAAAGCTGGGGAACATAATTTTCAAACCATAAAAGGAAGGAGGACATACGTGTTTAAATCAGTGATGACAATTAAGGAAATCAATAAGATTAATCATTTTAAAGTATTTTCTTATAATTGCTTCAAGACAATAAAATAATTACTTTTTTACAAATCTGTATAAGATATTTTAAAGCCTGATTGGCTATAATTTAGATCTAGACATTGTGTGTAACTTTAGGAAAAGGCTACAGGACCAAAGGTGTAACTGGCTCCTGTGGTGACAGATGGAGCTGGGACTGGCCGGCGTTTAAGTGCAAATGCTTGGCTCGTTTCACTAGTTTTAGCGCTCACATTTATTTAGTTTATTTTCCTCAGTGAACATGCGGTGTCCAACTCAAAATCTCCAGTGTCTTTGGTTTGTTCTACCGCACGGAGCAGAGCCGACCACCGCTCCACGCTCAAGCATCAAGCGCTAAATGGTCTGCGCTTCTCCACATACGATGATGCGATTAATCTGCGTGAATTCATCAACTTTCTATAATGAATTAAATGTTGATGATTATTTATTTAACTCTATATAATTTGACAGCCCATCTTTAAATCTATCCAACGTCTTCCCAGCGCTCACAAACCAACAAACAGGTAGAAATGTATCCAGTGCGCACTCACAGTTGGGAGGACGAGGCGGGGCTGCTGGCGAGCGAGTCTGCGGTGTATCTCTGCGACGCCGGGCCGTACCCGTCCTCGCTCTCGCTGGCCGCCGGCTCCACCTCCGACAGGTACGAGCCGTCTGCGCCTTCCTCCTTCAGCTCAGAGCCGTCGTCAGGGTCAGCCTCGCTGCACGCCTCCTCCTCCTTCACCTCCTGCAGGAACCACAGCACACAATTTACTATCGGATAATACGCCTGTCCTTACTTACTGAATACTTATATGTTCATATTCCTAATAAAATGAGAATGAGTTTTACCTTGGACTCTCTTCCCGACACAGAGCTGTCCTCGGAGTCTACAGAGAGAAGAGATCATTTACATTTATTGTAATTTTCACTTAAACATTTACCTCTTTGTATAAACCGACCTAAACACGGCGGATTGGCCTCGGTTTGGCTCCACTCTTCTCCCTCACTCTTCACGGTCGCCTCAGTCACCTCCTTCCCCGCTGCCCCGCCCTCCTCTGTGGCCTCACTTCCTGTCTGTCCGTGCTCTGGGGTGACGTCACTTCCCGCCGCGGCTGTTCCTTCCCCTTCGTCCTTCGCCTGCTCCTCTGTCTTCATCTCCGGCTGCAGTGAAGCGTCTAAGTCCATCGTTGTTGTCGTTTGTGTTTGTGTGTTTGTGGACGTCACGATGGCCCCGTCGGGAAGCTCCTGGCCGGGATCTTGGACCGGGACAGGGACCGGGGTGTGGTCTGAGGGCTGAGTGTCCCAGGGTCCGGGGAGAGCGTGGGCCTCTTCACACAGAGACAGAGCGGCTTCTACTGCGGCGGCATCCAGCGCCTCCACAGAGTCATCCACCTGCAACACACACAACAAAGAACAAAGCAACGCTGGTGAATGGATTGTTGAACTAACTTTATGAATGAATGCACTGTGAGCGGTCCATGTGAAAGCTGCTTGGTGTTGGAGCCTACATTTGTCCCTCTGAACAGTTCCTATGCATTATACAAGTGAGGCTTTATTAGCGATCTAGGTTTTCTCTGAAGATAAAGCCTTCATAGGCAGCTGCATGTATCTGAGGACGAACGGGTAACATGGCATCCTGTAGTGGCGTATAAAAAATAAACACAGACTCAGGATCCCCATTAGAGTCCGCGGGGATCTCTCAAGCTGTCCATGTTCAGTTTAAGATGGAGAAAGTCCCTCACCTTCTCCTCGATGATGGCGATGATGTCTCCCACTGTCTCCAGGTCGAGTTCGTCTCCCATGTATGACACGGCCACCAGGTCGTCCTCCCCGAGCCCCGTGTCGTCCCCGAGCTCCGCCTTCACCTCCACATCCGCCTCTGCACAAACAGTATAAAGTCTTAACTCAATTATCGACAAAATACCCCGGCCATGGAAAAGAAACCGGTGTTTTAACTGTTGTTCTCAAAGTTCCCCACTAATTTTGATGCACTAGAAACCCACTGTATAATTCTGGAAAAAGTTCTGAGCTTCCATTTAAAGGATTATTATCATTTTATTATGTATTGTTTGTTTTGTTATTTCCCTTTAAACATGCTCTTGAACGCCTCTGCTTTGGCACCTCATGTTTTTTAACTTAAAATAATGCCTATGTATGGAAAATACATTTAAAACAAGAAATTGCATCAGCCAGTGCTCCCTAATCTGGATTCAGTCAGCACTCCATCTACTGGCAACAGTGGGAATTTCTAAGAAAAAATAATTATAGCAAATTAGAAGGTACGATAAAGTAAGCACGAAATTTGACCACAGAAACGCTCAGAAAGAGTTTGATGATGATTTTTTAAAGACTGAAAAACGGTGCACAATCCAGGTAAACTTTAAACACTGATTTCATCTCAGAGAAGGAGCAGAGAAAACCCTGTAAACAGGAGTAACGAAATGAATGAATCTAAATACAAATCCAGATGTTTTTCATTTAACAATTGTTAAAAGCTCAAATATTTTTTTAAATCAATTTTGCATAATATGTCTTTTAATCTTTAAAACGTTTTTAACTGAACAGCAGCTATAATCTATAATAAGATTTAATCTGTTTATGACAAGAAGAGCACACTATAAATTGTTATATTTATTTACTTAACTATGATGGAGAAAATGAGTTCTTATTTGTTTGACTATGGATGTGTTTAGTATTATTGCATTACACAACATGGATGATGACAAGGCTGTATCTTGCTTTTAAATCTTAAAGGCAAAGGTTAAATAAAGGTGTGGTCCTACTGTGTCATAATGACTTTGTGTTCTCTAAATAAATATTAGGTTT
This sequence comes from Rhinogobius similis, assembly GCA_019453435.1. Lineage (NCBI taxonomy): Eukaryota > Metazoa > Chordata > Actinopteri > Gobiiformes > Gobiidae > Rhinogobius > Rhinogobius similis. The sequence goes on from CM033630.1 coordinate 13,340,664, forward strand.
GACACAAAGAGGAAAAGTGCATCATGGTTTAAGCTAACATTACAACATGACAATAAACTTTGGGCAGTGGCTTTTTTTAAAATAGATCAGATGACACAGGTCATGAAAGTGAAAGGTGAGGACACTGATGTAAAGATAAATAATAGTTAGCTGCCTTCATGTGGAGGAGACTCACCCGTTATGACGTCGTGAGCTGCAGCTAACGCTGTGGGTGCGGCGGTTTGGACTCCATTTGTCAGGTTTCCAGAAGCATCACCGTCTGAAACCTGGAAAATAAACATGAATGTAAATGTTATGTAAAAATATATCAACAATGGCATTTATAAATATCAAAAACAATCAGAATCAGAAAAGGTTTTTTTCCCCCATCAACAGTGACCAAAATTCAAAAACTAGAAATGTGCTTCTGCAATATGAACATAAAACAATGAATTATAATAGTCAAATATAAACTATAGAAGAAAGAACGCAAAAAAGGTGTTTAATAAAAATAGAGTTTGACTGAATATACATACTAAAATGGACAGAACAAGGGTAAAACTAGCAATGAAACAATTATTAGTTACATGTTTTTTGTATTAATTATTCATATTTTAATAAGTTGGTTTTACTTATACCTGGATAGGTTTCAAAAACTCACTGATTGATAAAAGAATATTAAAAATGTACCTTTTATGATATTTTTTTCTATTATTTCCACTACTTTTCTTTCTTTTTGTTTCTTTTTTTTTACATTTTTGAGTTTCATAGCCAGTGTAATTGTTTTAATGTCTTTAGTAATTGCATAAAAACAACAATCTAATGCACTCTTGAAGCGTGAACTATTCCCAAACTAAACCCCAGCTCATGCGTCGTTTGTTTAATGTTTGTGGGTCTCACCAGTCGGGGGCTGGCGGAGATGAGGTTTCCCTTCTTGAGCAGCTCTGAGAGCAGAGGCGATGGAGGAGGAGTGGCCTTCTGAGCCAGAAGCCTCTTCTGTGGAGAGTCCTCCATGAGAGCGGCCAGAGTGGCTTCTTTAGGTCCAGAGGGGTCTGCGGGCAGGAACACGCCCACACCCTGCGCCTGGAACGGACAACGGACCGTGTTTAGACACAAATCTGCAGCTCTGGATGGACGAGTGAGGTTAAGATTTCCCCATATACTACATACACATATACTTTTCCAGAAACAGTTATGTTGTAATTCCTGACCATATAATGAAAAAACAAATCTAAATCAAAAATGTAATTATACAAGCAGCAAGTATAGTATTTCTAGAATTCTAGAATAGTGTTATTGTCATTTTTACTCTTTAATTGTGTTGACAAATGTTAAAAATAACTCCCAGAACCAGAAGTTCCCATCCATTACTTTGAGCTATATTTATAAAAGCTATAAAAAGTACAAGAAATGAAGAGAGCTGCACAATTTATTACTATATGCAATATAATGGCTCTTAACTACAGCAATATAAATATTTCATTCAATCTTTTAATATACTTTTTGACACAATAATTTTAGTTATTTACCGTAGTTGTGTTCATGTCTTAATGTATGTAAACTTTGTCGAAAGAATCAAGGTTAATTTCAACTGGATAAAGTAAATCATGAATAAAATCCTTTTAAAACTGTACATGGGCTTTTGTGTTACTGCGATATTGATACTTTTGCTCCATTTTGTGCAGGCTCTAAACTAAACTAAACTACTTTAACCATTTGAGGTGTTCTAATGCATAACTCTATCGACAAAATTGAAAGCAGTAGATAGATAAAGTATTAGATGCTTACAACATTATGGAGTCCAGGCTCCTCAGATGGAGCTCCTGTGGTGTCCATGGGCGGAGTCTGGATGGAGGAGTCGGCCTGAGAGTCCATGGACGTGGGACTGGCTCCCAAAGGCGATCGCACGGTGACGCTGGGCAGGCGCTTGGGCGTGTTTTTAATGGCCTGACGTGCTGTAAACACACAAAGAAGAATACATATATTTAAATCTTTGGTACATACGCACGTTCCTTCAGCCCAAGCATTGTTCACATTGACTTTACACCTCACCTTGGTACGCCATTTCTGTAGCTTTTCTCTTCTGCTCTGCTTCCTCCTCATCCTGCTTCTTTTTTCTATGAGACACACAACAGTTTACCAATAAAAGATTTGATGCCATTTTGCAAACTGAAGTGACTTATTTATTCTTACAGTGTGATTTCTGTGAGCAGCTCCTTCAGTTGTGAGTCCATGTGACCAGCCTGTATCAGGTCCACCTCTTTCTTCAACTTTCTGTTGGGACAAATATAAGGAGTTTGATATTCTTTTAATGAAAATATCAGTAAGAAGCATCAACAAGCTTCTTACTGAAGGTGAATACAAAAGTGTTTGTTACAGATATATTATAAAGCAGCTCTTAGCTTAGTTTATCGTGAATAATTGCGATGTTAGGACTATGTTTGTACTAATTAAAATTAACTAGTTCTTCCCCCCCTATTTTTTAAGCACCCACAAACTGTATTAATTTCAGGAATAATCTACATTAACATTTTGTGTTGTGGTTGGACAATATAAAGCCAGGAAATTAAACGTGTAACTCATATATAATTGACCAGGTTTAGTGTTTGTGAGGATTTCCTTTAATATCTATTCAATATTATACTGCCACTTCTGAGAGGCCAAGACATTTTAGCCTCAACAGTATGTCACCTGTACTGCTCCTGTGTGTCTCTGAGCAGTTTCTTCAGCTCCTCGATCCTCTCTGTGGTCAGCCTCCGCACAATCACGTCCTCAATGGTCTCCACCACTTCTCCCTTCTCTCCACGTTTTCGCCTGAACACAAAGAAAGACCACATACCTCAATAAATAGCTCTATGACTGACTTTGCAAGACCAGGTGTATTTTTGTACTGACTTTGGTGCTTCTGTGGCTTCCAGCAGCTCGGAGTATTGAGAGGCACAGTGCTGGACAGAGACAAACATGTTATTATTATAGCATGTCATTGTGGTGGTTGTGAGGACAGAGGCATTGTAGACCGCGGTAGGTTTGTAAAGGGCTTACTTTTTGGGAGAACCAGTCCGGTGGTCGGCCCGGCTCTGAGAAAGGCTTGATGGCTCGACTTACAGAGACCCTGAAAAACAAACAGCTTTATTTAGAAAACCATCAAACCACAAAACAACTCCTTGTGACATAGCGGTCTTGGATCACAATCAATTCTTCTTTTCAACAAAAACAAGTGACCAAACCTAGCAAAGGTATTGATGTTTACTCCCATGTAGACATCATCATCTAATTATATGGCTTTTGCAGAGGTCACAGCTAATAGAACAATCCTTAATTTTTAATGTACTTTATATGTACTCTTTAATAAAATAACTGGCTAAGAAAAAAAATAGGCATGTTAATAACAACACTAAACACATAAGTAAATGCTAATAAATTATATAAGTAAACAACATCACTTTTTCGTTGTCGTTTGCAAGTCCAAAATAGAAAATGTGATAAATATGTTCTTATTGTTAAAAAAAAAAAAAAACTAAAGCCCTGATTTATTACAATTCAAAGTAAAATCAGATCAGGCAGACCGCAACACACTTAAAATGTCAGCATTTCATCCAGTTCACACATATCAGTCTTGACAGTTATGTTCACATCCACACAGGGAGAGGGTCTAATGGGTGGGATGAACTTTTTTCCCAGGATTTAAAACAATGGAAGCATGGAATTAAGCGAACAGCAGCATGAACACAGCGGTGCTCACCAGTTTTGGTCTCCGCTTCTCATGACCGAAGAGGCCAGGCACAGTTTCTCTCTAATAGACCATGGCTCAGTCGGCCCCACATTCAGGATCTTGTGTTCTGGGGAAGAAAAAAAAAAAAAAAATATATATATATATATATATATATATATATATATATATTTAAATAGTTTATCAATAACAGAAAATAAAAAACAACACCGGACACAAATGTATATGGGGATGTCCTTTTAGTATCAGTCTGACATCCTATTTGAAACAAAGACCTTTGTTTCTGCAGCAAACCATACACGTCGAACTGTCACTCAGCAATATTTTGGAACTCAATATTTATTGTGTTTGTTCCACTTGCATGGGGGAGAACTTTTTCTTACTTTTTGTAGTATACTGTAAAACTGAGCTTTAGAGGTGTCAAATAAGTGACTTCTGTGACTGATTATAGATAAGAATGTGCTATTTATTTATTGCCCATGTTGAATATGATTTTATTGTAAAACTGAGTGTTATTTCAATGACATGCAGTCAATCACTGAACACATGGATACATTAATTGGAGCATTGGGCATTTAAAATTTGTGACAAAATTAATATCACAAAATGTGACAATTCAAAGATTAAGTTTTAAATCAATTAAACGTTTAAAATTATCTATACATCGTTGCAATCATCAACAGCCTGGAGGACCTCCATACAGAGAGCTTTCATTGTTTTGTTTACAAGAAGGCTAGCTCGCGTTAGCATGTTTTCGCCGCTGGTGTGGTTTAATGCATTTTAGGGAATATTGAAAGCCTTAGCTAGAACATTCTCGTATGATTACTCAATTTAAGACCATATAAAATACATTTTAGCTGCAACAGTGGACAAAGAAGCTCACTGCCTTAATAGCAATTGTTTATTTAGCTCTCAAAGAGGCTTAGCTTAGCAGAGCAGATACGGGGGACACTTTGATGGGGCACACACGGCTTAAAGCAACTCGTTTTTTAAATATTGGCTTATCGTTGATGCCTCAGAATGCATACAGTCCTCTTTCCTATGTATGTTATAAGAGGAATTGGGCGCTAATGATTGAAAAAAGCCACAAAAAAGCACTTACTCCCGATGCCGCTCGCCATTTCTTTTGTGAGCCGCAAGCCGAGGCTCACTTCCGCCGGAGCACATTCAGCGACGCACACTCAGAGCGGAACTGAAGCGAGCACAGGTTTCCATGGAGATGTCCGGCCACTCGTCACAGACTTAGTGATAAAGTAACATTATCTTCTTTTCCTCTGGTCTTTTTAATCACCCTAAACATTTTGCTGATGACTCCAACCTCATAACACTTGAAGTTGTTTAGACCTTTGCATTTGTGTCTATGAAAGGTGTTGCTGTATAATAATCGATCATTATTATTACCATCCCCATTGAAAGATCGCCAGCCGCTACTGATACAAAGTGGGCCTGTCTGAACTACTGACTGGACTTGATTTACAGTAGTCTAATAATATCTGTAGTAGTATCTTCAGTAATGTATTATTTGCTGTTCAAGTAGTGTTTATTTACAGCTAGTAAGTTATCTGTAAAGTTACCAGCTTTACACCATTATTGATCAAAACATGGACACATGGACATAAAAACGAGACTAATTCATAGTTTCAATTCATAATTTCAGTGCTGATCATTCCTTTTAGACCAAAATAAACAGGATGCAATTGGACTATATCCAAATATAGCTTGGAAATTATAGCATTTTCAAGTGGTTCATCTTGTAGTAAAAAAAATCAAAAAATTCAAAAATCTAAAACAAGATCATTTATTCACAAGGCCTTTATTTAATCTGGGTATTCATGTTATGTTCTAGAGTTCATTATTATGTGTTGCGAAAAATTCAATTTCAAGAAGAAAAAAATACATTTTCTTGGTTCAAGAAGATTCTTACCGTTTGGCTGTGATTCCTTGTATTTAAATCTAAAACAGGCCAGAAGTGAGTTTGTATGCAGATTCACAAGAATGAAAAACAAACCGTTGTTTAAATATGGCAGTCTTTATTTCAACAAGACTAAGAAATGTTGTTTAATATACATTTTCTCTTACAATTTAACATCTATCTCTGGTTTTCCGTAACATTTAGGAGATACTCTGACAGTAAAAATCTGGTGAAGGTTACGGCCTCTTTTAGAGACATCTAAAATGCCTGCTCTGTATTTACACTTTTTCTTCTTTTTTCAGTCAGTCCTTGATAAAAAAAAAAAAAAAAAAATCCACTCCGGTCCTGAAAGGGAGCACTGGCTTTTTGTCCAAACCAACTTTGACATCCCAGGACTCAAAGTTGGACCAAATCATCTGCATTTTCGGACCGGGTCGACTCCTGCCAGTCACAGACGCTTCTTTAGCCGCTCCCCGCAAGCTCCGGCGCCTCCCATCTTCACCCAAACACAGGGTTTCACTCTACACCATTTGTCCACTCGCTGAACACATGCACGAGCCCTTTTGAAATGTTATTGGCACTCAGTCGGGAGAAAATCATGACCAAATCCAGCCGCTTTAAGGCACATCTCATTTAAATTAAGGCTTCACAATGTTTTTTCTGACAGGTTGCATAGATGTTTTGTACCATTTTCCTGTTTCAATTCAGCACCTTCAACAAAAAACACGTACAATCAACTTGTCACCTTCAAATAAGGCCAAAAAAAATGTCTTGCATTGAAATTTAAGCAGGGACAAGTGACACCAGCATCTATTACACATGAACTGTTTTTACAAAATGCACATGAACAACTCCCTCCGATCTTTTTGTGAATTAAAGCAACACTACGCAACTTTTGAAGCATAAATTAGTTATTGTCAAGTTGGTAGTCGACTAAACTTCAGAGGTTGCAGAAGATGGAGCCAAAATGAAAGGAAACGGGTGTAATTTTTCAACATAAAGTACATTTTGTGAGACAATCGCATGCATTTTCAACGGTTAATCTGTTAAAAGAGTCACAATTCTTTAAAAAAACTAGTCAAGTAGCGTTACTTTGATAACGTGAATGACTTACATGTGTTTTGGAAACCCCATATCAGGCAGCATAACGAGTATAAAGTAATGTTTAAAAAAAGAAAATCCAGATTCTTTAAATAAAGATAAAATATCGTGTTGTGCTCATTTGCTCCTTAACAATAAACCACCAGGGCCTTTGTAAAGTCAACACATCACTCATATCTTACACTCATTCATTTGAAAATCGTAAGTAAAAAAAAAAACCCGCTAACATTGCATTTGTTTGGGTGGTGACAAAACTTACAACAGCAAAAACGGTGAGAAATAAAACTCGACAAAACAAGAAGAATAATGATCCAATGTTGTTGAATGATACTGACGTCGGCCATTTTGGAGGTACACGTGTGAATAACAGCGGACGGGGGTTTATGGGCCATGGAAAATAAACAAAAAATAATCTTAAAACAATAAAAAGAAATGGTTTTAGCCCAAAATACAGTGCACAATAAGACAAAGTGCCCCCATTTTCCGTGCACGACTTTCCACCACCTAAAACTAGCAGTAAAAACCACTGTAGTACCTAATATATATCTTCAAACCAGCTAAAAATTACAACTCCATAATATAAAACCCTGTATTAAAATAATATTTTTTTCTTTTTATCAACACACTGCCTTTTGTTCCACATTTTTTCAACATTTAACAAACACACGCCGCCCTTGTAAGACTTTGCATAGCATTGAAGGGGTTTTCGCACTTGAAGGATCCTTTGTGTTTTTAGTTCCAGTCCCCATTTGGAGCACGTGCGCACAGAGTAGGAACTAAAGACTGGGGCCACACTTTTGTAGCTGCTGCTCTGGTATTGTTTTCGACATTTTTAATCCACAAACTTTACGTAGTGTTTAAATTGTGAATCATTTTGAGTTTAATCGTTCAGTTTTTTGCGCATTACAGATTTAAGTTCATGTTTTTTATCGCTAAAAGTAAAATTAAGGAAAAAAAACACTTAATTCAACCTTGCACAATATACAGATGCTAATTTTAAAGCTAGTTTGCCCCACTTTGTCATTTTTATGCTGTGAACGTGGGCAAAGGGGACTGTTCTGTGCGAAAACACCTAAAGTCACCACAAGGGGGAGCCAAACATCATCTTTTGCCCATTTAACAGGACTCCACCATCTCTCGCCTTGTTTCTTTTTAGTACCTGACACTTTTATCACTAGATTGCATTGATACTGAGCGCGAGGTATAACTTACTACTGTACTGCAGGAGCCGGATTTTGACTGCGATTACAAAAATGTTACAGAATACATGCACGTAAGCTAACCTAAGCTAAGTCCTCAGGTTAAACACAACACCGGTAATGGGGAAATTGCTATATTTCACACAAGATGGTCCCTGGTATACGCTTCATAAAAACTCGCACGTGTATATACAATGTCGAAGAGGATATTACCTTGCACATTCAAAGAAGCAAAAAGATGATTGGTTAACGGGCATTTCGGGCCACGAGCACTTACGGCTTTGTTTCGTTTGGCAATTAGTGAAGAAGGCACGAGAGATATTGATAAACTGCCAAAATAAGACGATAAAAAGTCTGTTTCGACGCAGGCAGGTCCAGAAAAGACGCGGTGAACAAAAAAACAGGGGGGAAAAGTCAGCTTCACTTGTGTCCGTCGAAGCAAACAATAATTAAAAGTGAGTTAGGAACAGCGCCCCCTATCCAAAGTCTTGATAGCAGTCTTTTGAAGTCTCTCTCTCGCTCTGTGATAGTTTTTCTTTCTCGTTTCGTTTTTCTCGTGTGGTTTTTATCTGCAGTGCGGGGCGAGCAGGGCCAGGACGAGAGCGGAGAGCGCCAGGAGCAGGCTGCCCCGCCGGGAGGAGGGGGCGGAGCTGGAGGGGGACTTGGCCACCGGGACGAGGCGCGGGCCGGGGGGCGTGCTGAAGTACAGGTCCTCGGTGTCGGCGGTGCACGAGGGGGGGTCGCAGCCGCTGCCGCTCTCCTCGCCGCCGCTCGCCTCCTCGTCTGGACGGAAACAAAGCAGCGACGGGACGAGTTAGAGACGTTACAGGGTGTGAGGATTATGTGAGAAAAACATGATTTAACAATTATTCACAATTACAGAGAAGTGTGAAACCTTTCATTTTCTTTCATTGTCGTTGTCAAACATGTTACTATTTCTCAAATTTGTTACCAAAACTAACTTTCTTAATGACAAAGTTAATGTGACAAAAATAGACAGAAAAAAAGATCTTCATATTTAGTTAGATGTATTTTTTGAACTATAGATTAAATAAGAAATACTTTTGATTCTAAAATTGTTATTTATAATTTTTGAGTTCTTACAATTATGTTGCGACTTGAATAATCACAATTATCGATTAAACAAATAACCTTTACATCGTTACTTAGGTGTTTTATGAGAAATTGGCTGAGGGAAATGAGGAAAAGGCTGTTTGTAAGGTTAATTTTATTCTATATTTCTCTTTTACGCCTCAAGATTGTGCAACTAACAATCATTTTAGTTGTCGACTCGTCAGTGATTATTTTTTTGATTAGTCGACTTGTCAAAAGATGATTTCTACTGTACATTTAGATTTTTAAACAGATAAAAGGTTAAAAAATACTTAAAATGAACCACTTAAATAGTATAATTGATTCAACTCAACAGCTGATATAATATATATTATCAAAAAATAGCAAACAGCTTCTCAAAAATATTGTTCTAGGTTTCATTCAAGATTGTGCAATTAACAATTATTTAAGAAGTCGACTCATCAACAATTATCTTTTAGTCAACAAATCAAAATTTATATTGTACATGTAAATTTGATTAGATTTAGATTTTTAAATACATTTTAATCACATAAAAGGTAAAAAGAAATACACTTAAGGTTTCTAGATCAAATATTAACAAACTAAGAGTAAAACTGATTCAATCTGAAATGGTCAATTCATTTTTTTGCCATTTTGATGTAATAATGCAGCTGTATGTGTTATAAACATGTGTTTTAGAGTCTGTATTGTCCAGATAACGACTAACAATTATCAAAAAGGTCAGTGATTATGTTAGTAGTCCATCAGTCACGATTTTTCCCAGTGAAATGTTGCAGCCGTAATGTTATATAATACTACTTTAATGGGTAATAAGTAGAGCAGGACCATATCATATCGTTCATTATATATCGTCATTTTCTTTTAGGACAATATGAAACCTGGAACATTGTGATATAATTCCATGTTCACTGCAGCAGATTTTTACCATAGTTGCAAAATTAATCTGACATTGCAGCAAATTGTGAACGTTAACGGCTAGAGACGCATTAAAAATCAATGTTGAAACGAGAAGTGGAAGCAAAATTATAACAATTGAACACATATTAAATATCCTGAAAGGTTCTACGCTCTAGAATCGCACACAGACAGAACACAGCCGTATCATTTTGACCCAAATAGATGCTTTTACAACATGTCTGTACCGAGACGGAACTGATTTTACTTTCTTACATGAAAAAAATGGGTAAAGCACCTTTAAACAAGTCAAATATCGGTCCAATTGTTAAGTATTTAGTCCAGAGTCGTTTATATCGTCAATTATACAGTTATCGCAAATATTCTCTTTTATATCAAGATAAAAATGCTTGGCCATATCGCCCTGCCCTAGTAACAAGTGTTTTAATGACATCATCACTTTATTAAATTGTAATTGGTCCAAACAAACAACAAAGAACCCTTATAAATTAATTAGAACAATATTAAATAACGTTGTTTCATTTTCGTACCGGTCTCAAAGGAGATGTCGTTGCCGCTGTGCGCCGCTTTGAGCCAGCTCGTCATCTCCTTCAGCACCGCGATCTGACTCCGGATCACGATGTCCGGCTTCGTGATGTCCACGTCCACGTCCGGGTTCGACACCTGATTGGCCAGGCCGTTACCGATGACGACGGACTCATACCTGTCAATCAAACGCAATGAGGTTTAATACATGTACAATTATTATCTCTCGAAATGTGTTTTTATGTGGTAAAATGTAGGTGCGTTCACACATAATTAACAAGGACTAAAACAGGAACTAAACCAGGACTAAAACAGGACTAAACCTAGGACTAAACCTAGGACTAAACCAGGACTAAACCTAGGACTAAACCAGGACTAAACCTAGGACTAAACCAGGACTAAACCGGAACTAAACTAGGACTAAACCAGGGACTAAACCAGGGACTAAACCAGAACTAAACCTAGGACTAAACCAGGACTAAACCAGGACTAAACCGGAACTAAACCAGGACTAAACCTAGGACTAAACCAGGACTAAACCTAGGACTAAACCAGGACTAAACCTAGGACTAAACCAGGACTAAACCTAGGACTAAACCAGGACTAAACCAGGACTAAACCTAGGACTAAACCAGGACTAAACCTAGGACTAAACCAGGACTAAACCTAGGACTAAACCAGGACTAAACCTAGGACTAAACCAGGACTAAACCTAGGACTAAACCAGGACTAAACCTAGGACTAAACCAGGAATAAAACCGGAACTAAACCAGGACTAAACAAGGATCAAACCAAATCTAAACCAGGACTCAAACTGGGCCCAAACCAGGATCAAACCAAGACAAGTGTGAACGCAGACTTAAAGTACAAAGAAAAGCTGTTTCAGACCTGGATTGATCTGGTTTTAATCCTGCTTTAGTCCCTGGGTTAGTCCTGGTTCAGATCTAGCTTGGTCCAAGTTTAGACCTGGTTTTGACACTGATTAGATGTGGGTTTTGTCCTCGTTTAAGACCTGGTTAAGATCTAGAATAGACCTAAGGCTGGGCAATTAGGAAAACAATATTATAATCAGCATTTTTTCCTCTCATTGATTGATCTCAATTTGATAATGTTCTAATTTTGACTTTATTTGGAGTATCTCTATATGTTGTAAATATAAATTATAGTTTTACATCAATCAAGAAGCCATTTGTGGAGAAAAATGAAAAAGTCTGTTGAAAGTTACAGGAAGTAAACCATCTGATGACATCACAGTGGGGATACAAATGTTAGGCACAATTTACACAAAATAAACAACTTTTTTGACCCTTTAAACATTAATTTCAACAAAATAAAAGGCGTTCACATATATTTTTAGAAGTCAAATTAAAAAAATCTGATTTGTCCATTGTATAGGATGGTCGCTTGGTACTTTCCCAGTGTGATGTCATCATTTACAACCAGGAAGTGAAATAAAAAACCTAAAAATTGCAAAACTGAGAACAAACTTGTGAAGTATTTTAGCAAACTTTGACATGTATGTATCTTCAGTGCGTTTTAGTCGCTTGAGCGGTCCAACCTGACGGAGGCCCTTTAATGTGAGTGTTCGGCCTGACCTGCTCTTGGCCGTGCCGTTCCAGCACTCGTCTCCCGGGGCGATCCTCTCTCCGGCGCACACCGTCTCCGGCAGCGTGGACCAGAACTTTTTAGCGTGTTTCAGCCTCTTCTTCACATCACTCGTCTGAGAAAAAGACGCACGGAGGTTATATTTAGAGGAGATACAGGAATAAATACATAAGCAGTGACAGAAATATAAACCTGTGCGATAAATATTCCACAAAATATCAGAATAAAGAATCATTTTATTGAAGCCACTGACACAACAAACCGAAAATTAACCCTAAAATTATCACTATTGTCAAAATGATGAGCAGTAATAAATAAAGAGCTAAATTAACCACTTAAATAGTTAGTTAGTATAATTTATTCAAGCCTCTACAGCTAACATTTTTATAGATTATCAAAAAGTAACAAGAAGTGTCCTGTTGGTGCAAAATAAAAAGATACAAACGATAAATACTGAGCCAGAAAATATTGTTCCTGCTTTCATTTATTGAACAGTAAGTCGATATAGTGGTTATCATAACTGTTGCCAATATTTTTCAGTCTCAAGTTGGTTTTGTATAATATTTTGAAACAATAAATATGAGAATAAATTCACAAAATAAAAACATGTCATCTGGTAAGTTACTGACTTGACTTGGCTAAATAATCATGTATTGGGAGTTATTTGTTAAATCACTGTTATGTTCAGGTAATAGACCCTTTAAAATGTGACATTAAAATTCCTGAATGGAGGTGACTGGAGGCAAAATGAAGTTGACTGTAGATTTTTCAATGATTCACTCACATTAGATCTAAATTCTACTGGTTTTAAGTGTTTGTGCTGTGAAAAAAAAAAGCAACACATTTTAATTTCCAGGGTAGAAAGGTCAGTTAGTTTACTTTTCTAAAACAAACAATGGAAAAAAGACAATTTTCTTGTCTTAAAATTATATTTTAGCTTCAAAATAATCTAATTTATGGAATAGTATCTAATATATCTCTAGATAAAATGAAAAATGATTGCAGGCTCAACATTTCTGTGAGTATTTTTTCAGTAAAACCCACAAATCTGGATTGTTCCTTCATCAAAAATGTGTTTCATCAAAATTTCCTAAAACATAATGTAAAATAGAATAATAAATGTGTTTAAAGCAGCTCTGAGTCACTCACATGTGTCTGAGGCTTTTACTTTGACAAAATCATCTACAAATGTTTCATATTTTATGATATTCTGAGGTTAATCCCAGTTTCTCAGTGAAATCACACTATGTCACGCTTCACTTTTGCCTCCATTCAGAAATTAGAATGTTTTTATTTACAAACTACAGGAAAGGTATGGAGCACAAACTAAACAACAGTAAACAGCAGCAGCAAACATAAAGTGCGGTCTTACCAGTCGGTCCAGGCTGGTCCCGGCGGCTGTGGTGGGCCGGGCGTCGGGGCTGTAGGGTCTGAACCGTCCCGTGAACGACGTCTCTTTGATCGAGCGCTTGGTTCTGAAGGCCATGCTCGCTTTGGGCTGACCACACCCCTGGAACACCTGAGCGACGGGACACAGGCACACGGGGTTACAAACGTCATAAAACATAAGTGTTTGTGACGAAAACTGGAGGTGGATGAATGGGACAAAAATGATAATATGACTAATCAAAGAAAATCATATTATTAATCAAATAAAAAGACGACAATAATTGTTCTTGGTACAAAACATTACTTATCCATGACGTTCTCTTTTAGATCATGTTTTTTTCACTTACAACAAGCAGGGTTTATGCAGATTTCATCAATTTTAATGCTTTTTAATGCCACCTTTCAATGTTTTTAATGCTATAATCAGCAACAACACACGACATTTACACTTTTATCATTAAAACTACCGACTTAAACCCTTCCATTGAGCAGCAGAATGACTCTATAATATTCAAAAATCTAATTTACATGAAAGTTAAACCAAGCACATTTATGTTTTGAATCCTAGCTTTTATTCTTTAAATGATTTGATCAAAGCTGTTAACATCTACATTCAATAAATCCAGTGCATCTGAGATTACGTATTTCTGGCTCTGAGGAGACATGGACTGCGACAATTATTTACTCTAATTTTTATAGTTTATAGTTATTGTTCTGATGGCTAAATCTTTTTTATGGTTTAATGTCAGTGGAATTGAATTGAATGCTTTCTAATGCATTTTAAGGCCTTATTTTTTGCCAAAATTCATTCGATGACCTTTAATGCTTTTCAATGTCCCGTGGAAACCCTGAACAATTTACTTACTCATAATAAGAAGTGATTAATGTAGTTTTATTTTACATTTACATGATATGTTTTGAGTATATTTCTACTAGAATTCATTATTGTGATGGTTTGGATTAATTTGACCATAACAGTTGTGACCTTTCTCTATGAAACACACTCTACACTGGTGTTTTTCAACCTCTTTTGAGTCACGGCCCTTTTTTCTGGTTGAAAATATCAACAAAAATCGTTATCAAATCACAGTTTACGACAAATTTTGAAATGATTGTCCACGCCGTTGTGTGTGGTGCTTTAAATTTGGCAGCGGTGGTCGTTTATCTTCAGTTTTTTGTGAAGAAGTTGCTCAAAACACACTAAAATGGTCAATTATTCATCTCAATATGTGAATCTGGCTTTTTTTCAAGGCACGTCTGGAAAAACCTCAAGGCACACTAGAAAATCAAGACTCACACATACAGCACACAAGAAGATTTTGAAAACAGAATAAAAGGAGGGTTAACATTAAAAGAGCCCTGACCTTCTGTGAGACCTGCATGCTGTTCTCCTGCATGTTCATGATGGCCTCGGAGATCTTCACGTCGATGGGATCCATGACGGACTCGAAGTTAAACGGCCCCTCCAGACGATCGGCCAGACTCAGCATGGCGTCTGGAACACAGCCACAGAAGACATAAGAACAATGCTACTTGAAAAACAAAACAAAAACAAAACTATGTGGGTGTAAACAAGCTACTACTGTCATAAAAGCCATTAGGTCATTAAACGAGCTTAACTTCTACTACTATCCTTCTTTGTTTGGTCAATTTCCATCCAAACCAGATGAAATGTAGCCGGAAAAAATCCTTTAATAAGTTTTGATAATTTAAAGTTTCCCCGCGATATGAAGGATACATTTCCATATTAATAGAGATCTTACACTTACACACACAATTGTAAGTATTGTTTAACATCAATGAGCAATAATTTTGATTTCCAGAGTAGAAAAGTTAGATTGCTTCTCCAAAAAAGTGGGAAAATTAAAATGTAGTAAAATATAATTAAAGTATCTGAAAAAAAGAAGAAAAACTTACTACATTCTTAGATAAAAATGGAAAACTAATGTGAGGTCAACATTTTCAGTTTGTGTCCAGTAAAAATACCAAAAATAAAGATGTAAATTGCTAAGCGAGTACACTAATCACGTAATAAAGAAAGTAAAGAAAAATACTGTTGTAAATGTGTCTTAACTCAAATCTAATCGTGCCTACATGCGACAGTGGTTTTCATTTGCAAAACACACTTTCATTTTTCACCTTTGGCTATATTTTTAGGCTAATCCAAGTTTCTCCTGTAAAATCGCATTATATTCCACTTCACTTTTGCCTCCATTCAGGAAATTAAAATGTTTTGTTTACATACTTTTAAAAGGTCTAAACAATTACATTTTGTTGTGTCACCATTAATATCATTTCAATCATTCATTTTTCACCAACTTTCACTCTTTTGTTAAATATTTTAGCAGTATTTTTCAACCTCTTTCGAGTTGCGGCACACTTTTTGGGTTTAAAAGCTACCACGGCACATCAACTTCTACAAAAACATGACCAAAACAGACCATTTAGTTAAAAATATGGTTTATAACAAGCTGGTTAATGTTTGTGCCACTGTCTGGATCTTTAAATTTGGTAATAGTTTTGTGTTATTTTTTGGTGCAGAAATAGCTCAGGACACTCCAAAAAAAGTAAATTAGTCAATTACATCCACATTTTTCAGTCTGTTAACTCAATTGGACATTTTCTCAAGGCACATCTGGCAAAACCTCAAGGCACACAGGTTGAAAATCGAGGTTTTAGATTGAACAGCAGCAATCGTATCCAGTTCGGCCGCTGTCGTAACATAAGGCGCCACCAGGGGGAGCCACAGCTTGTCGTTTAAAGTCAAACCGGGGCCTTGAGGTTGAGTTTTTGCAGAAGAGCAGACAGTAGCAGAGACAGAGGGATGAGCCGTTCCAACTGTGCAGAAAACTGGAAACACATTTTCGTCCCTGGAGTCTGTCATATTAAATAAGGCTAATATCTGTTTTAAAACACCAGCGCTTTTTATCCTCCCGTTGCCACAAATGAAAACGATATGAGACTAGTATTTACCGCACAAAGGCCTTCGTAGTTTAGACGCAGCTCCTCCCTGTCCATTTCACGAACACAGCGCGCAGAAGAATAGAGGACGTGTTTGGACAAGATTTTTACACAATACGCAGCGATTCTTTGTCCGATTTATCAAACAGCGCTGCAGGAAACACAGGTTCAAAGACCGGCTCGGAGTCGTGTGCTTTGTTTTGCTTTGTGGCTGTTAAATGTAAAGAAAGCGACTGAAAGTGACAGTGACTTTTGTGAACGCTTTTACAGACATGTCACATTTGTTTGATAATTAAACCTCAACTAACACAACCGCAAGAGGACAAGTTCGCCGAGGCATTATTTTACAGTTTTGCTGCATTTTTAGGAGAAATATATAATGTTATTCAGCTGTTACACTTCAAATTCAACCAAATAACATTAATACGCCCATGTTTAATGTTTCCAAAAGCTAAAATTGCCAATAAATCACAAAAAAATTTAAAAACGTTCCATATTTTTTACATAATTTCCCCAAATACTGAAATTCCAGTTATTTATCGCTCAAAATTGTGAATGAATAAAGTGTCAGAATGTTTCTTCAAGCCAGATAAAGGTTATTTGAAGTTTTTATCTGTTGTTCTTAAACTGAATATGAATAAAAAACAAAAAATCTAAATATGAACATTTTATTTGTAGAAACTGAATAAAATAATTAATAATAACTTGTTGGTGTCGTTGGTGAATAGTAAGAATCTACATTTTTGAGGTCCCAAATCAATAAATCTTTGTCATTTCATCAATAACGTTCATAAAATGTACAAAAGTGACACATTTTTTACAAACTGTAACATTAAAATTGCATCGTTTACCAATAGATTTTATGTCTGCACGTTTTTTTTAATTTTTTTGTGGGAATTTTAGGCGACAGAAAACAGAGGGAGGTCATGAATGAATAATTTTGTCCACTTTTATGAGGAAAAAAGTAATTATTATCTATATCTATTGGTTTATTTTATGCAAGCTGCTAAAAAGGAATAATAAAATAGAGGCATCTGAACTCAAGTGGGTCAGAAAGAGTTAAAGACGAGCTTCAACACATTTCTGTATCTGAACATCTTTAGCAGGAAACCCCCCAAACACACTGCGATAATCATTTCTGTCACTACGGCCCGGCCCCACTGTGAATAAGAACATCTAAAGCCTTGATTTTCAACCAGTGACCGGGGAACACTAGTGCGCCCTGAGGTTTTACCAGGTGTGTCTTGAAAACATGTCCAATTGAGTTAACAGATTGACAAATGTGGATGTAATTGACTAATTTACTTTTTTGGAGTGTCCTGAGCTACTTCTGCACCAAAAAATAACACAAAACCATCAATATTACCACATTTACCAGACAGAACCAGACAAAGATTAGTTGGCTTGTTATAAAACCTGCCACTTTAACAATATATTATATAAGAACTGTCTATTTGCACTACCACATTTGCACATTGCACTGTCTGCCAACTGTACATTTCTGAATATAGTCTTAGTCTATCTATCTTAGTCTATTTTATTCTTATTTTATAATTTATTTTTATTTGATTTATTTATATTAATTATATTATTTGATTTTATAATTTATTTCTATAATTATTTTTTATAATTTTATGCATGCCTCTTTTAGATATTTTATTATATTTTATTCATTGTTTTATTTTGCACCTTACGCCGAAGCAAGTTCCTATGTTTGTGAATTTTTTTTATCACTGACAACGGCAATAAACTGTTTCTGATTCTGATATACCATATTTTTAACTAAATGGTCTGTTTTGGTCATGTTTTTGTAGAAGTTAGTGTGCCGTGGCAGCTTTTTAACCCAAAAATTGTGCCACAACTCAAAAAAGGTTGAAAAACACTGACCCAAAGCACTAAACCGTCTCCCGTGCAGCAGCTCCACTCACCGAGGAAGTTGTTCCACTCCGTGTCGAGGTCGGCCTGATTGGCCAGGCAGCCGCGCATCACGTTCAGACAGTAGTTCTGACACGGCTTCAGCGCTACCTGCCCCGAACAGTAGGGGCAGTACAACATCTTCATGGCGGCGCGCACACAGCTGGGAGACGCGCTGACCTGAGAGGAAGAACAGACGTGTTATCGATGAAGATATTAATGGACGGACAAACGCGAAAGGGCTGAAGAAGCAGTACTCGAGTCTCCCAAAAGTCAAATCTAATCATCTGTGGATCATGCAGTGGAAACAAAACAAGTTTCCATGAAGGCGGATTTAGATTTTGGACCAAGAAGAAAACAAGGCACATTTTCTCAGTTTAAAACATGAACCACTGACTGTACTTTTCAGCAGATGTCAGGGCTGTAATCCTTTATTTGATTAATTGGTCGATGGTGTTTTAGTCGACCGACATTTTTATTAGTCGACTAATTATTTTATTTCGATTTGTAGGATTTATGTGACAAAAACAGCATAAACGAGAAGATATGGAGTGAGTTACCTAACGATTTTGGAGTCAAACGTATAAATGCACTGTTTCCTGGTACATTGTTGAATTCCTCTGCAGTTGTGGTGTTTTGAGTGCAGTTTGGGTCAGATACACGGAGATACTTTATAGTTTTGACATATATTTTGCCACGCCCCCTTTTAGTGGATTAATCGGTCGATAGGGCTCGTCTTTAGTCGACAAAGAATTTCTTTAGTCGACTACAGCCCGACCAGAGTTAAATATGCAAAAAAGTAATATCGAGGTAACAAACAAATACCTAAAATAAGAAAGTGTTATTTTGATTTTAGTAAATTTGACATAAAATGATTTACTTATGGAACAAAATTAGGACTGTGCGATAAGGCAACAAATTATTAGCGCGATTTTCTTGTGTTCACTTTGTATTTTTCTGTTGCCTTTAATAGAGCTGCACGCTTTAGGGAAAATATCTAATTGTGATTTTTCTGACCAGTGCCATTGCGATAAGGTTTGTTATTTTATGTTTTAATAATAGGATTCTGTTCAAATTCACATTTTAAACACTATTTTGTCGCATTTTTGTCACGTTCAGTTGTGTTTCTCATATTTAAACGAGTCTTTGTCACTTTTAGTCACATTTTTAGTCACGTTTTGGTGCATTGAGTCACATTTTTTACACTTTTGAACGCATTTTAAAATCACTTTTGGGCTCACTTTTGTCGCTTGTTTTGTCGCTTGAACATTTTCAGAAACAAGCAGTTTTGAGCCCTGTGTCCCAGAAGATATGTCCAAAATCATTTATGTGTCCAAAATAATTTATTTGTCCCAGGTTTACACAAGACACGCCCCAGTTGTCCCTATTTTTGACCAATTTGATACCGGCCGACAATAAATAGAGGAATAAATTGCCAAAATAGAGAGAACTGTCCTTGAAAATGACCAGAACACAAAAAATCAGAGCACTATAAACATACGCTTATCATATTACACTCTTTAATGAAGACGTGAACGAGCCGTGAATGGACCAAGTGTATAATAATGTACTTAATTATCCGCTCTTTTTACTATTTTACTGTAACTCCCCTCTCCAGTGTGCCAGTTTTCAATGAAAATCTGGTCACAAGTTAAAGGAAAAATATTATGCATTTTTTTCCTATTGTTATTTGTCCTTAAACATGCTCTTGAGTACCTTAAGTTTGGCTTCTCATGTTTTAGAACTAAAATAGTTTATAATAAGCTAAATGAATATCTATAGCTCGGCTGTTTCCCACGGCACTTACTAACTATTGGCTGCATAGCACTTACACAAGTTAAAATATGTTATTACTCAAAGCAGTCCCTTGAGTTCTGCAGATGCTAATTAGCCGTTAGCAGCTGCAGTGATCACGTTTAGAGGCAGAAATGCTCAGAGCGGGTCTACCGATGATTTATGGACTTCAAAACAGCAGAAGATTCTAGAATAAGTGACGCAAGTTAACAAAAAATATCACAAATTGAGGAGATTCAGCGGAAAGTGTTTTTGACGGTCGGAGGGAGAGGATTTTCTAACTAGCGTTCCTCAAACTAGCGCGAATAAAGCTAAATGCTACTCCAGGTATGTTTTTGATGACGAAACAATGTTAAAAGCACCAAAAGTGTCACTGTAGCGTAATATGTTCCCTTTAAATTAAGAACTTATTATTTTTAATTGAGTAGATTAGACACGGAAGTAAAATTATCTACCAAAAGAACAAGATATATTTTCTTAATTAAAGAAACGTGATTTTTTGATTGTTTTTACGCCCAGAGAGTTGTTGTCTTTGTCATTCTAAGTACAAAAAGTCTTGCTCTGTTGTCTGTAATTCAGGTAATTCTTTCTAATTTAACTAATTTTACTTTTGCAGAGAACAGAACAGCTTGTGCAGGGCGAATTCATTGTTTTTGACCCATTTTCTCAGCCTGGACAACTATTCAGATTCTTAAGAAAGGCTTACGTTTGGATGCCGAGGCTGATGGGAAAATGAGCGGGATTGGTTGGATGTAGTTTTGGGGGACATCCAGGTCGAAATTACACCGAGACGGAGCTTAAGTATTAATACAGGCACATTTTTCCTGTGGGTGATGAAAAGTCCAAAAGGCAAATATAAAACCCCATAACATTTTAACTAATGCTAAGTATAAATAAGAACAGAAATACAACTGAATGCACTTTCCGACCTAAACAAGATTAATTTAAACTGCACGTGAAAGCAAAATACATCTCCAGGTTTGTATTTTGATGAAGAAAAGTGTATTTTAACAGACAGGTCTAATGCAGCTCCTCTCTTCTCGTGCTTCTGAGCATTATAATCGAATTTACGAATATTTAAAAAGTATTTTCTCAACATTTACAAGTGAAATTTAAGCATCAGGTTTTTGTGTTTCTCTAATTATGACTTTGTTTGGTGAGATAGTCCGTGTAGTAAATCATTATCATGGATTTTATGCCAGTCAAGTGACAGTTTGTGAAGAAATTTGAAATAAAAAGTTGAAAATGACAGGAAATAGCATTCTAAAGATGATCTCACTCACGAGACACAGCCTTCTAGACAGAGAATATTTAAGAGTGAAGTGTATAATTGATGAAAAAATCTTCAATAATCCATTCTTTTTTGACATTTTTGATGTAATAATGTCACTGTCTTTGTTATAAAAGGTCTTTTGACGTGTGTTTTAGAGTCTGTACAGTTCAGTTAACGATTATCAGTTTTTATAGTCTATTTTTTCTAGTCGACTAATTATGATTAGTTAATTAATCGACACAGCTCAATTTAACTCTCTACAGCTCAAATTGAATAAAAAACAAAGAAAATGTCTAAACCAGGACTGAACCAGGTCTGAACCAGGTCTGAACCAGGACTGAACCAGGTCTAAACCAGGACTGAACCAGATCTAAACCAGGACTAAACCAGGTCTAAATCAGGACTAAACCAGGTCTAAATCAGGACTAAACCAGGTCTGAACCAAGTCTGAACCAGGTCTGAACCAAGTCTGATCTAGGTCTAAACCAGGAGTGAACTAGGTCTAAACCAGGACTAAACAGGACTGAACCAGGTCTGAACCAGGTCTAAACCAGGTCTGAACCAGGACTGAACCAGGTCTAAACCAGGACTAAACAGGACTGAACCAGGTCTGAACCAAGTCTGAACTAGGTCTAAACCAGGACTGAACTAGGTCTAAACCAGATTCTAAATCAGGACTAAACCAGGACTAAACTAGGACTAAACCAGATCTAAACCAGGACTAAACCAGGTCTAAATCAGGACTAAACCAGGTCTGAACCAAGTCTAAACCAGGACTAAACCAGGTCTAAACCAGGACTGAACCAGGTCTGAACCAAGTCTGAACCAGGTCTAAACCAGGACTGAACTAGGTCTAAACCAGATTCTAAATCAGGACTAAACCAGGACTAAACCAGGTCTAAACCAATAACAAGTGATAAAATACATCTGAAGACGGTTGAGGGCCGGATCATGTCCCTTGGCGGGCCTGTTGGGCCCCCGGGCCTTCAGTTGAACAGCCCTGTTATACTAATCACGGTGCCAGGATGTTTCAGAGTTACTATCTCACTCACGGTGGACACTTTGTTGACCACCTCGGGCATCAGGGCCAGGCCTTTGGTGAACGTCCTGGCGGCGACAAAGGCCCGCGTCAGCTGGATCCTCAGTTTGCGCGGCACGTCCCCAAACGGCATGAGCTGGTCCGTGTGCCGGCTCACGCACTCCATGTAGGCATCGCTGAACTCGTACTGCACGTTCACCAGGCGGAACATCCTCTCCAGCAGCTCCGCCCAGAAGTCCGACAGCATGGACTCCAGGTTGATGGCCGCGCTGCCGCTGGAGTAGTACCGCGTCAGGTCCTCGAAGAACTTCTTGAAGAGCTCGGCGTTCTGGACGTACATCATGCCGTAGGTGCGCACGAACATGTTGTGCAACGAGCTCTCCGCGTTTTTCAGCAGCTCGCGGAAAAACTCTGAGGAGAAGAGTAAAGGGGAAAGGTTAGAGATGATAACGTAGAAGACAATCCGTTGAATAGCGATAAAAAAGCAGGAGACAGTCTGGATTTTTGACAAACGATGTATTGAATAATTACTACATCGACTTAATGATAGCAGGGATAATATACTGTATTTTAGGGCTCAATATTTATCATGTTTTTGCTGTTTTTTTGTGTAAAACGATAAGATTTGAGCGTATAACAGAGTGATTAATACGTCAAAATGTCAAAGAAAATAATAAATTACTGCCGATGTTCATCAATAATACACTTAATTCATAAATATACTCTATCTAGAAGACTTCAGTCCCATATTTCAATCTTTATTTGGCTGATAACAGAAATCATTGTTTGACTAGAAGAATAATCGGACTACTAAAATAAACGTAAATGACAGCCTTAGTATTGTTCAAAAAACGATTTGATTATTCGATTATAAAACTGGTTGATGATTATTTCAATAACGTTATGATAAGTTGCAATTAGCAATAAAAAAGCAGGAGACAAGTGATGTATTGAATAATTACTATATCGACTTAATGATAGCTGGAATAATATACTGTATTTTAGGGCTCAATATTTATCATGTCTTTGTAATTGTGGGGAGATTTTTGCCGTTTTTTGTGTGAAAACGATAAGATTTGAGCGTAGATGGTTGAATAAGTAATGTGTATGGACATTTATTGGTTAATTCTGCTATTTATTCAATTTAATTATTCTGTGTGTTGAATGGTTTGCTGGAATAATCCTGCTTTAAGATTATTGTGTCAGTGCCTTAAAATAGTTTCAATATCATCGTTTATCACAATATTTTTCTGTAGCAATATATCAAAAAGTGTTATCGCGACAAGTCTCATGCTGGGAACGTCCTGTTAAGTGTGTCAATGATTAGCTCATGTTAGATCTAAATTCTACTGGTTTTAAGTGTTTGTGTTGAGGGAAAAGCAACACCTGAATTTCAAGTGTAGAAAGGTCAGTTGGTTCTCTTTTCTATGACAAACGATGGAGAAAATACAGTTTTTAGCTTCAAAAGAATCTAATTTATGGAATAGTATCTAATATCTCTAGATAAAATGAAAGATTATTGTGGGCTCAACATTTCTGTGAGTATTTTTGCAGTAAAACCCATAAATCTGCATTGTTCCTTCATCAAAAATGCAAAGAGTTCATCACAATTTCCAAAAACATAATGTAAAATACAACAATAAATGTGTTTAAAGCAGCTCTGATGTCACTCACATGTGTCTTTTACTTTGACAAAATCATCTAAATGTTTCATATTTTGTGAAATTGTGAGGTTTAATCCCAGTTTCTCCAGTGAAATCACATCATGTTGCACTTCACTTTTGCCTCATTCTGAATTTAAAATGTTTTTGTTTACAAACTTTTAAAGGGTCTACTCAAGTCCTGGTGATGCTTTAACATGAAGGGGTTAAACTAAGCTCTGTCAAAAGTCATATTGAAGGAAATAAGGCAGAAAACCATCCATGAGACATCTAGACGCTGTATTTGAACAGGTCCAAGCTTGACCGTGAGGAGGCTAAAAACCTGCTGCGTGTTCCTTATGAAATTTTATGGGAATTCTTGGTCTGAGTTATAAAACAATCCCTCTCAGCACACGACGTGTTTTGGACGTTGTGTAGAGCTGCAGCAATTAATCGACATCATGACTAAGAAATAATAGACTACAAAAACGGATCATCGTAATCTGGACTAGGGCTACAACAAAAAAATATTTGGTAATCGATGAGTCTAGTGAATATTCTTTCAATTAATCGATTAGTTGTTTAGAACGTGAAAGACCGTGAATATGACATTTTACTCAATTTGACCCAGGTAAAGCTGAAATAAAGCTGTTTAATGACGTTCTGCTGGAGAAAAGTCACAAATAAAGTGGTATTTTCATCAAAAACACAACATTTACACAATTCCTGAGTCATTTTTTCTGTCTAAGTTACATCTATTTCTCTACTCATGGCATGTTTTGGATCAGTTAACGATTATTCGATTATTTAATCAGTTGACAACTATTTATATAATCGATTAACTGCGATTAATCGATTAACTAATCTGGACTATACAGACTTGAAACAACAAATTAAAAGACCTTTTATAACAAAGAGTGACATTAATACATCCAAAATGTCAAAGAAAATTATAAATTACTGAAGATTTTCATTAATAATACACTTAATTCCTACATATCTTTATTTTATTTTAAATCTTTATTTGGCTGATAACAGAAATAATTGTTTGACTATTCGACTAATCGGAAAAATAATCACTGACTAAACGTTAATGAGAGCCTTAGTATTCTTCAAAAAACGATTCGATTATTTGATTATAAAACTGGTTGACGATTATTTCAATAACGTTATGATAAGTTGCGATTAAGCAATTAACTTGTTTCAGCCCTAATTGTGGCTCAGATTAAGAAACTCTCGGGACCTGGTGGACGGAGGGGTGAGAGAAAGAAAGGGGTGAGAGAAGGAGACACCGAGAGACGGGGGGAGCATTCCTGACGATGAAGTGGGTCATTGTTTAACGTTTCAAATGAAGAGAGTCTGAAGAAAATGATGAGGATAAAGCAGCGTTTGAGAGAGAGACGGAGATGAAGAGGGATGGAAAGACAAAAAAAAGGAGAGCGAAAAAAGGGGGGATGATAAGAGACGGGGAGAGGACGGGGGATGAGAGAGCGGGGGAGGAAAAGGGGGGTAAATCCTATTGAAAGTGGCGGTGAAGGACAGTCCCAGGGCAAAAGGGAAATGAATGGAATGTGACAGAGATGTTGGTCAATGCAGAGAGGCTCAACTTAAAGCAACACACTTTTCAAACCCCGAAAATCACACGCGACAGGGCGGTTACCACGGCAACGCCATTTAACACGAGTCGACTTTGAAGAAATGTGGATGTTTGTGACGATGCTTTCTGTAAATAACAACACTTTAGTTTATAGTCAGTAGAAATGTGTTGAAGTTATGGCTGTCTAACGATTATTTAGCGGTCAAACAGTCATTGATTATTTTTCCTATTAATCGACGAGTCAAACTATTATCTCTATAGTATATTTAGACTTTTGAAATGGCTTCAAGAAAGAATATGTGTGAATAAAGAGTATTATTGATTAAAATTAGCTAAAATCTATTATTTTTTGATATTTTGATGTAATAATGGGTCTTTTGACATGTGTTTTATAGTCTGTACAGTTAGGAAATTATCAATTTTTATAGTTATTGTCATGATTAGTCGATTAATCGTTGTACTACCTGCTTGCTGGGCATTTAATATTTAATAACTGATGTAAAATTGCAGACTTTAATGAATGCGTCTGAAGAAGTGCGTGACACAGAAGGACGGGGTAGGATTAAAAAATTTCTTTCTACTTCCTTTTCAAGAAACCGAAACCGTATTCCTTAATTATTGTCCAAGTTGCATTATGATTATGTATTTAAGAACTTTTTATATGTTCAGAATAAAACTTATCCAATCCATAACATTCCTTCAAAGCATTTTATTTGTGATTTTTAGGGTCTAACTTTTCACAAACATCGTGACCAGTTAAAATACTGAACTACGAAACATTTTTGGATGAATGCAATGTTGTTGTTTTTTTGCAAAATATATCGCAACTGAAACGTTTAAAGAAAAGTTTAAAGGAGACCGGAAGTGGGCGCTATAGAAAAAATGAATTGAGTATTCCAATAACAATATTTAGATGTTATTAAACTATGTCTTTAAAGGTGTTAGTTGAGCTAATTATCAGACAAATGTGAAATGGCTGTAAAATTATCCACAAAACAGCAGAAATATCACTTTATATCATTCTTTGAAAGTTTAAAACAATAAATTTTCATTTAAATTATGCCTTTTTGCAGCATTTTAATTACAAATGATATGCTGGATGTTTTAATTTTGCAAATCTTCAATCCATCATTCACAAAAGGATTCATATACTGATAATCTTCAAACATTTAACGAAGACATATTAAGCAAAATTGGCTTTTAAGAACTTTTACCCATGTTTTAATTGTTTTCCCTTGTCATTCAAACTAAACAAATACAAATTAATTCATTTTTGAATCAGAGTTTGCGTCTGGACTTGGCCTGGTCCTTCTTGTGCGTCTTTGAAATGCTAAAGTTCCCGTCGGCTCGTTTTGGGGGAGGTTTCCAGAGCCTTTTCGGCCCCCGCTCCGAGCAAAGCTGTCACTTCCACTTCAGACTGACGCGTTCAAAAGGAGGAATGCCCCGGGGGAGGGCTGCAGGGGGAAGGGGGCGGGCGCTGATGAATTCTGGGAGGAGTCAGGGGCGGCGTCAATGCAAAAGACCCCAACTGTGTCGCCTAGGAGACCGGAAACATCCTGATCCGGAATTCAGACCCCCCAAAAACCACCGTCGCTCGCCCTCTTCAGCGCAACAAAGTGAAATTACGAGTCAGCGATTGGTATTTTTTAATTTATTCAGCGCCTTTCTTTTCTTTTATGCCGGATGCCCTTCCTTTCAATCATTTCAGCAACGGAAAAAAAGTATATATAATAATTACATGGCTACTTAAAAAGAAGTGCTATTTATAATGTGACAAGTTTCTTATAGTGGTGTTTTTCAGCATTTTTTGAGTCGCGGCACACTTTTTGGTTGAAACGATTCTGTGGCAAACCACCTACAAATATGTTATTACCGTATACTGCATTTCAGTGGGAAAAAAAGTGTAACATGGTGAATAATGTCCAGGCCACCTTTGGTTGTTTAAATTTGCCGATGGTGAATGTTTTGCTTTCTTTTTTGGCAAACATTACTCAATTAAATCCATGTATGAATCCATTAATTCAGATTTTTCAAGGCACATCTGTAAATATCTCAAGGCACACTGTTAGAAAATCAAGGTCTTACAGGATACATATTGTGCAAAATTGACTTTTTTGAGCTTTTAATCGTGTTATGACTTGTCAAAAACATACCTAGACATGTATTTAGCTTCGTTCCCATTAGTTTGGTGAATCCTGGTTAGAAAGTCCTCTCCCTCTAAGCCACAAAAAATACTCAGTTTCAAATGTCCTAGTTTTGTGACGTCATAGGCAGAGCTCCGAGATCGTGCCGTTTTAAAGTCCATTTATCCCGACCAGACTCCTTTTAAGCATTTCTGCCTCAAATCACGTTCATTATAATTGCGTGTTTACGTTGGTGTGTCGAGGCAAGCTAGCTTTTGTTTGTTTCCCTCAAGGTAAATCCTTCTGCTGCCAGTAGATGGGAGTATTTTCAGCGGATACATGATTTTCAGCATGAGATGCCAAAACAGAACATGTTTAAAGACTAATAACAATGTATTAGTTTAGGTTTAAGTATCAGCAAAATGTGAAATGGCAGCAAAATTACTCACAAAAGTGGAAAAATCACTATATATCCTTATTTAGCAGTTTACAACACTTTTTTTTCTCCACTTCTTTGTTTTTAATCAGCCAGCTTTTTAAAAAAAATTATAAAGGACACTCTTGATTTTCAAAGTTTGAATATTACTTAATAACTTCACTATATCATCCTCTAAGAAAGCAAGAACAAAGACTTAATTCATAATGAACAAATAGTTTAATAAGAATTATTTAGGTTCAGTAACTACTTAATTAAGGGGTTAGAAGTTAGGGCTAAGATATTAAGTAGTAACTGAGGCTGAGTCATTCTTAATAAACTATCTGTTCACTATTAATTAAGTCTTTGTTCATGTTTAATTGAGGCTACAAAAAGTGTAATCATTATAAAGTGTTACTGTATTTAGGATATCTTCAAAACAATATTCACCATTATTGATAGATTGACAATGCGCACATCTAAGTAAAACAGTTTCAAGAGTTAAGAAATCAACCAAACTTCACAAACTATTTATAGCTGTTCACAAAATGATCACTCAACTGACACATTAAGCTCGAAAATTGACAGAAAAGTAACAGATATCTCCAAAACAACCGAGACCTCTGCGAGTTTGGGCACACACTGCTGGCAGAGAACAGCTAAAGGTTATTTCAATCCTTGTAAATGAGAAAGCCGTGCAGCGTTCGGGAGCAGAGCGGGACGTCCCAGCGGAGTCGGGGGGGGAGAACGGGGGTCTGCGGAGGGGGAACAGGCATCTTGCATTGTCATTAAAAACACTTTATGACATGCAGTGAGTGGTCTGCCAAACGACGACGAGTCTCCGAGGGGTTTTCCATTCAAAAGGCCTGCGCCGACGGACCAGCGGCGGACGAGGGGGAAAGTGGGTGAAAGGTGACACCGGAGTGACTGCACCTAATGTTCAGAAATGTGAAGAATTGTGCGCACTTTAAAGGAAAATGTACGGACGAAACGTAAAGCCCCACTGTGCGACATTTATGGTGGAAGGCCAACTCACGGTAGTACACAGAGCGACGATTACAAGTCAAACGATTATTTCTAGTGTGCAATGAGGCTTTTTTAAACATTATCAACCGAATAAATGTTGAAATATAGTGACTGAAGAGAGAATATTTTAGAGTTGCACGATTGCGGGAAAATATCTAATTGTGATTTTCCAGACCAGTGTTGCGATTGTGATTAGTTTTGTCATTTATTTATGTTTGAATAATGGGATTCTGTTCAGAGTTCACCAGGTGTCCAGGAGAATGTGCTCTGTGCAGAGAAGCAGTTGGCTAAGCTAACCGTTTCTCACAGCTAATGCTAACTTTTATTAAAACGTAATACAATAAGAAACAACCAATTCAAATGTAAAGTAAAGACTACCTGGTTGATTTTATTTATAATTACTTCTGTCTTTTAGTTTAATTTGTTTAATTTTTATCTTTATTATGGTTCTAAATTAGCATTAGCGTTAGCATTGACTCACAAACACCTCCATTTATAAACACAGAGGTGTCGCCGCGGACAAGGATTATGGATTTATTCATTTTAATGTAAAGCTACAAAAACCTCATAAAGACAGAACTGGACAGGAAGTACTCAGTCGTACAATAAGCTAGACATTTAAAGAATAAAATAAATAGCCAAATGATACTCTCTGCACAAATAGATACACATAATAAAACAGAACATGTTTGCATTTGAAGTCTAAACTACAGAGTTAGCAGTTTAATAAAACAGGATATTTTGTTTGTGGAGGAAATGGTGGTACTTCAAATGCAGCATTTAACGTTTGCTAATTGTGTGCTTTAAAATTATGATTTTGATGAATTGTGCAGCTCTAGAAAATGTATAAATAAAGTGTATTATTGATAAAAATCATAAATCGGTCATTCTTCTTTGACTTAATGATACGACTGTCTTTGTTATAAAAAGGTTTTGGAAATTACAATGATATTATTTTTTTATCATCGACTGGTTACGATTAGTCAATTAATTGTTACACCCGTAGCAATAATACACGCTTGTTACGACATTTGAGTTACAAAAATTTAATTCAATGCTGTTATTTATTACATCTGTAGAGGAAAAATAGACGTTCCATCATTAATTAGCGGCTTTATGTTTTGTCATTTGTGTTTTAAAAGCCACTGTAGATTAAACCAGCCCATTCAAACCAGACTTTATTTATTTTTTATTACATTTGTAGAAGGCGGTTGGAAAGGTAATCATGATTCAAATCTGCTTAATTGCGCAGATCAGCTCTTGAATTTAATATTCTACTTTCCTGTCAACATTTCCACTTGTCGCGGAGAGTGAAGTTCAGTCTTTAGAGCAGCTTTTCCATGACATTTACAGTAACTTGACCCTCCGATCGGGCCTCAGCGTCTGCCAAAGAGCCATTTAGACAGAGGCGGACAAAACGGACAAAAACGTTGAGCCAAACACAGCTTTTACCCCGAACACTCGCCGCTGATAGGACGGAAAGTGAGCTAAACTAAACGGCTCATTCAAGTTTAGTGACAGCTTAATTACAACCTCCAATTTAAACTTTTTTGGCAACGTTATAGAAATGGTGGAATTTTGATGTCCAAAAGCATGGAAACTAGAAACATTTTCATAACTGTTTTCCAGCTTACATTGGAATTGCCAAACTTTTTAATTTTAATATTTTAGTTCAGTGTTTTTCAACCTTTTTTTGAGCCACGGCACACTTTTTGAATTAAAAAAAATACCATAACACACCATTAACTAAGAAAACATTACCAAATCAGTCCAGTAAAAGAAACATGGTGAATAATGAGGCAAATAATGTCTGTGCCACTGTCTCTGGTTCTTTAAATTTGGCAATATTAATGGTTTTGCATTGTTTTTGGTGCAGAAGTTGCTCAGGACAATCCAAAAAGGTAAATGAGTCAATTACATCTGCATTTGTGATTCTGTTAACTCAAATTGGACATTTTTTCAAGTAACACCTGGCAAAACCTCAAGTGTTCAACGGCCACTGGTTGAAAATCAAGGTTTTAGTTCATCTAAAGAGAAAAGGCCAAGGCACTCTGATTAACAACAAAATTTAACAGCATTTTATTACATTATTTGATCATTTTTTGATAAATATATTGTTGGATACATGCACACACCCCTTTGATTCTTGTCTAAAATGAAACTATTATGAAATGATTGTCCAGGTCCATTGTTTATGAATGTATATTTCCTGCACAGTGTTGTAACCAATCGAAGAGAGCTGCAACTAACGATAATTTCAGTAATCGATTAGTCAGCAATTCATTTTTCCACTAGTTGACTTGTCAAACTACTATTTCAACTGAACATTGTAACTTTTGACATACATTTTAACCAAATAGAGGTTGAAATATGGTGCCTGAAGGCGTCTAGAAACAGAATATTTAAGAATAAAGTGTTTTATTCATGAATATCTGAAATAGTTTGATCCTTTTTGACATTTTGGTTTGATTATGCCGCTAAAGTTGTTACAAAAGGTCGTTTCGTAAGTGTTTTAAAGTCTATATAGACCAGATAATGATTACAACGATAAAAAAAAAATACGACCACTGTTATTTTCTTACTGTCACAACTAGTTGATTAATCATGGCAGCCTTAATTCAAATCAAATAACATTTTACTATGACACAAAATCGTTCTTATCTACATAGTCTAGTGCACTATAAAAGATAAAAATCAAAGTCTTTGGGGTTAACGTCCGCCTGCTAAAACAGAGGAAATACAGTATCCCACAAAGAGAAACCACTATAAAAGGATTTGAGTGATGATCCGAGTCTCAATCCATCATGATCCCGTGTTCCCCTCCTACTTCCTCTCTCCTCGTCTCCTAAACCCTGCCCCCCTCGCTCTAACCCCATAAGCCTGCTCCCGTCCCGTCCCAGGCAGTAATTTCATCCTATTTGCGCCAATTAGACTCAGATTCCCCCGTTCTCTTGTGGGATAACTCTGGGTCCTCTTCCTGTCACTGCTGGATGGACTCGGGTTTGGGGTCTTAGTGCGAAAAAATGGACCAGGAGTTTTCTAGATCTGTAGTGCACGATTATTCAAAGTGGTTCAGAAAGTGTACATACATTTTTTCTTGCTGGTTTAGTCTTGGTTCTGTCCTCGTTTAATTCTAGTTCAGTTCTGGTTTAGTTCCTGGTTTGGTTTGTTTCAGTCTCGGGTTAAAGATTCAAGACTCAAGAGTATTTTTGCGAGTGTTTGCCCAGTCTAATGGTCTTGCACCGGTCCCAAGACGAAACCAGGGCTAAACTAGAGCAAAGCTAAACTTAAACTACAGCAAAGCTACGGTTAA
The DNA here is from genome assembly GCA_019453435.1 of Rhinogobius similis. Taxonomy (NCBI): domain Eukaryota; kingdom Metazoa; phylum Chordata; class Actinopteri; order Gobiiformes; family Gobiidae; genus Rhinogobius; species Rhinogobius similis. Next base: position 13,373,209 of record CM033630.1, read on the forward strand.
ACTGGGGCTGAAACCGTGCTAAACCGAAGCTAAACTGGGACTGAACTGCTATTATTGGACATAAGCCTGGAGTAAACTTGTTTAACCCAAGACTAAAACGAGACCAAGCCTGCACCTACACTAAGACTGGTACCAGAAATGGAACTGCTGTATCTAGGATAAAACTAGGACAAAACTAGGACAAAAGTAGGTCAAAACCGGGGCGTAACCAGGACGAAACCAGGACACCAATTTTCCAGTTTCGTCCTAGTTTCGACCTACTTTTGTCCTAGTTTTATCCTAGATACAGCAGTTCCATTTCTGGTCCCAGTCTTAGCGTTGTTGCAGGCTTGGTCTAGTTTTAGTCTTGGGTTAAACAAGTTTACTCCAGGCTTATGTCCAATAATAGCAGTTCAGTCCCAGTTTAGCCCCTTTTCAGCCCCAGATTAACTGTAGTTTTGCTGTAGCTTTGCTCTGGTTTGGCCCTAGAGCACTTTTCATTTTGTCTGGTTCTAGTCGTACACGCACTGGTGTAGCTGGTTCAGTTCCGTCCTAGTTTCGACCTTAGTCCTGGTCCCAGCCCAAGTTTACGCCCTGCTGCAGCTGATAATTAGACCTAGTTTAGTCCATGATTTCAACCAATTTAGCCAATTAAAATCAGTACTTCCACAAACAAAGTATCACATTAAGAAGCCCAGTCGTGTAGCCCGTTGTCTTTTACCGCTCTCGGACCCTCAGCCTTCGCGCCCTCTGTCCCAGTTTGCGCCGTGTGCTATGGGGGGTCCACACAGGGGTCACATCGGCAGGACAAACACTCGGAGCAGGGAGGACTATTTCTAGCGCGCTCTTAATTGGCCATGACTGTTGCTCCAGGCCCAGGTCCTAATCACATCCACCATTTCCTGAGTTTGTTGGCGTTAGCGGCGTCTGGCTCTGAAGTCTGCAGCTGTGTATATGCGCCGCACAGACAGGACAACAAGCTAATGAGCGTGACGTAGCCTCCATATACTGTACCGCAGACAGTGGACAACCCTGGGAAGCCCCCGAATGCAAGTTAATGGAGATCGTGGAGCAGGAAGTGTGACCATATAAAGGCAAACCAGAGGTAAAAGTGGAAAATGAGCTGCAGCGGTTCAGGTATCATTCGCAGGCTTGTCACGATAATTACTACGTCGACTTATCATTCAATAAATGAAAGCTGGCTCAGTATTTATTGTGTGCATCTTTTTTTTTGCACCAAGAGACATTGTGTTTGTTTTTGTGATATATTCAAATTTCAGCTGTAGAGAGAGGGAAAAAGTGATAAATTACACTTATAAATGATGCTAACTAACTATGAAAGGGTTTCATTCTGCTCTTTTTTAATTACAGTTCATGTTTTTATGATATTGTTAATGTGAAAAAGGGTTTTCTGGGATTTTCCGACTTTAAAGTTATGGTATCGGTGGCATAAAGTAGATACAATATTATTGTTCATTGTTGTATTTTCAGTAACAACATATCGAACATAGAAATGTGTTATTGTGACAGGTCTAATCATTCAGAGATTTTTTTTCACACATAACAGTACCAAGAACTACTCAGTATGAAGAACTACCTACAGTGTAACCAATTCTAAATCCAGGCTAAACTCAGCTCAAACCAGGACCAAACTAGAACCAAACTCTGACAGTGAATCGGAAAAAACGTGATTGATCAAGGGAGTTCAACAGGAAGTGTTTTTGATGGTCAGAGGGAGAGGATTTTCTAATGAACATTTCTCAAAATAACGCGAATTAAGCTAAATGCAACTCCAAGTATGTTTTTGATGACAGAACATTGTTAGAACAGGGTTAAAAGCTCAAAAAAGTCACAGTGGCATAATATTTTATGTGTCTTTTAAGTACAAACCAGGACAAAATTATTAGGTTTATGTGCAGATTGAATTGTAAAATGATGATAATCTGATTGGTTGGTTTGGTTGGTTTTGGTTAGTAATATTCCATGTGGGTGTTATTGAAGACCGTATTATCACTGCTATTAGTTATATATAAACATTTCCTAAAACAGTGAGCTGCTTCTTCGGTTGCTTTATTAAAACCTGTAGGAAAACCCCTCTCCTTCCAGAACTTTGACCTTTTTGTCCAAATAAGGTAAAGCCCCTGACTCTATGAGCTGCAGCTGAGTCTTCGAGTCCTTGGTCTTGACACAGAGGCAGTGATAAGTTTGTTTAGCTGTCAGGGCAGGTTTCCGATGCCACGACTGCACGACAAAAACCAACGACTGCCGCACAAATGAATCATGTTAATGGGTATTTTAGACACGTTCCCACATGTAAATCTGGAAGGGAAACAAAAAAAACGGTTTGCCAGAAGATGTCAACATTTGGGAGAAGCAGGACTCTAATCAAAAAGGTTGGCGGTTCACTTCCTGCGATTGCCAATATAGACCGTAGTGTGTTTTCTTCATGTGTTTGTGTGACTGTGTTGGATATTTAAAATGGACATAAACAGAAAAGCAGCACCGTTTCTGTCACTGAGTGTGACTAAAGCATTAAAGTAACTAATTACAAATACTGACGTTACTGTAATTGAGACGACTTTTTGGGTAATTGTACTTTTTTGAGTTTTTAAACATGTACAACAGCCATGCACTTGTGAGCAGTGGTATGCAAAAGTAAAAGTACTGTACTTAATTTTAGTATCTGTTTACTTCACTACATTTGAGACCAAGTATCTGTACTTTTTACTCCACTACATTTTTTTTTGCTGGACTGAAAAGTAGAAAGTACTTTTCATTTTGTGAAAGTGTTGTTCTGCCTGACAGTTAGAGTTAAAACCCAACAAGTAAACAAAAATATACACATAAAATTAAATTAATTTATTTGAATAGACCTTTGTTGACCAAATTAAGCACAATTCTTTACCAAAATTACGACATTTAATAAGTAAAACTGGAAATACTTTTACTTTTCCTCTTAAAGTACATTTTCAATCAGATATTTCAACACGTTTACTTAAGTAGATTTTGAATGTGATACTTTTACTTCAGTAATTTTTTTTCACACGTATCTGTACCTTTACTTGAGTAACAACATTTTGTACTTCTTCAACCACTGCTTATAAGTTACATTTACATATGATTGGCCAGAGCTCAGTACAAATAGCAATTCCCTCACTTTAAACAGTATAATTGATCAAGTTTTGTACCAATCATCTAAAAGTATATACACATAACTTTCACTATTAATAAACTCCTTATTACGGCTTATTAGTATAATGTGGGAACTTTTTTAACATGACTTATGATCCTAATTGGCATTTGGTATGATTAATGATTAATTAATGGTTAGTTGGACACTGCTAACACCGACTGGGGTGTGTTTAGTTACATAAAAGTAAGTACAGACTACATTCCTTGTTACTAGCCCTTAACAAGCCCCATACTACTAAATGCCAATTAGGAACATAATCCATGTTTGAAAAGGTCCTAACATCAAACTAACAAACAGTAATAAGGAGTTAATTAATAGAAAAGTGTTAGCAAATGTCTAATTAGCAGCAGAATAAGACATTATTAAAAGGCTGAATAAGTACTAAATAGCAAGTAATTGACAACTAATTAAGTATGAAATTAGCAGCTAGTTAAGTGTACCCTAAAATAAAGTGTTGCCGTATTTTCTTAATGATAAAACGCCTGTAATTGAATAATTGCCAGATAGATCCATTACATAGTGAACTTTTAAAGCAAATTTAAGTCTGTAAAAGCACTAAAAGACGAATATTCTTCATTATTATTTAACATTAACCCTTTGGGGCCTGTGTCTGCATTTCCGGGGCTCACGTGATGACATCATTGCCCTCCGCGCCCGACACCCGACACTGACAAGCACTTCCTCCTCTCCTTTCACTGCGGGATGCGTCTGCTCCTCTAAATCCGTCCTTCTGTCCCTCTGTCTATGCTTCTATACAAAAAAGACACAAGACACTCAAATCTGGTCACACTATCCCTCCTCCGAAGCCTTTAAAGGTACTGCGGCTCTTTGTAAACGGAGCCGGCTTCTAACAAGTTCAAAAACACCCCACGAGCGGCCCGCGGTAACGGGATAGGGGCTCGGACAGACAGGATACACCCCACGGCCGTCCAAACTGCAGCTATTACCGCTCATATGTTCAACAACTTCACACACACAACATAAACAGTAACAGGAGACGCAAAACTAAACTAGTCTGCGCCTCACTTCCTCTGATTCTGGAGCAGACGGGGCTCAAAAGAAACTACATGATCGAATTAAAGAAATATAAGTAACAGATTGAGAGCAGAGAGAAAGCGCTGTTGTGATGCACTGTTTTGTCTCGATTATGAACTTTAAATAGAGTCACGGTGTAAAGTCACCAACATTAGCTGCTAACTTTATATTCAGCTGTAAACATGAGATCCAAGTTAAATGAAACGCACGTCTAATATTAAGGTCCGACCGATTTCTGGAGCCGATACCGGTGCAGATGTTAAGGGACTCAGAAATGCCAATTACAATTAATTCAAACATAGATGTGTGGATTGTCAAACAAACTCAGCGGCTTCTAGAAGTTTTGGGCTTTTAAAACGATGTATGGTTCGTCCAGATTGGCGAAGCTGCAGATGCAAATTGGCTAATGATGCTATTGACCTTATTCTGCCCCGCCCACTTTTGCAGTTTTTTGCACTTTTGTCGTAAATGCACTTCCGTTTGACGAGAACTCCGTTAAAGCTAATGACGAACGAGGGAAAAGTCTTGCCGCTAAAATGTTACATAAAGTAGATTGATTTGTGTAAAATGTTTAATGAACAACAAGTCAACAAAGCTCAGATTTCCTGGTCAGTCTGAAAACGGCTTTTTAGTCCATGTAGAACTTATTTTCTGTTGAGCTCGTCTGCTCCGTGTAAACTAATACAACGGAAACAAGACGGCGGCGCGTACGGACACTTCAGGAATAAGGTCAATACTAATCCAAAGCATCAGCCCAAATCGGCAAGATTCTGACCAATGTATCGGCAAATCGATAAATCAGACGGGCCCTGCCTACTATTAGTCCATAAATACTTCAGTGTCACTCGCTAGTGGCACAACTAAGGCTAATAAAATGCAAAGTTCACCTGAACACATTAAAGTGCCCCAACAGGTCGGACGACTCATTTGACAAAAATGCAGTTAAGATAAATATATTTCAAATTTTGTTAAAGTACTTTACACATTTTATCACGGTTTAGCAATTTTTTCATTTTTAGTTTGACTTCCTGGTTGTAAATGATGACATCACGCTAGGAAATTACCATAGCAACCATCCTGTACACGGGGCCAAAACTCATTTAATGTTACAGATTTTTAATTTTACAAATAAAAATATCTGTGAAAGCCTTTATTTTGTTGAATCAATGTTTAAAGGATCAAAAAGTTGTTTCTTTTGTGTAAATTATGCATAACCTTTGTCTCCCCCAGTGTGATGTCATCAGTGTGTTTACTTCGTGTTATTTTCAACATATTTTTCAACTTTTCTCCACAAATAGCTGCTTGATTGGTGTAAAACTAAAATGTATTTGTGCAACTGGTATTAATACACCAAATAAAGTCAAAATTAGAAAATCATGAAAACCTGTCATACGCCCTTTAAGGATTAGTTGTGGGAGCAGAAGTAGTGCTAAACTTTACTGTGCAACGGTGAAAGTAAATGTTTTGTTTTGTGCTTTATCGCTTGCCAAAGTGAGACATTGTAGCAGTAATAATTTTATACAATACAGTGAAGGTTGTTTTGACGATATACAAAACTTGAATATTGAGTCAAAAATGTATGTTATGTTGTAAACTTTCAGATAATTGTGGCATTTCTGATTGTTTGTGATTCATTTTACAGATATATTACATTTGCCTCAATTAATACATTCAAAGACATGTTTTAACACATTTCTATTTAATTGACATAATATTGTCTGTCTATCTTTTTTTTTTGGTTTTTTAGATTTTGAGATCCATTTTGTGGCTGAACACATCTGGTGTTGGATACAGAAATTCATATGATGTAAAAGTTTAAATAGTTTGTTTAAATGTTTGGATTTTCTCACTGAGCTTTGAAGTTAAACAAAGTCAAAGGATGTTGTCAATCACACATCTGCATTTAATTCAGGCGCTAAAATAAGAATGAACGTACAAGAATACATACATAACTTTACTGAACAATGACTGACTGAAATATTAGTCATTATTAAAACACTGCCTCATTTTAAAGTGCTCTTTGTAATGTTTCTGGATCCTTTGTTGTCGGCACGCTCCAGGACATTTTCCCAGTAGTGTGTCCATGTTTCACCCGTAACATGTGAGCAGGGGTCAGTGATGGAGCGCGGCCTGAGCCGAGGGGCGCCAGGTTCAGGACAAAGGGCAGAAAGAGGAAAAAGGAGGCGGGACGTACCGAGCAGCAGCTACATTCCTCCACGTCACATTCCTGTTCACATCTGGCTGCAATACACACACTGCCCTGTGCTGACAGCGACGCCGCCTTTAAACACACACGTACACACACATACACAAACCTACTCACACATACACACACAAACCTACTCACACATACACATACATAAACACACACACACCTGTAGGGCTGTAGTCGACTAAAGAAATCCTCGGCCGACTAAAGACCTGCCCTATCGACCGATTAATCAACTAATCGGCCGGTCTATATATTTATCTGTCGATAAAGTGGGGCAAAAATATATTAAAACTATACGTGTTTCCATGTATCTAACCAAAACTGCACTCAAAAGACCACAACTGCACAAAACATCATGCAAAAACAACCATTTATCCAGAAAAGTACTAGTAAAGAGTGTATTTATTTGTTAGATTTCTATGTAAATCAGACTAAACGCACGATTCACTCCAAAATCTTCAGCTAACTCACTCCATATCTACTTCTTTTTGCTGTTTTCGCCATATAATTCTTTAAATCTAAATCAAATAATTAGTCAACTAACAGAAATGTTGGTCGACTAAAGGCTTACAGCCCTACACACCTGCACATGCAAAAGTTTCCACACTTTCTGGAGACTTTACAATGTTATGCATTCACCTTAAAGTCTATTCACCTTATTCCGTTTCCGTTGTAGTTTACATGGAGCAGACGAGCTCAACAGAAAATAAGTTCTACATGGACTAAAAAGACGTTTTCAGGCCTCAGGAAATCAGTGCGTTATTGACTTGTTGTTGCTCGTGTTCATTAAACATTTTAGACAAAGCAATCTACTTTATTTAATGTTTTAGCGAGAGACTTTTCCCTTGATCACCATTCGCACGAACACTGTTAGCGTCAAACCGGAAGTCCCTTCACTACAAGAGTGCAGTAAATATTTAGCATAGTTTTACATACGTGAAGTTGCAGTTTGTAAAGAAATTTTGAAAAATAAAATCACAGGAAGTAGTGCTGAGATCTAAAACTGAATCCCTCTGTGATGTCATCAAAAAGTGACGTGCCGTTGTAATTACAGAGACAATTTACAGCAACTGACACATTTTTTTGACAGTTTAAACGGTCATTCGACAAAATAAAGGTGATATCGGATATTATTATTTGTCAAATCATAACTATTATTATTATTATATTATGGTTGCTAGGTAACAGTTGTGGAATCACCTCTAACTATGTCATATTTGCTGCTCATGTTCAACCAGGAAGTAACATTTTAAACATTATAAAAACCGTCAAACTGGGGACAAATAAGCAAAGTGTTGAGTAAAATCTTGTCATATAGACTTTAACCTTAATTAACCTTGATCTAAGCAAAGTTACGATAATTACTACGATCAACTTATCGTTCAATAAATAGATGGACAGGACAATCTTTTCTCTTTTTTGCAATAAGATTTGAGCTGTAGATGGTTGAATAAATAACTTTGATGTAATGCAAACTGACAACCTTTATTTGGTTGAAAATGTATTTTAAAAGCCTAAATTTACAATTAAAATAACCGTTTGACCAGTAAACTAAAAAAAAAAACATGTCTGCTACTAAAATAAAGTCTTAGTAGAAGCTGCGACTGGGCGATATGGCAAAAAATGATCAGATTTCTGTTCATGTGCGACTGTGATTAGATTTGTGATTTATGTTTTAATGGGATTATGTTCAAATTCAGACTTTAAACACAATTTTGTTTGTCAAGTTCAGTTGTGTTTGTCATATTTAAACACGTCTTTGTCATTTTTAGTCTCATCTTTGTCATTTTTAGTCACATTTTTGTCGTTTTTAGTCACGTTTTTAGTTGCGTTTTGGTGCATTGAGTCATGTTTCTTGTTTGTAAGCTTGTTTTTGCCACTTTTGAACACAATTTTATCGCTTTTTGTCACGCTTTTCTCACTTGTTTCAGAACATGCTGTTTTTATTCAAATCAAAGCAAGACATTTTGTTGTTTCTTCAAAAAATCCAGCCTTTGCGATATGCTAATTGCGTCCATTAAAATTGCGATCTTGTGCCAATAAAGTCATCTGCTCAGTGGCTTCAGAGGCTAAACAACAGGAGAAAAAGTGTGTTTGAACAGACAGCTGCATTAAAGACACAAACAGTGAATCACGATACAACGATTTCACAGAAATAGCAGATTGTCACCGGGACCAGCTCACGATTCGCCCCAGTTGTAGACTTAACTCAAACTAATTATAAATGCATGCTTTTCTCAGGTTTATTCCTGTCGTGATTCAATATTTTAGAGCACAGCTTGTCGCCACAATCAAATTAACCAATTCTTATTTGTCTTTCAGAAAGCCCACATCTTATCTGCACCTTCAAACACAGGAAAACCACAAACTCCTGCCTCTCTTATCAGCCCGAGCAGCAGCAGCAGAGGAGCTACGGTCGGCCGCCCCAGGAATTAAAACCCCGTGCCCCTCGCGCTCCCCCTTTAGTGACTCAGCACTGGTTCCCATGCAGCGCCCGCCCCCAAAGAACGAAACCCGATCCCCGAATGTACAGAGAGACGGAGGAAGGACCAATCCCGGCCTGTGTGGTCCCGGCCGGGTGCAGGACGGAGGAAGCAGAGACGCTGGGGGACAGGTGGACACACAGACACGGCGTCTCCGAAACAGGACAGGTGGGGGCATCCGTCAAGGAAGAAAAGTCAAAATGTGCAACGATAAATGGGTTTGAGATCCCTTGGCTAAAGTTGCAGCATTGTGATTGTGATTTAGGGCCGGTCGATACTGACAAACATTGAAATCTCTCTAGATAATGATATTCAAACATTATGTCAATTCAACAAAAAGGTTTTTAAACATATTAGTTGAGGTTATTTATCAGATAAATGTGAAATGTCTGTAAAACGAATCACAAAAATGCTAAAAATATCACCTTATTCAAAAGTTTATAATGAAACTTTCTTCATTTTTATTTGTAATCAGCTCTTTTGAAGCATTTTTTACTATAAATGATATATTGACATTAAAATTTTGTATATTTTCAAAACAATTCACAACATTTTTATACATTTCCCACCTCTACTGTGATTATATTTACAGTTTAGTTTCAGAAGATTCATTTTGCACACTGAGGAGAATAAACATTTCAGGAGAGACTGAAATATTAACTGATAAACTGCGCATTTCAGAACATGCTTTAAGAGCCATAAACTACAAATTTATCAGGTTTTATACAACCCCATGGAGACAGGATGTTTTACAAATTGCAGAATAGAGATTATTAACTAAAACGAAATCCTTATGACCCAATCAAATGACTTAATCTTTCCTCAAAGTTGAAAAAAGGGGTCGGGAGGTAAAATGTCTGCCTCAGGCCACACACTTTCACACAAGAGCAGCAGGTGCACGAGAGAAGAGAGTAAAGTTCAGTCAGCAGACGTCATTTGAGCGTTTGTTAGCTCAGTTGGTCAGATTAAAGTGTGAACTCCTCAATCCTGATGGAGTTTAACATTTATAAAAGATAAAAGTGCAAGAACAGTGATAGAAAACAATAATAACAAAGCTACTGTGGGAAACAGATTATTGATAGGATTATGACTCTGGAGCTGTATACATTTTCCACATTTAAAAGGTCGCTTTTGAACTATTACGTCTTTATAAACTATTTCTGATACACTTTAATTCCCACTCAATCATGCGTTTCAGCTTCCTGTTTATAGGATATTTTGCGAAATTTTGCCCATCCAAAAGATATAATTTAGCTATGAATAATTAATTGCAATGATATTGGAGCTAAATTTTCATCACAATTTAACTCATGGATGTAGGACACAGAGTAAACATTCATAAACAATCACCAAGTATCTGTTAAAGTTCTTTAAAAGTCAGTCAAAATGCAAAGCTAAAATCTAGACCAAAACAGAAATCCTGAGTAAAATGTGGATTCAAACTAGGCCTGTACTTGACTAAAGAAAGTCTTGGTCGACTAAAGACTAGCCCCATCAACCGATTACGACTAAAAGGCGAAACTAAATCAAAACTAAAAGCTATTTCCATGTATCTGACCAAACTGCACTCAAAAGACCACAACTGTAACTATTTATACAGAAAAGTACACAGCGTAAAGACAGCGTATTTATCTGTTCGACTCCAAAAGCTTCATCAAATCAAACTCACTCTATAGCTTCTTGTTTTGCCATATAAATAATTCCAATATGAAATGATGAGTACACTAACAAAAATCTTGGTCAACTAAAACAGTTGTTCCCAACCTTTGTTTCGAGTACCCCCTAAGTTTTGTATTACACACAGAGTACCTCTTAATTTGAGTTTCAGGCAAATAAATGGGTTTACTACTTGAATATAGTCAATTATTACTTTTATATGTATTGTTTTAATTATATTTATGGTCCAAGATACTCCAGAGAGATGTTAAATTCACAACTAATTACAAATTTTTACAGGTAAAACTACATTTCATCTTCATTTAAACCCTAAACCATTCCAATCACCGCCTGGTAATTCCTCAAGTACCCTTTGGGGTCCCCATACCCCTGGTTGAGAAACACTGAACTAAAACACAGATGACCTATTTATCAACTAAACGACTTCCTGCGATGTTTTCCTGTTGTGTTGGGAAAAAAAAAAATCACAATATATAAACGGTGCGCGATCACTCAAAAATGCACGAAAGAAACAAAACTGAACTCCGGGTGTGTTTTGAGTAGGATTAAAAGCTGACAGCGGTGGGTTCGTGGGTCACTCACTGTCAAAGTGGCTGTGTCTCTGTCTGAACGTGGACTGCAGGTTGGTGCTGAGTTGAGACACTGGGGCTTTGATTTCGGTGTGGCTTTGCTGGCTCAGTTTCTCCTCCATCTCCACAGTGCAGCACGAGTAGCCCTGCGGACACACCTTCAGAGGGGCGCCTGCAACACACGAAAAAGACAGTGTTAAATGATATTGTTCACGACCCAGGGACAATAGGATTCAGAGATACTAGTGGCCTCAGTCAGAGCTCATTCATATATCCAATAACGATGGAAATATTTGTAATGTACTGAATGATTGTTTTCCTCCTTTTTTCCAACATACATTATTAATTATTAGATTCAACTTTCAAGAAATATATTTGTGTACATGCAAAAGTCCATATGCATTAGAGTTCTGGTGCAGGGCTCGCAGGGGTTCAAGTAAAAACAGGTTTAAAAGTGCCTTCCAAACAAAAAACATTCAAGAAAAATATAAACATTCATTCATTCAAGTCCACAATATGAAATTATTACTACGGTTTGAATTAACAGATCAATCGTGCAACAAAATAAGGTCTTGTAAAGTGCAATCAGTGTATTTTCATGATTTGTTTCTACATTTTCTGGTATTATTTTCATCCCTTGCCATTAAAACAAAGTCAAAAAGTTAAAGATGAATAAAAATAAGCAAAATAAAGCAAGCAAGACATTAACTTTTTCATTTTTCATCAGCTTTTTGTTAAAGATACACTATGTAACTTTTCTGGTGCTAAAATGCCTTGAGAGACAGATTCTTTATATAAGAAGACTTGCCTCTCCATAAACAAGACCTGTAACCTGGACTAATGTTGTAAGATGCTTTCCTCAGACAGATTAAATGCAAGATTCCAGGAAAAGCAGCAACATCTCCACGGATACAAGCAGTAAAGTACACAGAGCAGCTTTAAACTGTGACATACGTTTTTAAAAGTAAAGCAAAATGGCTGACAACTCCATACTTGGGCCCAGACATGAAAATATGAACCACACTGGCCACGTTTCACAGTGAAATGAGGCCAAAACTCTTTCTGAAATCGCATCCGCAGCAGCAGACGACGACGGGCACGGCTTTAGTCTGAGAGCTTGCAGTGTTTGGGCTTTCTGTGGGCCGCTGGAAAAACGCACCTCCTTATTTATCCATACGAGACCAGAGCAGCTGTGATTAAGTTGTCAAATCTGGTCTGCCTCCGCGCGAACTCTGCTAATGTTGCCGTGTCTGGCCTGTCAAACGTCTGCTAATGGGCAGAGGCTTATGAAATGCTAATATGCAGTTTTTGGTGTCAATTTCATGATCTAATCTGCAGTAAATGTCAGTGTTTTGGCAATTTGCGTCTCATATGCTTTATTTAACTCATCCCAGGCAAACGCAAGACAGGGTTTAAACCAGGACTGGGATTAAAACCATGAGTAAACTAGGGACTCAAACCAAGATTACACCCTCCACTCCCCAAAAACCCCAAGACTTCAAATCTAAAAACCCAAGATTCCCCAAAACCCCAAGATCTCCCAAAACCTAGGAAAATAAAACCTTCAAACTATACCCCCCACTCCAACCCCCCCAAACTCCAAAATCTCTAAACGCTCCAACGCCAAAGTCCCCAAAACTAAAAAAAAATACAAGACTCCAAAATATCCAAGACTTCCAAACCCAAGACGTAAAAAACTCCAAAGCCCAAGAGTCTAAAACCAAAACCTCACTCAAAAACTCAAAAACCCAATAGTCAAAAAACAATGGACTCCAAAAAGCCAAGACTCCCAAAAAGCCAAGACTCCAAAAAGCCAAGACTCTCAAAACCCAAGACTCTCAAAACCCAAGACTCCAAAAACCCCAGACTCCCAAAAACAAACAAAAAACCCAAATCCCAAGCCTAAGAATCCAAAAACCCAAGACTCCCCAAAACCAAAGACTCCCCAAAACCAAAGACTCCCCAAAACCAAAGACTCCCCAAAACCAAAGACTCCCCAAAACCAAAGACTCCCCAAAACCAAAGACTCCCAAAAACCCAAGACTCCCAAAAACCCAAGACTCCCAAAAACCCAAGACTCCAAATACCCAAGACTCCCAAAAACAAAACAAAAAAACCCAAATCCCAAGCCTAAGAATCCAAAAACCCAAGACTCCCCAAAACCAAAGACTCCCCAAAACCAAAGACTCCCCAAAACCAAAGACTCCCCAAAACCAAAGACTCCCCAAAACACAAGACTCCCCAAAACCAAAGACTCCCAAAAACCCAAGACTCCCGAAAAACCCAAGACTCCCAAAAACCCAAGACTCCCAAAAACCCAAGACTCCCAAAAACCCAAGACTCCCAAAAACCCAAGACTCCCAAAAACCCAAGACTCCCAAAAACCCAAGACTCCCAAAAACCCAAGACTCCCAAAAACCCAAGACTCCAAAAAACCCAAGACTCCAAAAACCCAAGACTACCAAAAACAAAAAAACCCAAACCCCAAGCCCAAGACTTTAAAACCAAAGACCTCACTCAAAAACTTCAAAACCCAAGACTCCCAAAGACCCAAGACTCCCAAAGTTGTAGGTGGTGCAGGTAGACAGGCCTCAGTCATTGAACCTTGTGGAAAACCAAACACTGCTCTGAAAGCTCCTCTGTTCCTGCGCTCGGCCCAAACATTTTCACAGCTGTGGCCGAGGTTCTGCTCCTGTCGCTACACTCGCCATTAGCCCCAATCACGGCCGGGTTTTCGCTGAAGATATCAGCTTTGATTAGAAGAGTAAATGATGAGATGTGAGCTTGTCTGAAGTCAGGTACATAACGCTCCAGGTTTCACAAGTTTTCAACACGGACAAGGTTCTCACGCTAGTCTGGTTCAAAAGAAAAAAATACATTCCTCCTCACGTCTCGCCCAGAAATGTCAGACTTCTTTTACCTAGAAATGGGTGTGAAACAAAATTGACAACTTAATGAGGACATATTATGTTGAATAAACATTTATGAGCTCTTAACCATGTTATAACTGTGTTCTCTCCTCACTGCTCTGTACTTGTGATTATCCAAGAGAAAAGTTACATAGTGCACCTTTAAAGGGGCTATTGTACCCAATTATTTTGTAATCAGTTTTATCCAAGTACAGATAACTTGTAAAAGCATCAAGTTGTGTCAAAATGAGGCCAAGAACTTTCAGTTAGGGTTTTAATTAGTTAGTAGTAGTAGTTGTTACTAAGTCTGAATCACTCTTAAACAATTGTTCAATATGCATTTGTTTATGTTTTATTAAATGCACATATAAATGTGCATTATAGTTATTTATTAAGTGTTTCAAAGCAGTTGGCTAAGCTAACCGTATCTCACAGCTCATGGTAACTTTTATTTTATATTTTACATTTAAGCAACCAATACAATTTGTAATGTAGTCTTTAACATGTGTCAGTGACAACTCGCTGTTCACTGCCTGATCTTATAGTATCTTATAGTTAATTTTAGACCGACTTAGCAAAAACTTCCGGGGAATTAGACACAAGTAATGACGCTAACACTGAGCTCTGGACCAGTCTCTGGACCAGTCTCTGGACCAGTCCATGGTTCAGTCCATGGTTCAGTCCATGGTTCAGTCCATGGTTCAGTCCATGGTTCAGTCCATGGTTCAGTCCATGGCTCAGTCCCTGGTACAGTCCCTGTTTCAGTCCCTGGTTCAGTCCCTGTTTCAGTCCCTGGTTCAGTCCCTGGTTCAGTCCCTGGTTCAGTCCCTGGTTCAGTCCCTGGTTCAGTCCATGGTTCAGTCCATGGTTCAGTCCATGGTTCAGTCCATGGTTCAGTCCCTGGTTCAGTCCCTGGTTCAGTCCCTGGTTCAGTCCCTGGTTCAGTCCCTGGTTCAGTCCCTGGTTCATTCTCGGGCTCAGTCCCTGGTTCAGTCCCTGGTTCAGTCCCTGGTTCAGTCCCTGGTTCAGTCCCTGGTTCAGTCCCTGGTTCAGTCCCTGGTTCAGTCCCTGGTTCAGTCCCTGGTTCATTCTCGGGCTCAGTCCATGGCTCAGTCCATGGCTCAGTCCATGGCTCAGTCCCTGGTTCAGTCCCTGGTTCAGTACCTGGTTCAGTCCCTGGTTCAGTCCCTGGTTCAGTCCCTGGTTCAGTCCCTGGTTCAGTCCCTGGTTCAGTCCATGGGTTCAGTCCATGGGTTCAGTCCGTGGGTTCAGTCCCTGATCTGGTTGAGCTCAATTGTTCTGTTGCTCTGCCTTTTTTTTGGAACTTTCTGGTGATTTTGATGAAAACCAACAAGATTTTAACTAGCGCCTTCACAATGACTCATCTCTTATCTGTTGTTGTGAAAGCAGTTGACCGGTAACGCAGTGAGAAGTCGGTGAAATCAAGTTGACATAATTCGTTAAAACATTGTCCTTTTCTTATCAAATTCTGTTCAGGCCCGTGGGATTTCTGCTTTGCTCAACCTTCTGATCACTCCTGTTTACACCCGTCGTCTCGTAGCAACGCAACGATTTCTCTAAAACCTCTCAAAATTGTTTTCATTATTCTTCGCCGTCGTAATAATAAACGCCGGTCCATTTTCATTACGGAGTCTGTTTGGACGATAAAGCCAGTGCATGTTTTATGTGTTATCTCAGACGCTTCGGCCACTGTTTATAAATGGGGAGATGTTTTCAAAGCTCGAGGAGGCTCTAGTGTTCTGCTGCTGCATTAACTACGTCTTTTTCCCAGTGCAAACGTTTAAAGAAAGCGCATTTCTGAAAGCTTAATGTGTCGAGTTCAAACGTCATCCTGTAGCTAATGTAGAACAAAGGTGGAAAAGGAACTGAACAAAAGCAAAACGTCAAACAAAAAACAACAGAAATACGCATTCTGGATCTGGAGCGAGGTTTTAGTGAATAGACCAGACGTGGAAGATATAGCAAAAAATGTATAATATCGCAGTTGTTCTTTTAGAGATCTGCAAAATTAGACTATGAAGTATATTGTTCATAATTTAAAATGTTAAAATGATCTCAAATAGAGACAGAAACATCACGTAATCGCCAAAAACAAGGGTGTTTAGTCATATTTCTGCCCATTTGTAGTTTTTTTATGGTCCATTCACATTTTGGGCGATAGTTCAAGACAATTAAGCGTCAAATAAAACATTTACAGACATATTTTAGCACATTCCTGCTGCGTTGTTAAAAGATCGCCGGACTATTGTTATCAAGGCTTATGATAGGTAATAATATGAGCTCAGTAAAATTGTAGATTTTGGTTATAATAAAGCAAGTTCAAAGGTTTGGCCATGATACAAATGATCAAACATTTGTGGATTTTCCTTCTGCATAGAGACATAACTGTACTGTTTTGTATTTGTTTTGATTTGTATAGCCTTTTGACCTGTTTTTACATCGTTTAATGCACTAAGAGACCGCACTTTCGCTCAGTTGTTGCTGTTGTAAAGCGCTGCACAAATAAAGCTTGATTGATTGGATGTTTCTTATCAAAATATCATGTAACTTCTGGAGAAAACTATCCCCTTTGAGAGTATCGCATCATCACATTTTGAAATCTGAAATTGCAATAGATTTGTTGGATTGTGGACAAAAAACAGACAAAAACACGGGGTTAAGTTGGTCAACGTAAACCAGCTTTTAAGAGAGACACGTTATGATGAACAATTGACAGTATAATATAAACTTTTCAATTAACAGTGCTTACATATGCAAAAAAACGTATCAAAATGATGCGTAAACAGCAAAATAATCTGATTTATTTCTGATCATGAACCCTCTGATTATTCTCATCAGATTCTGCAGTTTGAACTTCATTTAAATAATCTTAAAAGTCCAGGAATCAGATAATAATGTACAAAAAATAGCTTAAAATCCTGTGTTTATAAGGATTGATAGAAACATTGCTTCGAGTTAAAGTTTTTTGTTTTTTTCCAACGACTTCCAATTGTATTTCTGCTGGAAAGTGACACGAACAACTCGAAATAGCTTTAATATTTGTCATTATTATCATTATAAAGTTGAACAACTCTGAAATACATTTAATATTTGTCATTATTATCGTTATAAAGTTGAAACCTAAGGACACGCAGCACTTTCCCCTCCGCTTTCCTCCATCAGCACATCCAAACACTCAATACCTCCAGTCTGACGTCATCGGAGCGCAGCCGTTTATTTGCCTCCGGCTCGTTTATGGAAACTCTCCGGGATCGCATTTTTCTTCTTTTCGCGACATTCAAAAACTCGGATTCATGGCTGGCCTCGCAGCGTGTGAACGGGGGCTCGCAAGTGACCCGCTCCCAACATACTGGACCCTTATGTCTCGCATAAAGTCAATCCTTATCCCTTCAGAAACTCCCCAAAAAAACGGGGCGGTCCCAAACGCAGCAGCAGCAGAACACACCGGGACACAGTTGGCAGCGCGGGCCAAACATATTCACACATTTCCGCGCAACACACGGCTCTTTGTGGCAGTTTTAGTGGAGGTTTAGCCCCAAAAACACTTCGAGCTTTTAGTCGAAATGCCCCCCTGGTTTTAACACATCGGGGCCAATCAAAACGCCGCTACATCCACGTGGAAAATGGGCCCGGTTACCAAAGAACACAAATAAAAGTGAGACGGGCAGTATTTTGCAGGAATGCAGGGAGCGCGGGGACAAGCGTTACATTGTTGGCGCGCGGGATTAGGGCCGTGTAAAACGAAGAGTGAGCAAAAGCAGGAGGCCGGAGAGACGTTTGGCAGGTAATATTTCAAAGTGAGGAAAGTAAAAGATGATGGAGGGACTTTTAAACTGCGCCGTAGAGAGAGAAAAAACGTCAAAACTCGACACTGGATTACAAGAGTTCAGGGGAAAACGCTCAGTGAACCGCAACTTTTACTAATTCAGTCACTTATTCAAAATGATACAGGATTTAAAAGTGTGCTGTAATGTTTTTTTGATTGAAGCTCTGCCACCTGGTTGTCATGGAGATAGGGATGCAATGATAAATCGACTAACCGTAACTATTAAAATTGATAATCGACTAATCACTAACTGAAATACTAGTCAAAAAAGACAAAAAAAGACATTATACTAACAAAGACTGCCATTAATACATCAAAATGTGAAAAAAGAATAGATTTTTGTTTATCATTTTGCTCAATAATTCATTTAATTCATAAATCTTTTCCATCTAGAAACCTTCATTCACCATAAATCAACCTTTATTTGGCTGATAGTTAGCCTTTAGTCGCTCTTGTGTTTTTTGTTGTGTCTTTATTGCTACTGTAGTTGTATTTGTTGCTAATAGTCTCTTTAATGTCGCTTTTAATCGCGTTTTTTGCAGCTGTTAGTCGCGTTTTTGTCGCTTTTTGATGTTTGTCACTTTAAATTGAGCTCTTGCCGCTTGAAGTCATGTTTTTACCGCTTTAAGTCGCATTTTGAAGCTTTAAGTCGCGTTTTTGATGCTTATTGTTGCTAATTTAGTCACATGTTAAAAACTGATTGATAAACGACTAATCGCTAACTGAGATATTAGTCTAAAACACAAGTCACAAGACCTTATTCTAACAAAGACTGACATTAATACATCAAAATGTCATAAAAGAGTAGATTATTGCTCTTTTTGCTCAATCATACATTTAATTCATACATCTTTTCTATCTAGAAATCTTCATTCGCCATAATTTTGGCTGATAATTTATTTTTAGTTTTTTTAGTTTAGTTTTTTTCAAAGAATTATAGAAATGTATTAGATGCGAAGGCAATTTGTGCTCTAAAAACACTGACTTTAAAAACACAAAGTAGCACATCTGATTGTAGAATGAAACACTTAGCATAGTATTATTTTATTTACTTCTTCAGCTTTTAGCTGTGTTTTTGTCACTTTAAAGCACGTTTGTTGATTTTTGTCACATCAGTGTCACTTTTGGTCTTTAATGTGTCACTTTTAAATGTATTTTTGTAACATTTTACTCAGTTTTAATACCGTTATTGTCAGTTTTTGTCACTTTCAGTAGAGTTTGAGAAGCTTCTAGTCGTGTTTTTGTCACTTTAAGCCACGTTTGTTGATTTTTGTCACATTAGTGTCACTTTTGGTCTTTTATGTGTCATTTTGAAACGCATTTTGTCACATTTTTGTCACTTTGTTGCTTCAGAACATGTTTCATTTACATTTTCAAACCAAAAACATGGAATAATGACGTGCCTAAATGAGTTTAATCCAATTCCACTTCTGACATTTCTGCAAACATACAGTTGAAGTGAATGCCATCTAAACATAACCTCTCTGATGGCTTTAACGAACAGGAATAACACTGGAAAATGCCCCTGAGTGCACTTCACGTCCAGAAAAAGCCAAATAATCACAACAGTGTCAGGAGCCGTGCGATCTGGGCCGTTTTTTTTCGGCGAGGCCTGATGGACGGTGCGGGGCAGGGTTTGCTTACACAGCCCTCGGAGGCAAATGCATCTGATATTGTGCTATAGATACACCGCGCAGTGACCGGGAGGCGCGTTCTCAGGCTCTTTCAGGGGCCCAAAGTTGAGGCTCCCACAGTGTTTTCAGAGCGGGAATCTCGACCAACGGGACACGGCACAAGAAGAGGCTGGAGGAGCAGTGCCGAATGTGAATTGTTGTCTTTTTTGTGCAATTGGAGCAGATGGGAAGCACTTAAGTAAAGATGTAGAGCTTTGACGTGGACTTGGACGACTGCGTCTGGGGTTAATGTGGTTTAAAAACGGAATTTATGAGAAATTAGTGAATTAACAGTAGTTGTGGGATTATAAAAGACAAACGTTCAGGCTAATATTGTCACTTTTTGTTGTGATTTTGTGGCTTTCAGTTGAGTTTGAGTTGCTTTTTTTGTCACTTTGAGGCGTGTTTGTTGATTTCAGTCACATTAGTGTCACTTTTGGTCTTTTATATGTCACTTTTAAAAGCATTTTTGTCACTTTCAGTAACATTTTTGTCACCTGTTGTCACATTTTTGTTGCTTCAGAACATGTTTTACGTTTTTTTTCCAGTTCAGGGTACACATTTCTTCAATTCTTTACGAAGAGTGAATCTGGTCACGGTCTCTGCCGCACTTTGAGTCAAACCGTGCAATCAGGTTTGTTTATTTCCGTGACACGTGCGAAATGGTTTTGTCGCCTTTAGTTGCATTTTTGACTCTTTAAGTTGCATGTCGCTAGTAGTCACTTTGTCGATTTTAATAGCGTTTTTGACTCTTTTAGACATGTTTTTTCCACTTTCAGACGCGTCTTTGCTGCTTTTAGATGCGTTTTTGCCACTTTTAGATGCATTTTTGCTGTTTTCAGACGTGGTTTTGCCTCCTTCAGTCGTGTTTTTAAGACACGTTTTAGTTGTGTATTTGCCACTTTTAGTCGTGTTGTCGCTTTGACGTTTTTCTGTCACTTTAAGTTGCACTTTTGACGCTTCTAGTCACATTTTTGCCACTTTAAGACGCATTTTGATGCTTTAAGTCACATTTTTGATGCTTTAAGTCGCGTTTTGTCCCTTACAGATGCTTTAAGATGCACGTTTGTACCTTTTAGTCATATTTTTAACATTTTTATTTGAGTTTTGTAGCATATATATCAATTTTAGTCTGTTTAGTCTGTTTTTGTGGCTTGTTTCAGAACATCTTTTAACAAATCTAAACTACTAAATGTTACACAGAATAAAACAGGATATTTTGTTGCTTGAGGAGGAAATTATTGCACTTCAAAAATGTCAACCTTTTTGCTAAGTTTGATTTCAATTCACTTTCGCACACAGGCCGAGGTAACAATGTCTGCTCTATTCAAAACGTCTAAAACTGTAAAACAATCTGGTCCCACAATCGCACCAGTCCAAGCCCCTCGTCTGAAAACACAGCGGTGGCAGCAGGACATTGTAACCGCGTCACCCCGAAGAGGAAAACGACCTTTTAGCTCTTTCTCCAAACAATCGGCCGTGTCTTGTAAACAAACGAGTGACTGCGTTCGGGGGGCATTCGGTCCCCTTTAAACGCCTCATAAAACAAGTCACTTCCCTTTGACGTTCTCCGGCCCGAGCCCTGTTCCCAGAGGAAGAGCAGAAGGACCGGAGAGCAGCAGGAGGAGGGGCGCACCAGTCGACAAAACACAGACTGGGGGACACTAGGGGCGACCGTCGGACCAGATACAGGCGCGTCATGATTGATTTAAGACTTTTATTGGTCGTTTTCAGATTCACAACGCCAACATTTTAGGGCTGCAACCAACGATTATTTGGGTAATCGATTACTCTAACGATTATTGTCTCGATTATTAGTTGAATGTGAGAAGCCTGTGATTGAGATTTTTACACAATTTTACTCAGATAAAGCTGAGGTGAAGCCGTTGGAGGACGTCCTGGAAGACAATATTTACACACAAAATTAACAAATTGTTTTGTCATTTTTGTGTTATTCCTGTCTGTCTGAGTAATAAGACCTCTTCACCAGATAACGATTATTCGATTACTTAGCTGATAACTATTTCTACAACTGATACATTGCGATTAATTCATTAACTTGTTGACTTAACTTGTTGAAAATTAAAAAATACTTTGATACTAAGGAAAAGGCTTTATGTTCAATTGCAATTTCGATACCATAATGACATAAAAACAACACTCCTTTATTGCATGACAAGAATCAATCATGACAAAAGAATGACAAGTTTTCAGTACCACTTTGTAATAACTACACCTTAATTTTCCTTAACAAAGCATGAACAAAGCCTGAATCATTTTAAACATGTAATTTATTAAGCCTGATTCAGGCTTATTAACGACTTAATTAAGGTTAGGAATTAGGGTTAGCGCATTAGCTCAGTAATTGCTAAACCTAAATCATTCTTAATAAACGATATATAAACAACATAATGAATTAAGTCTCTGTTCATGCTTTATTAGGCAGAAAGAAGTACAGTTATTATAAAGAGTTACCAACTTTTCAAACCAAAATATTAGCAGTTTTATTCATGTTATCAGTGATCTTATATAAGTTCTATAAAAGACCCAGTCCTAGTTTAAATATCAATTAGCGTCCACATTATAATATTTTCAAAGGAAAAATCTGGAAATGTTGAACTAAATGTGCATTGTGTAAGTTTTCTGGCCTGCTTGTCTTATGGAAATGTGCTTTTACTTGGAATGAACTTTTTTCATTTATTCAGTTACAAGTGTTTTTAATGACAAAATACACTGTTTGGTCGAATTATGGAGAATGTGACCAGCTTTTTATGCAATAAAATTCAAGGCAAAAAATAAAATCTGCATGCAAAAGCAATGCTAAATTATCTATTATCTCCTTAGACAACCCAATTTAAAAAGAAAACAGAATATTGTACTTAAATTTATTCTTGACAACTTCTAAGATTGTTGATTAGGACTGAATGCCAAGAACGAGATGGTACAATTTGCACTCGACACTCAAAGGGACATAAACGTTTGCTAAATTTGTATTTTTTATTTTAAACATAACCAGGAGACTATAGGCTATATGCACGCATTCGATGTCAGATGGCACCGGAACTTCCGGCACGGAGAGACGCTAGCGGAGCGCACTGTTATAGGCTATATGCCCAGAGCGGTGTGACGTATTTCCGGTAGAATGTCAGATTGCATCGTAACTTTCGGTAATAGCGGACACTAGCATATGACCCTGTTCAATCTCTGAAAACCCTCAGCAATTATTTTATGTTTAAGTTTCATTTTCATCGCAATAACAGTGCACTCCGCTAGCGTCTCTCCGTGCCGGAAGTTCCGGTGCCATCTGACATCGAATGCGTGCATATAGCCCATAGGACTGAAATACGAACTGACAAATAAAAGAATCATGTGTTTTGAAGTCTTTTTGTTGATTTTTGTCACATTTTTGTAGGGTTTTTGTCACTTCTAGTTGTTATTTTTGTCTCTTTTTTGTGTTTTGTTGGGTTTTTAAATCACTTCTAATTGGTTTTTGTCGTTTCTAGTCCCATTTTCACTACTTTTAGACACATTTTTGTCTCATTTTTGGCGCTTTAGTCATCTTTTCCACTTTTTAGTCATGCTTTTGTCACATGTTTCAGAACACATCTTAACAAATCTAAATTACAGGGTTAGCAGTTTTTATGCTGAATAAAACAGGACATTTTGTTGTTTGTGTCGGATATTATTGCACTTCAGAAATTCATCAAAGCGCCCATTCAAGTAACTATTTAGATTCATGTTTGATTAATTGTGCAGACCCCAATTTAAACACCGACTGTAGCGCCTTTGGAGAAGCTAAAAGCAGAATTTATCGCTAAAACAAGTAAGACCAAATATTATTACAGCCCAAATCTTATTTTTAATACAGCAAAACATTCAGGCCACATCACCCTGCCTTAATTATAGATATAATTAGAAAGCTGTGATGTCATCTGAATATAGATATCACAACATGCAAAAACGCAAACAGTTTACGATTAAAAATGCAACAAAACACACATATAATTAAGCTAAATTGAAGAAATCCTGATTTTATTGGTGACATAATATAGTTTGGCTGATTTAAGGGACATCGAGTGACCGCGAGCAGAGTTTATCCGGTTTCCTCACAGACAGAGGCAGATCAGAGCGGGGCAGACAGAGCGCTCCACTGCCCCAGGATGCTCTCTGCTCGGGGTCAAAGGTTAACAGCCGCTCCTGTGAGAGAGGTCCAGTCCCATGACCCCGCGGCCCCAGCGCACACACCGACAAACCCCACAATTAGGACCCAGGCCACTGATCGGAAACTTGTCCCAAATGAAGAGCCGTCAATTAGTGAGAAGAAGTTTTCACACCTTCTGTTAAACATCTGTCTGTATGTGAAGGAGTTACAATGTTTCTGAGAGTTTATGTCGCTTGTAGTCACGCTTTTGTCACGGTAATTGTCTTTTAGCTGTGTTTTTGTCATTTAGATTAGTTTTTGTTGATTTTAGTTGAGGGATCAGCTCATTTAGTTGCGTTTTTGTCGCTTTTAGTCAAGGGATTAGCTCATTAAGTTGCATTTATGTCACTTTTAGTCCTGTTTTTGTCACTTTTAGACGCCTTTTTGTCACTTTAAGTCGACAAATTAAGTTGCATTTATGTCACTTTTAGTCAGTTTTTGACACTTTTAATCTAGTTTTTGTCGCGTTTTTGTCACTTGGCTCAGTAAGTTGCATTTATGTCACCTTTAGTCAGTTTGTGTCACTTTTAGTCCAGTTTTTGTCGCTTTTAGACGCCTTTTTATCACTTTAAGTTGAGGAATTGGCTCATTAAGTTGCATTTATGTCACTTTTAGTCATGTTTTTGTCGCTTTTAATCATGTTTTTATCACTTTTAGTCACGTTTTGGTCATTTAGCTGCGTTTTTGAGGCTTTTAGTTGAAGGATTGTCACTTTTAGTCACGTTTGTCACTTTTAGTCAGGTTTTTGTCACTTGGTTTGAGAACATGTTTTAACAAATCTAAACTACGAGGTTGGCAGGTTTTATACAGAATAAAACATAATTCTTTGTTGTTTGTGGAGAAAATGATTGAGCTGAAAAAATCGCAGTCTTTTGTTAATTGCATCGATTAAAATTTTGATTTTGATTAATTCTGCAACCATTAAATATGGATAAACAAAGAACACACCTGGACTTAAAGAGTCTAGAGATCTTTCTCACCATAATTCAACGATAATCAAAGAGTCAAAAGTTCAGATTTGCTCACTTCTTCCCACAGAAACCAACTGGTCTGGGACAGTTACAGACAGGTCCATGCCCCTTAAACATATCACATTTGAATGACACACAGCTTTTACTCTTGTTTCAGTAAAGAATAATTATCCATTTCTGGTTGAGTGTAGTTGAACAGTAACAGCGTGGTGTTTGAGGTCTGCTGGTCTCAGACATGTCCCTGAGGTCACATGATTCGTCTGAACAGGCTGCTCATTTGAGATAATTATTACCCACTGACAGTATTTACACTGGGGCTCTGTCTAGTCACTGTAAACAGATCTTTACTGCACTGAATGAATGGTATGCAACGTATCCCCATGACTTTTATACATACGGCTGTCCATGGGGCTTTAGTCGAGCCACATTTTTATTAGTCGGCTAATTATTTTATTGAGATTATGTTTAAAAATATATGGACAACAGCAGAACGGAGAAGACAGTGAGTTTGCTGGACGTTTTGCAGCGACTGATCCATTTATTAAACTTTTTATGCAGTTTTTTTGGTACTTTACAGTGTGCAAAGTTGCTAATTGTATGATCTTTGTGTGTATTTTTGGTCTATACGGTCAGATAACAGCACCTTTTCTTTCCGACTAAAGCCCTTTTTTGTCAATAACGAAAATGTGAGATTTTTAGTGTTTCTCAAACTGTGGTACGCAAACTTCTTCTGGTGGTACGTGGACACCTCTTCAACTGTAATGTTTACTTCATTTAGAGCACATTTTATTCATTTTTGCCCTTCCTTTAAACGACTGTGGCGATGGTGTATTCTTACTTAAGGCCTGGTTTATGCCTAATCTAGACCTGAAATAGTCCTGTTATAGACCCAGTTTAGATTTGGTGGTACTTGGGGTAAACGGTCTTAGATCAAAGGAATTCAAGAATCTTACAAACTGCAATGCACTGAAGACTGAACTCTTGCAGCTTATAAAGTAAACTTTTTAAAGTAGAAGCACATTTTCAAGATTAATGTGGCCTAATGCTCAATCCACAATCTATATAAACATAACAAAGTACGTTTCTTCAAATAATAATAAAATAATAATAAAAATGTTTGACTCTGATCTGAACACTTTTATCTGACTTCTACAGTGCTGAAGTGCTACAGGTGCTACACTTTTTCACTGGAAAAGGCAGAAATTAAACAAACAGCAGTGAAACTAGTTAAAATGAAGTGGGGTTTCCAACTTAATTAGTATTTTGGGAAACAAAGTGTGACAAAGATAAAATATAAAGGAAAAGCTTATCATGAGAAGTGCAGGTACATTTGTAATTCCAATAGAAGACAGAAGCTCTTTCAACTTGAAGATACGTTAATTGTATTATTTTCAAGCTAACGGGATAAAGGCTTTTTAACTTTCAAAAAACGGACAGAGTGCTTTGTTTTTTTGTTGTTGTCTGCCTTTGATTTTACCCTGCACACAACCAGTTTAGTATCTACAAAATAAAACATCCACTTTTGACTTTTGAAATATAAAGATGTGCAGAGTGAATGTATAGTCATTTTCTTATAGTAGTTCTTTTGTAAACAATTATAAACAACAAAACAATCAAACCCTCTTGGATATCACACCAGTACAAGTTAAAATAGTAAATAATGAATCTGCGACGCTCAAAACTCAATTGTAATCCGTCATCTATTTAAATAATATTTGCCACAGAGTCACCTTCAGCTCTCGCCTCGAGCCTCCGTCTCTTTCTCAGACGAACATTAGACACAAAAACCTGCCGCCGACTGACGCGGGGCGCTCTGCTCCAACACGTGAACCAGACTGAAGGAGGCCTGCCCCGGAGCTCCACTCTCGCCCCGTCCCGGTTCAAAGGGGTCATTATCCAGCGAGGGAGGAGAGACCAAAACCAAGCCTCAGCCACACATTAGGGCTCTGTCTTTTGGTCGTTTAGTCCAGGGGTTTCCATCCTTTTTGTGCCCCCTGAGCCAGTGTTTCTCAACCAGGGGTACGGGGACCCCAAGGGGTACGTGAGGAATTACCAGAGCGTATTTGGAACGGTGTCAGGTTTTCAAAGAAGATTAAACGTACTTTTACCTGAACAAAAAAGTGTTATTAGTTGTAAATGTTGCATCTTTTTGGAGAATCTTTGACTATTAAAATAATGCACACGAAAATATAATGTAATAATTGACAATATTTGACTATAAACCCATTTAGTTACTTGAACATCTAGTTAAGGGGTACTCTGAGTGTGAAACAAAGCGTAGGGGGTAAACGCTGGAAACGCTGTGGTTTCACACGCTGTTCGACGCAGAGCTCACATCCTGGTTTCAGATCCTGCTGAAGCAGAAGCAGAAGCAGAAGCAGTGTCCTGAGACAGAACGATAGAAGCAACTTCAAACTCAACTGAGCTCCCATGTGAGTTTAATAAAATAGATTTAACACAACATACACTTGAGTGGTCAAATGAAACACTGAGACCAAAGAAAGGAGATAGACTCCATCGACTTCAGTGTGTTCATATACTGTGAATGGAGAGGAAGACATCGGTATGAAGTCTCCTCTTTATGATAAAAGAACCCAAATTAAAAGTGAGAACTTAGCGAAAGGCTCGACAAGATTCATTTTATCAAAGCTTAGACAAGATGATAATGGACAGTATAAGTTTATGTTCCAACAATTAAAACATTCAAAGCTGAAAGCATCATTGATTTAGTGCCTAAGCAGGTCATTAGGAATATTGTAATAAATAAAGCAAATCACAATCAACCACGTCAGGAGGATCTCACATGTTCCAAATGGATGCCCGTGTTTGTTGCACTGTATAATGTGCTTTTGATATTTGTACTTTTTATGTGACGTTTATCAGACGTGACGTGCAAAGTGTCGCTCATATTCCTGCCGTCTGTGCGGAGGAAGCAGCAGCAGCCAAAGGACCATTCACTTCAACTCCATATTCGCTCTTCAGAACGAGTCCAGAGCAGAGCAGTGTCCCCCGCTCAGCAGAGACACAGCCACAATCTAACGCCCAGAGCAGTGGTCAATTTGCAAATAATGAGTCATTTTACAGGTGCATCATTCACCAAATTCACGGCAAATATCCTTGTACTCTCCAATGATTTTTAGTCGACCACAGCCCTGACACGAAGTAAAAAAGGAGCAAAGTAACTTGCAGAGGGTCTGGATGTGCACAGCAGCAGTTGGCCAAGCTAACCGTTACAGCTAATGCTAATGTATATCAAAATAAAAGTAAAATATAGAAAAACCACATTTAAAGAAACAGCCAACTAAAATGCAAAGTAAAGACTAAATTATTGTTTTTATTTATATATAACTTTGGTTTTTAATTTGTTTGACTTTTATCTTTATTATGCTTCAAAATTAGCATTAGCATTAGCATTGACCCATCTCCATTTTCCGCCGGGGAAGTATTCAGCTATTTGTAATATCTTTAATTAGTTTGCAGCATTTCTATAATTGATTAGTTGTTATTAACCTTATAACTTTCTGCAGCTCTAATGAGGGCAATTAAAACATCTGTAACTGAATAAATGCAGGATGAACAAAATGCTAGTCAGTGGTACATTTCAGGCTAAGCAAATCACCATGGAGACGAGCAGGTAGCGCACAGTCTAAAGTAAGTTAAAGAAAGTATTACGTTTTAAAGAGTTTTAAACCTCTTATAAATACTTGTATCTTGCAATTTGTTCTGATTATTGACAGGACAAAAACAATATTTGGATGAACATTTTTCTCATTTAAAACAATTGAAAATAAACATTGTGTGTTCAGATTGTGTCATTGTTTGGTTAATCTTGACATGGCAAACAGTTGAACGCATAACTTATTCTAAACATTAAGCTTACAATAACTTAAGTGTATTTATTTATGAGAAGAGGAATGACCAAACAAACTTCATTCCGGTAAACTTTGCTCAATGTTGTTGACACAAACGAGCTCAATGACGTACAGGTGAAATAACAGTGCATAAAAAAAAAAAATAGAAAAAAAAAATCAATGACTGCCTTTAGTAAATTGTTCTTATCAAAGTTGTTTTCTCTACCTGTTGAAGCTTGTTTTCAAAATGTCTGTAATCTGTAAACCCCTTGTAGTTACAGACGCCTGGATTCTGTACAATTAATTTCTAGTTTCAGTGGTGGTAAAGATGGCAACAAAATGAAAGCTTCAAAAGGCAAAATAAAGTATAAATCTAAGCAGCTGAGCATTCTCCACTGGAAAAGCTTTTGAAAGAGTGTCAGATCAGATGTGCTCTATCTATTCATTATCAATTTAGATTAAATTGATAGATCAAATGTTCAAATACACTAATAAATTGTTTTTGTAACTTTAGGGGAGTAAATGTCTATCTAGCACATCTTAAAATTACTTGAAATTATCATTAATGTCTGAATTTGAGTAGTTCTGACTTAAATTGCTGATGGGATGCAGAATATTAGACTATTTAATTTGCAATGGTGTAAATAAAATGATCTTAACCCATTGGCAGATAATTTGGCTTGAAGTAAAAAGTAATGTACAGGAACAAGT
Organism: Rhinogobius similis; assembly: GCA_019453435.1. Classification (NCBI taxonomy): domain Eukaryota; kingdom Metazoa; phylum Chordata; class Actinopteri; order Gobiiformes; family Gobiidae; genus Rhinogobius; species Rhinogobius similis. Next base: position 13,402,520 of record CM033630.1, read on the forward strand.
CAGAAACGGTTTGAAACAAGTAAAATAATAGAGGTCTTTCAAATAAATAGTCTTAACTGATCTTAACGAGTCAAAATATTTGAAATTTAAAAGATTAATATACTGAAATCAAGACATTTTTACTTGTCTATATATTTTTTTCATTGATGCGATCAGCCATGGTTCAAATATTTTGCTCTAAGAAGTTTATAATGCAAATAATGCCATTCTGTGGAACATTCCAAACAAAGCAACATCATCTCGTTTGAGCACAGGACTCTCAAAAAGTGAATCATTTCAATCGATTTTTTCCACATTTTTAGCAATAGATAGAGTCTGCAGCGCGTCAAGTTTCCTGGTGAATGTCTTATTTTAGGCACAACTAATTAAAATCACAAGATCTTAACAGATGTAATTGACCTGACGTTTCCTCAGAAAAGTAAACCGATTGTTCTGTCGATGCAAAAATAGAGCAAGCGGCGCTAGCATTGTGGTACCATTTAGCCCGCAGCTAACGTTAGCATTCTCGGTTAATTTTTAAACATTTCGGCCCGTTCAACCACTTCATTCTTCTCCGTGTCTTTGAGTTTGTGTTTGGCACAATAAAACTTCAACTCTGCGTTTGCTCTTGTTGTTGAACAGTGGGTGAAAGAGCAGCTCTGACACATTAAAATGAATGGACTGTTTTCACCCACGAAGCTGCGAAAGTGGGCGTTCCCTCCGATGCCCACTGTATGTATTAAGAGGATATAGTTAGGGTTTTGAGATATGAAAGTCCTGCTCCAAAACAAAGTGCAGAACATTTAGGAAGTTCTGCACTTTGTTTTGGTCCTGGAGTGATCCATGAAGATAGTCGTCTGAACAATGTTTTTCTTTTCTTTTTTATCAAACATTGTCCTGATGTTTGAATCTTTTTCTACGATAGTGCACATTTAAACTTCGCCATGTTAAGCTGTGTGTAAGACAAAACCCAGGAGGATCTTCCCTTTTTTTTTTAAAGTTATACCACAAGTTTACGATTAATGACAGTAAATAGCCATTGCATCAGTTTAATCTTTGACCAAAGAATACGAAACATTTTTTCTTCCTTCCAGTGGTATCAAAGGCAAAATCCAGGAATACACACAGAAAAACACACTTCTTATTTAATCATCAGTACAGTTGTAAATATTGTGCATTAGCCTCTTCCAAAGATAACTTTTTGACTCCACGGACAATAAAACTTGTTTTAAAAGCAATGACTGAAATTTGCCCTCTCAGTTCAAAACCACCATTTAACCATTGGTCCCGCTCGTATTTACAAGCTCCAGGCGGAGCTGCGAGTGAAAGCCAGTCACAAACACTTGGCTGCTGCAGGTTCGACCGCAGACTGTTGCTCAAGGGCACGTAGCCAGGAGCCACTGAAGAACAAACAAGGAAAGTACGGCTTGTTCGTTTCAGATGCACTACAGGTTTTCCAACGCGGCTCGAACAGGGCCCAAACAAAACAAAGAGTCAGATGAGGAGAAGCCGTTTTAAAAGTGTATTGTTTGAAATGACTGGCAAACCTCTGAGTGCAGATAAGGACAAAATGTAGATAATGTGGACTCAGAACGATCAAGAACTGAACCGATATTGTTGACTTAATTTGAAAATGAACCTCCCAAATACTCTGGACAATATGTGCGTTAACTTTACATGGCTATTTATTTTTTAAATGGCTAGGTCATTGTACGACTGAGTACTTCCTGTCCACATCTATACAGGGTTTTTACACTAAAATGAATAAATCCTTAAGGTTCTGGCGGTGAACAGTGAGCTGCAGGTGGATGTCACTGACGACATGTTAAAGACTTGACAATGACAAGACAAATTACATGGATACTTCCCTGGCAACACTTCTGTGATGATAAATGGAGGTGTTTGTGGGTCAATGCTAACACTAATGCTAATTTTGAAGCATAATGAAGATAAAAATTAAACAAATTCAAATGACAAACTGAACTAAGCTTTAACTAAAACAATCAGGTAGTCTTCACTTCACATATGATTATCTTTATACTGTATTTTAAATTGGAATAAAAGTTAGCATTAGCTGTGAGAAACTGTTAGCTTAGCCAACTGCTGCTGTGCACAGAAACCATTGGATAGAAGGGGATACAACGAAAACAAGTTCATGCCAAGTTAAATAAAAGTGCTGTACATTTTAAGCAACTTTTTTTTGCAATGCAGTGAAAAGGCTCACTTATTAGCTCACAGTGCTTTATATAGAAGTTAAGCAAGTAGGATGAAAAATTGAACTGAAGATACTGGAAAAATGCAGCAAAACCAACTATTTACATGTTTCAGTACAGAAAGTCATCACATTTTTGTTCATTTTCTATGTCCGCAACCCCAAAACAGTCAACATTTGAAAGTTAGAGTAATCCACTAAACTTAAAGGGTCTGTAGACGACTTATTTCTTCTAGTTTATGACTCATCGGTATATAAAGCGGTTAAGTTTGTGCACATATTTTAAGGGCCTATTGTTAGATGAGAACTAAAAGCAAGCAACAGCCAGGGACAGACAATCTTATCCAATCAGAGACGATGTTGGGGAGAACCATGTGGAAACAACTGACCGAATATTCCAGACAGTTGTTTCTCTGTCATGGTCCAACATCAGAGCGAGAAATGGGATTAAGTCGGCTTCAGTCATGGTTAAAAATCAGATATAGGCCTTTTAACGACCCAAAGACAATTGAAAAACAACATGCACAGATTTCATCGACAAAGACAAACGTTTACAGAGAAACTCGGGCATACATTTTTCACCCAGACCTCCATAAACAGTCTCTACATTCTCCATTGGCCTTTCTGTTAAATTAATTAGCCTGGCTTGTTTCAGAGCGACGCAGAAAACGGGCAGGGCCTAAAGCTACAAACTTTTACTGCTCCCTCGACTCCAGCCAAAAGCGACGCAAGCAAATCCATGTGTTACTTACATCCTAATGCTTATTTCCTGGGCGGACTTGGCTTGAAACTCTCTGTCACCACAAAACGCAACCAAGAGCGGCTGAAATGACTATTAGACGAGAGCAGGGTGGGGCTATATACATCCACCTACTTCAAATGCACGGCAATGACAACTTTATTGCTCCGAGGGCCAAACCAATAATGTCTTTTCGGTGCATAAGTTGTGGGGAATGCACTGGCAGAGTCTCGCAGAAAGTGACTGAAGTGTTTTGAACTAAATGGGGGACAGGGGTGCCAGCAAAAGACTTCACCAAAATGTAATGCGTTTCATTCGAGCAAACGCAAGTGAACCGGGGCTTGTAGCAGTGGCAACGCTTGCAAGATGGGAGGAAGAAATGGTTAGAGCTGGTTTTGTCCCCTTTTAACACGTTAAACTTGCTGGAAAATGAAGGTCGAAAAGCCACCGAGACCAGTTCATACAACGGACAAAAATCTAATGACATAGTTTTCACAGATTTTTGAACTTGACTGAACTTGGACTTAAAAAATACAAGGCCTAAACCAGGTCTACACCAGGCAAACACAGCAGCAACAACTAAAATCTGATTAAAATAGCATTGAAACAGGATTCAGATATGCTCAAAACAGGATTGAAATTGGATTAAAACAGACCAAAGTCAGACCAAACCAAAACTAAACAAATGCCCAAGCCAACCGAGACAAAACCAAGCCAGTTCAAATGCCAAACCAAATTCTGCCAAAACCAATGACAAGTAAAGAACAAAACTGGAACTAAAATGGGACTAAACCAGGTGTAAACCAGGACCAAACCAGGACCAAAACAGGGCCAAAACAGGACTAACTTGGGACCAAAATCAGACCAAACCAGAACAAAATAAATGCTGAGCCAAAACTAAGCAAAAGAAGACTGAACTCAGCTTGAGCAAGGACCAAACCAAACAAAAGTCTAAACAAGACCTAAACTTGAACCAAACTCTGACCAAACCAGATTAACAAATTATTGGCTAAAACAGGACATCAAAAAATGTCTCCAACAACAAAAAATCCTGCACAGCTTTAAAGTAAAAATAAAACCAGGCCAGTTTGAGAACCACTGAATGAACCGTTTCAACTATTCAGTTTGGGGGGCATTCAAATTGTCAAAGTGAAAGATAGTCTTCCCTTTTTCGTTTGGATCGGACGCTAACAAGCTGGACACGTCCCACACAGACCACAGACGACGTTAAACCTGAGCATTAGAGAGAAAACTGGAGTCGCCCCATAACTTTTCCCCTGTTTGCACCAATGGGCTGTGACTCTAGAGAGACCAGCGGCTTTTAACGCACGGGGAAAAACACACTAAATAGTTCTAACAGGAGCCGTCCTTGTAACTTAAACATCTGGATGTTTGTCTGCAGTGAATATATTAGCCTGGGCGCACTGGGGGACTGTGCATAGGGAAATATGTGGAAATGTCAGGCAAATGAATTAAAATAGTTTCAAAGGAGCGTAGAAAATAAATGATTTTGAGAACAGGATGGAAATTCCTATTGAAACTATGCAGTTCCCTCGAGTTTATTGCTAGTTTTAACACATATTGGCAAAGTTGTTTTCTTAAATCCATGAAAGGAGCCAAAGTAAGAAGATTATTTAAGTGATGATTTGGGGTGAATTCACACTTCGTTTGTTTTTTGTTTGAGACAGGTTTAGTCTGTGGTCTGTGGATGTGGTTTAATCCTGTTCTAATCCAGGTTAAGACCTTTTTCTTGTCAAGGTTTAGAACCGGTTCTAGCAGAGGTTTAGTCCTTTTCTAGTCGGGGTTTAGTTCCAGGTTTAGTCACATTTTAGTCCCTATTTAGTCTAAATTTTTATATGGTTTGAGTCGTGTTTAGTCCTGTTCGAGACTTGGTTTAGTCCTGTTCGAGACTTGGTTTAGTCCTGTTCGAGACTTGGTTTAGTCCTGTTCGAGACTTGGTTTAGTCCTGTTCGAGACTTGGTTTAGTCCTGTTCGAGACTTGGTTTACTCCTGTTCGAGACTTGGTTTACTCCTGTTCGAGACTTGGTTTACTCCTGTTCGAGACCTGGTTTAGTCCTGTTCGAGACCTGGTTTAGTCCTGTTCGAGACCTGGTTTAGTCCTATTCGGGTCCTGGTTTGGACCTGTTCGAGACCTGGTTTAGTCCTATTCGGGTCATGGTTTGGACCTGTTCGAGACCTGGTTTAGTCCTGTTCGGGACTTGGTTTAGTCCTGTTCTGTTCGAGACTTGGTTTAGTCCTGTTCTGTTCGAGACTTGGTTTAGTCCTGTTCTGTTCGAGACTTGGTTTAGTCCTGTTCTGTTCGAGACTTGGTTTAGTCCTGTTCTGTTCCGAGTCCTGTTCGAGTCCTGTTCGAGACCTGCTTTGGTCCTGTTCGAGACCTGCTTTGGTCCTGTTCGAGACCTGCTTTGGTCCTGTTCGAGACCTGCTTTGGTCCTGTTCGAGACCTGCTTTGGTCCTGTTCGAGACCTGCTTTGGTCCTGTTCGAGACCTGCTTTGGTCCTGTTCGAGACCTGCTTTGGTCCTGTTCGAGACCTGCTTTGGTCCTGTTCGAGACCTGCTTTGGTCCTGTTCGAGACCTGCTTTGGTCCTGTTCGAGACCTGCTTTGGTCCTGTTCGAGACCTGCTTTGGTCCTGTTCCGAGATTTGGTTTAGCCCTGGTTTAGTCCTTGTCTAGTTGAGATTATATTCCAGGGTTAGTCCCAATTCTGATGGTGCTTCTATGGTTTAAGTATGAACAAAGCCTTCGTCCGGGTTTAGTTTTCCTGGTCCAGTTCGCTCTTGGGGTCAGAAAGTCTCCAAAATGACAAAGTTTCCTAAATCAAGATAAAGGTTCAGGTTTCACGTGGGGTTAAATAGCATCTCTGCAGACCTGGTTTTGTTCCTTTTCTATTTTCATTTAGAAGTCTGTCACTCAATCCATGAAGTCAGCTGACACCCAGTGAGTCATGTGACCTCTGGCCTGTGACTAAACACTGACCAGAAAGAGCCATTAACAAGATGACTTCATGCCGTATTTATAGACTTCCACTTTAACCCAAATTTAGATTATAAAAGGCAACAACCTTTCCAAAAACGTTTAAAATAATTCAAAAAAAATGTTGATATGTAATAAGTAACAATAATAAATACAACACTAAATTATCCATATGTAATTAGTAACAATAATTCCAACTCTAAATACTGAATTTGACTGAAGATTAAAAAAATAAATAAGAGTAATTAAGAAAAAGATACATTTACTCAAGACATAGATTAAGAGTTAAGGTTAAGAGGAAAACTGACATAAAAATTACATAAATGGGACTATTTTTGACTTTTCTTGATCTTTAGTGGGACTAGTATAAAACCACATGGTAATATTAAAGCTGGAGTACCAGACTTTGTTGTAAAAGAGTATATTTTGTGTTTTCCACCGAAGAGTATATTGTAAGAGCAGCACTTCGTGACAAAATTAGACCACTACGCGTTGTCTGCGGCTGATAATAAAGCACTTTATTTTAGTTCGACCTAAAACTAAAGGCCGGAGGCAGCGCTCTGGTTGGCTGTGGTTGGGGGGACCACCCCCAGTTTCACTTCGCTGTCTGAAAAAAGCTGTTCTAAAAGAAGTGCATGTGTCTTAAAATAAATGTAGTGACTATTAACAAAGTGTCAAGGGGCTTTTGAGAGATACGTACTTTCAGTTTCGCAGAGTGGAAATCCGGTACCCCAGCTTTAATGAGACTACAATTTTGAGTCAAAACTTCTATTGTCTAATCTTTGTTTTATATATCTGTAGGTAAATTGACACATAACAATGTCAAATTTACAAAATACGATTATTGTGAGAAGAAACATCACAATTTAACAATTATTCATGGTTATTGATACAAAAACAGAAATGAAATCCTTAATTTTCTTACATTCTATGCATTGTTATAGTGTTAGAGTGACCAGCTTTATGAAATCTAACTTTCTGAATGCAAAAGTAAGCATAAACAGCCAAATAAAATGCAATATACATTTTAAGTGCACTGTTTTGGACTAAAGATTGAATTAAAATGACTTAATTTTGATTTAATGTAATCACAATTATTAGTTTTCAGTTCCTTGGTTATAATATGACTGTGAATAATTATGATCAATTGTATTCTTAGTATCGTTACAGCACAAATAGTAGTAGTAATAGTCGTAGTAATAATTGTAGTTGTAGTAGCACAGAATATACAACTAAACTAATATTTGTATTGGTTTAACGCCACATTATATTCTTCCTAAAACCCCAGACTTGCGCTGCCTTTTGTCACGAGCAGATGTTTCCCGTCTGAGAGCCAGTCCTTCAGGAGGTGGTGTGCGAGAGGTTTCTTTAAATAAATTCTGAATTAAAATCTGTGCCGCGAACAGCTGCGAAAACCGTGAGCGGCCAAAGTTTTGTCATCGCGTCGAGCTGTGAAGAGACGCAGACAAAACCAACACTGTGTCACATCGAGTTATTCTAACCAGTCGCAAGAGGCGGGCCATAAATCTATAATAAAGACGCGAATAAATCAACGTACTCAGTGATAATCTCATATCATCAGCGGAAAACAGAATGAATGACAATTAAATGCTAATTAGGAGTTTGGTATAACACTTTTGGCTCAATATTTTGTTATAAATGTTTGTAATTATTCAAATACAGACAGTAAAGTGGATTAAAGTCTACGGGAATGGTATAAATATTGTATTCGTTCAGTCAGGAAGGGCATCTGACATAATTTATGCGTTTAACAGAATATTCATGGGTTTAAAACAACATTCTGGTAGTTCTCAAGGAAACTGCCCTTCTTTAGATTATAGTATAAATGTTATGATACAGTGAAGATAGATAATGCATAATACAATCTAAATGATCCGGATCATAATATGCAGAGTTTTCTTAACAATAAAAAATACAAGTCGACAAAAAGTATCAAGAATCAGATTTGAACCGAGACCAAAACTAGTATCGAAACTAGATTTGAGCTGGTATCGATACTGAAAGAAATCACAAATGAATCGCTTGTCCAAACGGCCAATTAAAACCCAGCGTTTGTGCACATTCCTGAACGCCGTCACCCGTGAACATTTGGACAGAATTCCCAGGGGACATTCCTCCAAACTCCTGCTCACCCTCTGTGCCCCTCTCTCTCTCTGCACCGCTCTTCCAGCGCTCACTCTCGCCCTTCTCTCTTCACCTCACCCCCCAAATCTCTAGCTCTCTTTTTTGCTCTCACTCTCTCTCTATTTCTATATCTCCATCTCCCCTTTTCTTTCCCCCTCACCCCTCTTCTCTCTTTTCCCACTTCCTGTTTAACCTTCCTTCTCTCCTTGCCCCCTCTCTCTCTATCACTCTTTTCCTTCCTCGTCCTCCTCTAACCTCTCTCTCTTTACCCCTTTCTCCCCCTTCTTTTCCCTCACATCATCATCCCTCCCCTACATCCTCTCTTTTCTTTTTCTACCCCTTCCTTAATCCCTCTTCCCTCCCTTTCTTCCTTTTCCATCCCCAACCCTCCTCTCTTCCTCTTGTCCCTCTTCTCTTCCCTAATCTCTCACGTTATTATCCCTCACCCCCTCCATCGCCATCTTCCCTCTTCCCTTCCCTCACTCTTTCCTCCCCTTCTCTCCCGATTCTATTGTACCATTCGCTCTTCTTTTTCGCTTTCCCCTTCTTTACTCTTTTCTCTCGCCCCCATCTCTCTCTTCTGTCCTCTCTTCCCCATCACATTCTCTTCCCTCTCTCCCCTATTTTCTTTTATCACCACCCTAACTTGCTCTTTTCCTCTCCTGTTATCCTCCCTCTTCCATTTTGCACCTCTTTTCCTCTCTACTGCCTTCTTCTCCCCCTCTCTTTCTCCTCTCACATTATTCTTCCTCCCACTTTCTCATCTTTTCCTTCATCTCTCCTCCCCTCACATTATCCTTTCTCCTCTTCCTTACTCTCTTTTCCTTTAGTTCCACCCTCTCTTACTCTCTTTCTCCCTCTCTCCCCTTCCCTCCCCGTCTCTCCCCTTCTCCTCTCACATTATTCCTACTCCCACCCTCCCACTTTCTCATCTTTTCCTTCATCTCTCCTCCCCTCACATTATCCTCTCCCTTTCTCCTCTTCCTTACTCTTTTCCTTTAGTTCCACCCTCTCTTACTCTCTTCCTCTTTCTCCTCTCCCTCTCTCCTCTTCCCTTCCCTCGTCTCTCCCCCTCTCTCTCTCTCCGTTCACATTATTCTTACTCCCACCCTCCCACATTCTCATCTTTTTCTTCATCTCTCCTCCCCTCCTCTCTCCTTTCCTTTAGTTCCACCCTCTCTTACTCCCTTCCTCCTCTCCCTCTCTCCCCCGTCCCTCCCCCTCTCTCTCTCCTCTTTCCTTCGGCCTTTATCCGCTCACAAAAGCCTCCTGCCTACACCACTTCCCAGGTCAGTCCATTGTTAAGAAGTTCAACTCGCTGCATTCCCCAGAAAACCTCCAGCCACCAGCCAAGCCTGTCGGAAACCAAATGCCCAAATCCGAGCCCCTCTGGTGGGCCCTGCGCCTCAGACACTGCGCCCGGTGTGGAGGGAGAAGGAGCGGAGCCAAGCTTTCACTCAGCGACCTTTAGACTGCAGCAATGGCAGAGAAAAGCAGAGAGGAACGCAATTGTTGAAGGAGTTAAAAAGATAAAAAGTTGATGCCGTCACATTTATGTATTCAGACCATAAATAAAATCTGACAAAAACAACAGCAACTGCCAGAGAGTATATACTGCTCTGAATCTACGCCAGAACTAAAATAAACATGGCAATAAAATATTAAAACGTGGTTAGTTTGTGCGGAAAATCAAGTATTGAGCCTATTCCTTAGTAAATAGTTTGTAAAAGTTTAACATTTTAGTATTGTGATAATTAGGACTACAAATATTAATGAACAAACACAGCAGCAGTTGGCTAAGCTAACAGTTTCTCACAGCTAATGCTAACTTTCATTAATAAAATGTAAAATATAAAGAAACAACCAATTAATATTTATAGTACAGACTACATGGTTGTTTTATATAGATTACCGTTTTTCAATTTGTTTTACTCTTATCTTTATTATGCTTCAAAATTAGCATTAGCTTTAGCTTTAGCATTGACCCACAAACACCAGCTCACTGTTCACTGCCTGAACTTTAAGGATTTATTATTTTAATTTGAATTAATTGGACAGGAAGTGCTCAAGTGTACAATGAGCTAACGATTTTAAAAATAAATAGCCAACTGAGCCAGTAGTTATCGGGACTAAACAGACACTAAAATGCATACAAAAAGACTTTCAACAACAAAGACACGCAAAAATGCAAAAAACGAAAACAAAAAACATAAATATTCTCCATCTAGAAGCCTTTAGTCACCATATTTCAACCCTTATTTGGTTAAAAAGACATTTTAAAAGCTCAATGTAAAATTGTTTGACTACTAAAACAATCGTAATTTGCAGTGACAATCCTCTGCTACAGTTCTAACATGAAAGTGGTCAGAGTCTTGTGAAGCGCTTGACCTCTTGATGGTAAACAAGCAGAGACACAGTGGGATTAGCGGTCATTAGTCCGTCTGCCGCTTGTTACCAAAGGGTCAGGCCACATGGACCTAAGACCGCGGGATCAGAGGTTAATTTTCTTTACGGAAACAAAGACAAAACTGTCAAACACTTTTCAGGACCTGAAGTCACACGGTCCGGCCGAGGCCCTAATGAGCGACCGCGGCAGAGCCCAGTGTGGTCATGTGACTCCAGAGGTCAGAGCGGGGCTTTGGCCGACATCAGCCGAGTGGTTTGAACTGGACCTCGTTTTGGTGAGATTAGATTTGTAACCATTAACTTTTGTGGTAAACACTGGGAGCTGAGGGTCTGACGGCACGTGTACCATTTCAACAGCAGAAATACAACAATCTGACGAGCGCAGGAGGAAAAACACTGGAGCTGCAGGTGGATATAGAGCCGAGCAATACGGAAAAAAATTATCACGATTTTCTTGAGGCCAGATCATGATTTAAATTTTATCATGATTTGTGTTCACTTTGCATTTTTCTATTGCCTTTAACAGAGCTGCACGATTTAGGAAAAATGTCTAATTGTGATTTTTCTGACCAGTGTGACTGCGATCAGATTTGAGATTTCTGTTTAATAATTCTGTTTAAATTCACATTTTAAACAACATTTTGTCGCTTTTAGTCATGTTTTTGTCACGTTCAGTTGTGTTTGTCACATTCACTTGTCACTGTTTTTGTTGGTTGTGTCAGAACATGTTTGTACAAATCCAAACTACAGTGTTAGCAGTTTTTATTGAAATCAAAGTGAGACATTTTGTTGTTTATAGAAGAAATTATTGCACTTCAAAAATTGCAGCCTTTGTGATTTGCTAATTACACCATTAAACTACTTTATGCCACTGACAGCAAGAATCCCACCCACAAAATGTCCAATATTGTTAAAAAGCATGCGTTTTGATAAATAAATAGAACAATTACACACTTTTGTAGTTAGTCGGTGTCGATAATGAGTCATAAAAGTTACTTGTTTCACTCTCTACAGCTCAAATTGTGTAGAACAAAACAAAAATGGTTCACCCAAAGTGCAAAGAAAATGTACACAATAAATACTGAGCCCAAAATATATGGTTTTGGTTATTATATATTGAACAATATATAGTAATTATATATAGTAAGTAGTATAGTATAGTAGTATAATATAGTAGTATATAGTAATTATACAGACTTATACAAATAGACTTTTTATAACAATGGCTGTGACATTTATCCATCAAAACATCAACAAAGAATAGATTTTTGCAGATTTTCTTCAATAATACACCTTATTCATGTATTTTTTTCTATCCAGAAGCCTTCAGTTGCCATATTTCCACCTTTATTTGACTGATAATGTATTTAAAAAGTCTAAATATACAATCGAAATAATCGTTTGGCTAGTCGACTCCTTGAAAATCGAAAATAATTGCTCACTAGTTGACTACTAAAAAGATCGTCAGCCCTAAACAGAATTCTAGTATTAAAACATAAGTCGCAAATCTAAATGCAATCGGAAAACTGGTCAGAAAAATCGCAACTGGATGGTTTTCACAAATCGTGCAGCTCTAGAGTCCAAGACATCAAATGTTTAACTCAATTGTACTTGTTGGATTAATAAACAAACTAAACTTGTCTACTTTTGCATCGTTTCATAACAAAATAGGTCGATGCACGGCGGCTTGTTGTAGTAAATAGTTAACATGTGCTGGAGGCTAAACCCCGTGTCCTCTGGTCGTTGGGAGCCTCCAAAAGCAGTGACTCATTCAGACAAGCAAGCAAGTGAAAGTCTAATCTTTCACCCTTTGCTCATCTTTCTCTCCTCCCGTCCCTTTGAAGAGCCGACCTCTTGTTTTTTTAAACTCTGCGTCGGAGATGCGCGAGGACAAGCCGCGGCGTTTCTGCGTGGGACAAGTCGCGGCACATTATCAACGCAAAACAAAACAAGAAAAAACGGGAGCGCGAACCAGAGCCACAAAAGTCCTGGAGTGGTTCGTCCCTTGACACTGGCCCCGCGTCTTTCCACTGACTCATACCAAACAAATGAAAACAAGCTTTTAAAAGGAGGCGCATGAAAAAACACTTTATTTAGGCCCAAGTGTTCTGCCGCGGGACGCTGAGCAAACACTGAGGGGCTTTCAGAGAACCAGGGTTATAATAAGGACTATATAAGACACACTTCAGTCAGCACTCCACAGAGACGGGCCCCGCTCACACTTTATGGACTGCAGGGGTTTGGAAGACGAGTTCACACATTGTGCAAGAGCTTAAATACTTTTTCAGAGGTAAAAAACTGCCTGGAGCTGCATGATTTGGGAAAAATAATACTAATTTAAACAATATTTCTGACCAGTAGATGTCTTTGAGTAATGGGATTCTGTTCAAAGTTGACATTACAAACACAACCAGGAGAGTAGACAAAAAGAGTTAAGTATGAACTGACAAAGCAATAAAAGAATTGTGTTTCATAAAGTTTTTTGTCGCGTTTATGTTGCTTTTCGATGCGTTTGTCGCTTTATTGACATGTTTTTGTCACTTTTAGCAGCGTTGTCGTCACTTTAGTCACCATTTAGTCACTTCAATGGCCTTTTAGTCCTTTTAAGTCACGTTTGCCACATTTGTTGTCACTTTTAGTCGCATTTTTGTCACTTTAAGCCACGTTTGCCGCTTGTGTCAGAACATGTTTTAATAACTCTAAACTACAGGGTTAACAGGATTTTTAGTTATTTGTGGAGAAATTCATTGCACTTCAAAAAGCGCTGCCTTTTCTATTTGCTTATTGCGTCCATTCAAACTACAAGTTGATTTCTAACTGTGCAGCCTTTATACAGCATCTTTTATTTTGACCTGTGCCCTTTCAATGACATTATTTGTGACATGTTTTGTGACGTATGTTTGAAATAAATTCATTAATCTGAAAATTCCTTCATCAATATCCTACCCAGTCTGAATGGGCGCCACAGTTTTGTCACAGTAATTATGTAAAAGCAGCTCTTAAGAGTCAAAATGAGACGGCTGTGTGCTGTCTGCATCAGGTTTCAGAACATTTTATTCTCTACGAACCAGGATGTGCACCAATAACATGCAACAAAACTCCGCTCTGGCCTCTGAAAGTCGGTGAAAAGCGCAAACAATGAACAGAGAATAACAAGGATGCAAGGAATACGTTTTTAGAGACGGTAAAACTCAGGTACAACATCTTTAAAGCTAAAACTACATGGACAAAAACCCAGACCCTTAATGTTCACATAAAATAGAAACTAGCACCATCTAAAACATCAGTTGTCACTTTCCCAGCGCCGCCAAACCTCTCCTCGGGCCAAGGGCAGTTTGACGACACGACTCCTCTCGGTTCAGAGGTAGCCGAGGTCCACCAGATGTCGTCGCCCCGAGGCCCGGTGAGGTCAGCTCCACGATCACGTTTCTTTAAAAGGTTCAAAGCCTCAAAAACGACACAGAACGACACAAAGGTTTGGGACATGTACCTGTTGGGCCCGAATGAAACCGAACACCGGCAAAACGCACGGGTCGCAGCCAGTCAAAGAGATCACAAAGTCATAACGTGTTCAATAGACGTGCGATAAATCTTGAGCTGCATTTGAAGATGAGGGATGTGTCAAAGTCGCTGAATGATTCTCTTGCGTTCTCACGAAAACTGCTTTTTTCTTGTACAAATCAATACTAGAGACACTTCAGTAGAGCTGGACGGTTTGGGAAAAATATCTAATTGCGACTGTTTCTGATCAGGGTTGCGATTTATGTTTTAATAATGGGATTCTGTCCAAAGTTCACGTTAAACCCAAACAGGAGAATTGACAAAAAGACTGAAAAATGAACTGACAGACTGATAAATGAATCGTGTTGATAATTTTTTGTCACATTTTGTCACTTTAAGTCATGTTTTTGTTATTTTTAGCAGCGTTTTTGTCACTTTAAGTCGCATTTTTGTCAGTTTTTGTTATGTTTTTAACACTTAAAGCAAAGTTTTTGTCAGTTTTTGTCACGTTTTTGTCATTTTACCCGTGTTACTATGTTTTGTCACTTGTTGCAGAACATGTTTTAACAAATGTAAACTACAGCAATTGCAGTTTTTAATGCAGATTACGACAGTATATTTTGTTGTCTCTGGAGGAAATTATGGCACTTCAAAAGTTGAGGCTTTTGCAATTTGTCACTTGCGTCCATTCAAATTAAAATTTTTATTAATTGTGCAGCCCTACTCTTCAGTACAGTAAATGCGAAAAAACTTTAAAAATAAAAGTAAAAGATTGGCAATGGGCAAAGGACAAGAATATGGATTATAGATTTTATTCTGTTGAAGATTAAAAACAGAGTTATCAAGAGAAAAAACATGTAAGAAATAATTTTGTTGACCCACAAACACAAATACAATTGCTCTGATTTCAGTCATTTTTGGCAATTATTAATACAATTTATATTTTCCATATGTTTGGTAATATAACTTTTTCACCAGAAATACATGTCCACATCCTGCATGTCATCAACGTTTTGGGATTTAACGCTACACGAAGAATCTCACCCACTACTGCTGCTCACATTCCTTTTAATGCTTTGCCGAACAAAATAAATTATATGAAAATAAACGACGTGCGGAGCTTTAGAGGGATGGGGTGACCATTACAAAAGCTATTAGAGCGCGCTGGATTGGGAAAGTGAGCTAAGCGTGAGTGAGGCTTGGTTTTGATGCAAGCCTGGGGAGTAATTAGCAGGGATTATAACCGGTCTGGACCCAAACCAGAGCCTGAGACCAAGGAGAGTCCTGGCTCCGGTCCCTGTCTGAACCACACGGGCCCCTGGTGAGTCAAACATATTCAAATAATGATCACGAAGATCAACGCTCATATCAAATGCACTGCGTGGATTAAGAGGAGGCATTAGTTTCAGATTACGTCAGAGTGTTTTACAGGCCCGGTGTGTTTAAGGGAGGTGGGAAAATGTCTATTGTTAAACACAGATTTTGTGTTGGTTGGGTAAGTATTGGGATTTGGACCAATGCAGCTTTTTCAGTCCTAACACTGGAACAGAATCATGTGCTAAGATCGAAAATATAGACTTTTTTTCTCTAGAACTTCCCATATCAGTGATTGAACCAAAAAGGTAATTCATTAAGACACATTAGGAAACAAAACAACATTATTTAAGACATTGATGGAGTCATATGTGAAAAAAGACTGTATTTCGACTGTAAAAAGCATGAATATTAGGGCTGCAACAAGTTAATCGTAACTAATCGATTATTGAAATGATCTTCAACTAATTTAGTAATTGAATAATCATTAACTGGTCTATACATAGGTTCCAAAACATGCCATGAGCTGAGAAAAGACATTTTAAGACCAAAATTGAGCCGCAGTTGCGTGAAAATGATGTGGAAAATGCGTAAATTCAGTGCATTTGATGAAAACCCTCTTTTGTTCATAATATTTTATTTTGCATGCCGTTATTTTAGCATTGTCTATACTTTTTACTTTTACAGTTATTTTAAGTATTATAGATTGCTATCTGTTGCGCCTTTTGATCAGTGACACTAGCAATAAAAACCTTTGTGATTTTTTTTCCTGATTCTGAAATGTGCTCCACCAGGATCCTTAAAAAAAATCTTTTCATAGTGTGACTTTTACGTTCTAATCAACTAATCGATTAATCCAAAGAATAATCGCCAGAGTAATCGATTGACAAAATGATTAGTTGCAGCCCTAATGGACATCAAAAGAAAACTGCACTTTGAACGGTCACAATAAGCGCATGACAAAGGATGCAACTGTTTGGTGTCCGACAGAGAAGAACCACCCGGCCTTTCTGTGCAGTTTTCTCTTTTCTCCTGTGTCCTGGTGGGTTTACTCTGGGCTCTACTTTCCCCCATCAATCCACAACACGCACATAAGGTACAAAATCCTCAATTCTAATCACATCATCGGTGTATTTGTCGGTAATACAAGTTTCCAAAATCTTTCAGCCTTTAATAAAAATTCCTTAAGCCCTTCGCTCTCTGCTCCGAGGTGTCCAGCACAAAGGAACAGAAACACGGCTCACATTTCACACGAACGCCACGAAAACACGACATTAAAGCGCCGCCAACAAAGGACCACAGCCGTGAGACAGAAGTGAGAGGCGGAGGAGAAAGTCTACAGGTGGAGGAGGAGGAGGAGAAGGAGTGAGGAGGGGGAGACAGAGGAGGAGGAGACAGAGGAGAGAGACTGAGGAGAGAGACTGAGGAGAGAGACTGAGGAGGAGAGAGACTGAAGACAGAGGAGAGAGACTGAAGACAGAGGAGAGAGACTGAAGACAGAGGAGAGAGACTGAAGACAGAGGAGAGAGACTGAGGAGGAGGAGACAGAGGAGAGAGACTGAAGACAGAGGAGAGAGACTGAAGACAGAGGAGAGAGACTGAAGACAGAGGAGAGAGACTGAGGAGGAGGAGAGAGACTGAAGTGGAGGAGACAGAGGAGAGAGACTGAAGACAGAGGAGAGAGACTGAGGAGGAGAGAGAGAGAGACTGAAGACAGAGGAGAGAGACTGAGGAGGAGGAGGAGGAGAGGTAGTGAGGAGGAGGAGACAGAGGAGGAGGAGACAGAGGAGAGAGACTGAGGAGGAGGAGAGAGGCTGAAGTGGAGGAGACAGAGAAGAGAGACTGGAGACAGAGAAGAGAGAC
The DNA here is from genome assembly GCA_019453435.1 of Rhinogobius similis. NCBI lineage: Eukaryota > Metazoa > Chordata > Actinopteri > Gobiiformes > Gobiidae > Rhinogobius > Rhinogobius similis. The sequence goes on from CM033630.1 coordinate 13,419,674, forward strand.
TGAGGAGGAAGAGAGAGACTGAGGAGGAGGAGAGAGACTGAAGTGGAGGAGACAGAGGAGAGAGACTGAAGACAGATGAGAGAGACTGAGGAGGAGGAGAGAGACTGAGGAGGAGGAGGAGAGGGAGTGAGGAGGAGGACACAGAGGAGGAGGAGACAGAGGAGATAGACTGAGGGGGAGGAGACAGAGGAGAGACACTGAAGACAGAGGAGAGAGACTGAGGAGGAGGAGAGAGACTGAAGACAGAGGAGAGAGACTGAGGAGGAGGAGACAGAGGAGAGAGACAGAGGAGAGAGACTGAGGTGGAGGAATCAGATGAGAGAGATTGAGGAGGAAGAGGAGGAGGAGGAGAGACTGAGGTGGAGGAGTCAAAGAAAGAGTCAGAAGGTGGAGGTGACAGGCTACAGTCAGAGATGTGCGATGTATCAAAAATGTTTAGCCCAATATCTCAATTACTGTGAAATACACAAAAATCAAACAATTAACTCCACTGTCAATGATAAATAAATTAAAAACTGCAAAAAAAAAAAAAGAGCTGATTAGACGGACACTTTTCCCACAGTCGTGCAGCTCTGTGTCAGTCTCTTTGTCTCAGAGGCATCGGGTCAAACAGACGATGACTGATGTGAGTCACTCTGAATTCCCTGTGTGTGTGTCATCCACTGCTCCAGCACACGCCCCTCCTCTGATGATCCACCAGAGCAGCGGGGAACACCGTTTGAATGGATTCAGACAAGTATTTAATTTGGACACTCTAAAATGGTAAATTGTTCAAATTTCGGAGCAAAAATCTATACAAAGGCTGCAACAGGTGGATCGATTAATCGCAACTAATCGATTATAGAAACTGCTCTATGCACAGACTCCAGAACCGTCTATCTGCTGAAAGAAGAGGTTTTATGACACAGATGGAGCAGGAAAATGCAAAAATGACACGAGAAACATGTAAATTTGTGCATTTTTGACTAAAATACTTATTCATCTTTAAATATTCTCTCTCTAATATGTCGTCAAGGCTTCATCTCAGCTTTATCTGAGTAAAATTGAGTAAAAATCTCTGCTTACAGGCCACTAATCAATCAATAATTAACAAAATAATCACTGGCTGCAGCCCTAAACTATATTGTTGCCAAATTTAAAGAACCAGATTGTGGCACAAACATTATTTAGCACGTTATACACCACGTTCTTTTACGAAACGATCTGAATTGGTAATGTTTTAGTACGTGGTGTGTCATGGTCTCTTATTAACAAAAAAGTGTACTCCAATTCAAAAAAGGTCAAAAACATTGGCCAATCCCAACCTTAAACACCTCAGATAGTTTAACCCGTGCATCAAAAATAGAGCTGCAACAATTGGTAGAACGATCGTGAAGCTGACAATAAACTATGATTGCAGTTGTATTTATGATTGTCGTCGTTCTCTAGACTAAACAGACTCTAAAACACAAACTTAAAGACTTTAATAATGTCACTGTCTTTGTTATTAAAGAAAAATGGCTGATTTTTCTCAATTATACACTTTATTCTCTAGTATTCTTCATCTAGAAGCCTTCATTCACAATATTTCAACATTTATTTGATTAAAAATGTCAAATTATTCGAAATCTCAATCTATAATAGAAATAATTGCCGACTAGTGACGACTAAAATAATCGTTAGCTTCAGCCTTAGTCAAAAAGTGTATTTAAATATCAAAATAATATCTATATCGCAGATCTTAATAGACATATCTCAATAATTTCCAGGATCGTGCAGCCCTAATGTGAATAAAACCATCAACCGATTAAAACGACTAAAGGATTTCAGCCCTGCTCATGTTGCATTTCTTCATCTTTCCAAACAGACACTCCAATTAGAAAAAAATGTCTTCAAACAAAAGCAAAAATCCAAATTCCCCTCTTTGGCTGTAACTTCATTGAGTCAGTACAAAGTCTCCCGGCTCGTTCCCAGACTCTCAGGCCTCTTTGCCCCGTCAGTCAAAGCCGGCGGTGGGCAAGCCTCGGCCGGTCTCCCCTTCTCCGCCGCAGCGTCCCCACACTGACGAGGTCTTGGTGGTCCACTCAGGAATGCGGTGCAGGGGGGTCGGAGCGGGCAGGACTGCGCTAAAAAAAGGGTGCTCAATTGTTGGCGCACATTGCATCCACAACCCCCCACTGCTCCGGGACTCACTTGACCATTTGGGACAGAAAAAGTGGGCAAAAGATGCAAAGATTGGGCTAAAAAATGCGCGGTTCTGAATGGGACGCCGCACACCAAACGCATACCAAGCAGGCTGCTACTTCACATTCCGTAATTTACATGCTTAAAACAAGATTACCAAAGAGCAGCGGCGTAAGACAAAACCGTTAGCGTTTTGGGAACAAGGGTGCGGGGATTTGTGACCGAATTTTCCACAGTCCCCGCGATAAGCCGATTTGTTTTTTGGGCAGAGAAGATAAGACAAAACAAGACACCAAACAAAACAAAAAACAAGGCTGTGGGAGGAAACAGATAAGAAAGCGTGAGATAGAGAGCGGCACGTGTGGCCATCGTGCCGCCGTGTGGAGCTCTATCTGGAAATGGGACGTCCCAGCAAGGATACTCCTGTCCAATCATAATGCCTGAAAGTTATTGTTGACGAATATAAAGAAAAGACGTATGCAAAGAGAGAGGAATTGTCAAAATGTTACCTATAGCAGGGTCATTCATCTTAATTTTCTCGATGGAAATGGCCTCTGAGCCAGAGGGGCACAACACGCCACCACTTAAACTAAATTTGGGGATGCACACAATATCCCCAACACTAGATCTGTTTTAATAATGATAATATAATAACTACTACTACTGTAACTAAAGTATACAAGATTAGAAACCAGGACTAACCCAGAGTCAAACCAGGGTCTGAAGCAGGATTAAACAAAGACTACACCAGGACCAAACCAGGTCTATATAGGTCTGTATATTTTAAAATTTGGAAGATCGTGGGCCGGATCAGATTGTTTGGAGGGCCTGATCTGGCCCCCGGGCCTTCAGTTGAAAAGCAACAGGTTTCAGGAAACTGGAGCGAAGGAATGAAGATGCCTTAAACTTAAAACTAATGATTATTTTGGCATTTGCTAAATTTGGAGATTGTTCTTTAGATTCATTAATTTGTTGTTTAGCTCCTGAATGACCTGTGATGATTTTTAAACTAAATTTCAAGTGTAATTCTAAAGTAATTGCTGCTCTGTCAGAGTGATAAAACCTCTCAGCTCATGTTTGAGTCAATGTAAAGTCCAGAAAACAATTATCAAAATAGTTTAGCATTGTTTCAATGTATTCAATGTATGTATTCAAGTATTTTAATCAAAAACACACCATTTACATATTTCCTCTGTCCTTTTTGCATGATTCCTGCCCTGTCTGAAAAATAAAACATCTTATTTCAACACATAGGATGTTTTGGAGTAAGTGTAGTTGACGATTATTCGATTATTGAATTAGTTTACAACCATTTCAACCAATTAGTTGCAATTAATTAACTTAATTAACTTGTTGCAGCCCTATATGGCTTGAAACATATGGGTAAATTGCTATGGTAACAAGTCCCCAAGTGCAAAAAAAAAATTTTTAATGGGGGAAAAAAGACATTTTATCATACAAAAATGTCAATTGGATACGTCAATACCAAAATCTGCCATTAGTAAACTTTATTCACACTTTCAGTTTTACACCAATGCCCTTCCACACCCATTTATGATCTTTAAAATGGTGTGAAGAGGCTGGTGTCAGTGCGGTGCCGTTGTATTTTAATCACACGTTTAGTCTGAAGCGACTCATCCGTCAGGGCCGTTGAAGCCTTCAGGACGGTGACATCACCTTCAGGTCCAGGCAGAACGGCCGTGAGTCAGACGTGTTCGGCTGTGGTTTGGTTCAGGCGCACACAGCTATGGTTACTGTTACTACCACATTTATCTCCATTTATCAACATCGAAAATCAACATTCAGTTCATATTCTAAAAAGGTCCAGAGGCATTGGCAGAGAGAAAACTGATTTCAATGGAATACTGAACAAAAATATTACCTGGAGCTTTATGGAGGTGTATTAAAAAACAATAAACAGAAAATATTGTGGTGCAAGTATTGAGCAAAATGGACTGTTAAATGAACCACAAACGTACATGGCTAGTAGGATATAATATGTCTAAGGGGCTGTATCCAATTTTTTTCAAGTAATAAAGTAAAATCTGTGTGGCCCCAGTACAGATACACAGTAAAAGCATCTATTCAGGTGAAAATGAGTTTGGCGTGCGCTTTTTTTTTCCAGCAGAGCAGGAAGTGCATTGTTAGCATGCTAGTTGTTGTTAGCTTTACAGTGACAGCAAAACTCGCTCTCAGACACTCATGAATAGCAATTATAAACTACTTGTTGTGAATATTTAGGATGAATAGAGGCATTATGTATGAAAGGAATACATGTGAACCGCTGCAAAAACTTTAAAATAAATGTTCGCACGTTTTAAAGCAGTAACAATCAGGTACAGCACCTTTAATTTAAGAACAATTGATAATGTAGAAGAAATGCATTGTAAAATAACTGCAGCCCTTGTGATTTTCTGGGCCATATATTGCATCAAAATTACTATTTGAATTGCCGTAATAATCAAATTGTAACTGGTGCAATTATTTAGATCATAATGTCCTGCAAAGAAAGAAAACTATACTATCATTTAAATATTGTACATTTACATTTAAATCTTGAACTTAAGAGTTTAGACCTCTACAAACATCTACTGGGATTCTTGTTTTAGTTTATCAGATCATGTTTCAGGCTTCTCTCAAATGTTTAAAGGGGCTATACCCGTTTTTTACAGATTTGAAACAGAACTAGTTCATGTGCCCAATTTTTTGCATGTATTAAAATAAAATCTGTTGTCCCAGCACAGATATATTATAAAAGCATCTATTCAGGTGAAGATGAGACCTTTCCTCTGCATCTATTAATTGAGCGTTTTATTCTACAAGAAGCAGGAAGTGCGCTGTTAGCATGCTAATGTTTCTTAGCTTTACACGGGACGGCAAAACTGCTCATAAACTCAGCGAATATTGTGAATATTTATGATGCTGGGACTGCATTAGGAAAGTGAGCGATACATGTGACTGATGTAAAGAGTTTAACGCGAACTAGTTCTGTTTTTCACGTTTCAAACCAGTAAAAATCAGGTGCAGCGCATTTAATGCTCCTGGAGTTCTTTATAATGTGCCTCTGAACAAAACCCTACTTTTAAAAACAAATCAAATCCGATCGCAGTCGCAACAGTTGTCTGAAAAATAACAATTCGACTTCGAGTTCAAAACCGTGCAGCCCTAATTGTAGTGCTTCAAATTTGGATAGAAATTAGCAGCGCAGCGCTAACAGACAGCATTTTTGTGTAGAAAGAGCGTTAATGCCGCTCTATGAAGCTGCCCTTTTGACCGTGGCACATACAGCACATAGTTGGCAGCGTCGACACATTATGAAACCTGTTGTTCTACCAAATCTGTCTATTTTTACGAGAATATTTCATTTAATAAGGGCTGCTCTGTTCTTCCAACTTTCTTAGAAGATTCGCTCCGATACCGAGAGCGATAAGACGTCTACTGTTACACGCACAACAAGGAGGTTCTTTCAGTTTGAACTTTTATGACTTTGACCCTGTCAGACAAACACGGCGCTTGTGTGGAAGTTTATTAGTTAATTATTACAGGCGTTAAAAATACCAAGCTTCGAGTTCAGATACGAAGCTCCGAGCAGTGAATACCACGGCAGATTGTGAGCGCTGGTTGTGAGTGGAATATGCAAATTTGTAACTGATCATGACATTTTATCGTAAAGGATTAATCAATATTACTACTTTTTGATACTGCTCATTGATCCGGTTTATTAATTGTACAGTACTTTTAAAGCAAAAAGCAAAAAAATATATATAAATAATATAAAACAATAATGAATTTCTCTGTTCTGAACCATTAAGCATGATTTTTTTCAATTTTTCTAATTAAAACAGGCCCATTTCAAGGTAATTTAAACGTAAGGGCGCTGTACATGATTTTGCTGTTGTTAAAAGTATCTATTCGGGTGAAAATGAGACCACAGCGCTTTCTCTGCATATATTTCCAAAGCGTTTTATTCTACGAGAAGCAGGAAGTGCACTGTTAGCATGCAAATACCTGGCTCTAGGCTCGGATTGGCTAAAAAAATACCAGATAAATGAGCAACTAGGAATTATTGTGAGAAGAAGCACAACAATTTCGGATTATTATCGTTTGCACCAAAACCTAACTGTGAAATGCCTTTTTTCCTTTCATTAATTCTTAGCAAGCTTTGGAACAACAAACTTACTGAAAAAGACAGGTTGACCTAAAGATTAAACAGACATGACTACAATTTTCATAACTATGTTTCAATGATGAGCTCTCTTGGTGAAATAATGGACGGCTCTGTGTTCTGCAAAGTGTTTTTGCCAGATCTAAACAGTAACATGATGTGGATAAATGGATGTGTAAGTTGGTTCAGGGTTCCTAAAGTAACAACGCAGTCAGTTCCAGGCAGGACAGGAGCTCAAATATTAAGCCTCGAGCTGAAAAAAAAAAACAGAACAGCAGCCGACTTTGCCCCGTGTCGCCAGTTTATCTTATCAGGACTGAATGTCGGAGCAATAACACAAACCTGTTATTTGACTGTAACTGTAATGATGCGGGACAGGCAGCCACACAGAGAGAAGGGGAGGGAGGAGAGGGGGAGAGAGAAAGAGAGAGAGAGAGGGGGAGAGAGAGAGAAAGACACAGAAAGAGAGAGAGACAAAGAGGAATGGAGAGAGAGAGAGAGACAAAGAGGAATGGAGCGAGAGAGAGAGAGAGAGAGAGAGAGACAGAGAGAGGAATGGAACAAGAGAGATTGAGACAAAGAGGAATGGAACGAGAGAGAGAGAGCGAGAGCGAGAGAGAGCGAGAGAGAGCCAAAGAGGAATGCAATGAGAGAGAGAGAGAGAGACAAAGAGAGGAATAGAACGAGAGAGAGAGAACGAGAGAGAGCGAGAGAGAGCGAGAGAGAGACAAAGAGGAATGGAGCGAGAGAGAGAGAGAGAGAGAGAGAGAGAGAGAGAGAGAGAGAGACAAAGAGAGGAATGGAACAAGAGAGAGAGAGACAAAGAGGAATGGAACGAGAGAGAGAGAACGAGAGAGAGTGAGAGAGAACAAGAGAAAGAGAGAGAGGTGGGGGGGCAGAGAGAGATGGAACGAGGAATAGAGGGAGAGAGAAATGGACTGGGACAAGAACAGAAACAAAAGAGTGAACGAGAGAGAAAGAACGAGAGTGAGAGAACGAGGGGGGGAAGAGAGAGAGAGAGAGCGAGCGAAAGAGAACGAGAGAGAGAGAGAGAGGGGGAGGGAGAGAAATGGAACAAGAGAGATGAAATACACAATCTAACTTTCCGTATAGAAGTTCCAAAACCTGACCAGTATCTGTTTGGGTTTTTTTTTTTTTTACATTTTATTTGTTCCGTTCAGTTTTTCTTTTTCAAGGATTGGCATGAAATAGAGATGAGACCGGGGACTGACATGCAGCAGATGGTCGGAGCCGAGCTCGGAGCCACGACCCTACGGTCTGCCCCACACGGCAGGCATATGTGCTATCCACTCAACCATGAGAAGTACTCGATGTTCTTTTCTCAACACAACAGGCCAAAAACTACACAACTAAAACAACTAAGCAACGAAGGACATGAATGAATGCAAGACACGTTCAATGCTGCACTGTGGAACATTCTTGACAAAGCAATAACACAATCCAGTATTGACCCTCCAGAAAAGTTACAGAGAGGCCCTTTAATCTTGTGTATATCTTTAATACACCTGTAAAGCTAGTTGCATCGGAGTAACCTGACAATCTTTTGAAAACACGAGTAATAACCAACGATTTTTCCAAGAAACCTGCTTTTGAATCAGTGAAAAGACGAACAAAAAACACATCAGACGACGAACATTTATCCCGTGTACATTATTTTGCACAGACCGTTTGCCCTTTGAATTAGATTTGAATGAAGTTGCTCATGCGGGTCGTGGATTTTTAAAAACGAGCCGCTCGGAGCTTTCATCTTCCTCCCTTTGTCCCATACCTGAAGCATGACATCGCCGCGGAGACGAGTAAACCAAAACAGATCCCGACACGACGACGAGCTGCCGGCCCAGAGCAAGAGATACAGATCTGGTCAAAGTGAATGCGTCTGAGGCCACAGGAGCCGGCGCTGACACGAAGCATTTAAGATAACATCGAATACAATCAGAACTGTATCAGACGTGGAAGTTACAAGCAGCTGCAAGAAACACTGTGTAATATGGTCTCTCCCCACAACATATTTTACATACTTATGAAGCTTAAAGAATCCCTTTTCTGATCTGGTATCCACTATACTGGTCTCCAAAAAGAAAAGAAAAAAAAAAGTTTAATATACTGCAGACAGTTAGTGCTATACCTGTTCAAACGTTGGTGAATTCAAACATTTTAGCAACATTTGGTGCTTCTTAAACTGTAAAAAGCCAAACTTAAAGGAGACATATGCTTTTTTTTTTCCAGTTACCTAGTATTGAAATAAGACTATGAATTAGATTGTGATTTGCTCAATATAAACAGCAATATTGATCTAAAACAGCTTAATAATACAAACAGATCCACTGACTTTCTGCTCAAAACTGTAAAACTGATAAGCCCCGCCTCTAGTGACATTTCATTGTAACAAGCAGCAGTCATGTTTTTACTTTTGAAATGTGATCATTTATAATCCTATATGTGTCTTTTGAGTATTAATTCTAAAATAACACCATGTAAGTACAGGGATCTAGGGAGTAAGTGAAAACAGGGATTTTTTTGAGTGCTCAAGTCTCACTTACAGAACCAAACAGGATCAAAATACAACTTTGGGTAAACTAATGATGAGGAAGCACTGCAGTAACAAGGTTAAAAGAGCATTTAAGTTGATTTTACATATGTCCCCTTTAACCAAATGATTCACTTCTAAAACTCCAGCTACACCTCACTTCATGCCCTCTTTTCTTCTGTTGTTGACAGTAATGTTTCAGATCAAAGTCAAGGCATTTTGAGAGAAAAAAGTAGCATATCCACAGTGGGCCCTGTGGTGTGTACAGAATTTCAGTTAGCCATTTTAAAATGTCTAGCTCATTGTACGACTGAGTACTTCCTGTACACTTCCATCTCTATGAGGTTTTTGCAGAGTCACTAAATTGAATAAATCCTTGAGGTTCTGGCAGTGAACAGTGAGCATAAAGACTTTACAAATGAGATAAATACTTCCCCAGCGACACTTCTCTGTTGATAAACAGTGTTTGTGGGTAAATGCTAACGCTGATGCTAATTCAGAAGCATAATAAAGATAAAAATACAAACAAACTAAAAGCAGGAGTAATCCATGTATAAAAACAACCAGGTAGTCTTTATTTTACAGTGTAATTGGTTGTTTCTTTATATTTCATGGTTTATAAAATATATAAACATTAGCATTAGCTGTGAGAAACGTTAGCTTAAGCAACTGTTGCTGTGAGTAGAGCCCATTCCGTTTGCTTCTCCATACTATTGTACTATGAGATTTGTGTATCGTTACATCCGTAAAACTTTGTGAGTAAAGTTATGGTATTATTATTGAACTCGGGTTAGAACGTCAAAAAACAGCAGTTGCCATGGAAATCCGCCATGTTTGTTGCAAGTGCGCCAAATTTACATATAGACATTAGCTAAAACAACGTAAAAAATGAAACAAAAAAAAATCCACGGAGCCTGATAAACTGCTGGGTCACTTCTGCTAAATAAGTTTATCCATAAATAGTGTTCGAATACTTTTGAATTAATGCTAAGTTTAGTATTTAGCATCTTAAAATCTCCATTGATTTAACATTGGGCTAATTCTGTAATGTGTGACGTCACGATCTCAAGCTCAACACACTGTACTTATTCAAAGAGCGTTAATCTACTGGAAAATGAAACAAAACGGTCGAATCTGAGGCATCCAAGGTTACGATTAACAATCTAAACTGCTGCTCCCTCGCGAAAACAACGATCTCGAAGGCAACATCTGGACAGAATTTCCGAGCGCACCGTCCGCTCCTCCGTCTCCCACGTCAACACCGAGCGCTCCCGTATTGATGTCTTGGTTTGGTCTAACTGGCCCGATAATACCGTCCCGCGTTGGCTCTGCTTTGTGTAACTTGGCCTCCGCGTTCGCGTCGCTCTGACAATGCCCCGCTACACTGTGCAGCCCGCTATTAGCACATCTTCAGTCCAACCACACGCTATACATCCACCGACGAGGCCAATCCGTCACCGTCCGCCGCTGTAAAAACGCAACCGCAGCTTTTAAACAATTCACAGACATCTAGGGCCGGTCGTTCTTTCGAAATCTCACCGGCCATTTTCACGTAAGTGCTAAAAGGCTGATACCGCTGGGACCGAAAAGGAATTTAGCAACCAACCGGGCCTGCTGCTAGTCCGCGTCACTTAATTCAAGCTATGTGCAAGTAATTAGGGTTTCCATTGCACTTTTATAGCATTAAAACCATCTTTATTGAATTTGGAGAGGCAAGCAAGCTAAGGCCAAATGGAGCCAAGCATTCTTATCTCCGCCCGTCCAACAAAAACAACGCGGTTATAAAAAGATAGTTTTGAGTTTCCTGTCGCTAATAAAACATGCGCACGGATTTATTATGAACGGGAGAGAAAAACTATCTTCTTTAGACAGAAAATGTGTGTTATTGACAGCAGCTGCATCAGGGGTGGATGTAAGCAGTTGATTAGACTTTGGTAGTAGCTGCTGTTTAGAGCTGGAGTAGGTGTAATACTTGACCGAATTTAAGCCAAACTTATTCGTTGTTAAGATCCAAGCAATGTGTTGACAGTAGTTATGGCTGTGTTGTGATTTCAATTGCAAAAATGTTGTAATTACCTTAAAAAACCCGGCGCAAAGTCAGTTTCTAATCTTGTCTTTTAAACAGTGTCGCACCAAACTAAAAATGTACTGCATCTACACTTTCTCTACAGGTTTATTTTGACAGTAAAGAAGTAACAGTTTGAAGCAATCTGCAGTTTAATTATGAGCCAAATAATTGTGATGGGTTTTGGCATGGGCCGCGATATAAATATTGTGATATTTTTTGCAATTGGGTTAGACTTGCAATTTATGTTTTAGGATTCTGTTCGAAGTAAAAATTTTAAGACGTCCAGGAGAATTGACAAAAAGACGGAAATGTGAACTGACAAACTAATAAAATAATGCATTTCAGAACATGTTTAACCTCCTGCCATCTCCAGGTCCATTTCACCCCAGCAAGATTTTTAGTTTTATTTTTTATTTCATCGCGATGAAACTTTCATGGGTGATCCAAAACATCATCTAACATATAATTTATGAAAATGGTTTAAATAAAATAAGTACTGTTTCCCTGATATGAAACCATATATTGCTCTTTGACCAAATGTGCACTGCTCAAACGAAGAGCACGAGGGTTAAATTAGCAGGTTTTATGCAGAATACACCTGGATATTCTTTTGTTTGTGGAGGAAATTATTGCACACAAATTGCAGCCTTTCTGATTTGCTAATTGCGTCTATTCAAACTGCGGTTTCGATTCGATTGCTTGCAGCTCCAGTAAAAAAGTAACTCCTGAAGCCAATTAATTGTGAGTAGGATTCTGGCAGTCCTAATAGTAAGAGTAACTATTCATGGTTTTCAAGAATAAAGATTCCTTCCAGATTTGAACCATTCGGCACGGTCTTCTGTTGTCACTGCAAAAGTACAATTCAAATCTAAACATTATATCTTTTGAATGAGAAAAGGTCCTCTCATCAACTCTTCAAATCAGGAAGGAATTATCAGCATGAAACCCATGAATAGAGGCAGTAATACTAGTAATAATAATGGTTGTACGAACCTGCAGCAGTGGCACTAAAATGGTAGCATCAGCAGAGGTTCTGCTGCACGTTTCATAAGTAAGAAATGACAGGCAAACGCTGTCATTTGTTACTTATGAAACATAATATTTGACAAACTTTGCGGTCGTTGAGAAGCCATTTTTTTAAGTAGCATTAGTTTTACTTATTCACATGATGTTATATTTAAGCAAATTGTTGACATCTGAGTTACAGGTAGGAAGTTGTTCAAGCTATATTTGTCAATTGTTGTTGCTGTAGTAAGAATATGGAGCTAGGTTTTAGTGGTATAAGATTTTAGTAGTATCTGAGACTAGTGCTGTCACAATGCTAAAATTTCATGGTCAGCTTTGATAAAAATGTACTTGATTTCTTAATACTGATTTTTATATAAAACGATAATTAAAAAGTGCCTTTTTAAGTCAACACAGACATTTTCAACACAAAATAATTGGACTATCTTTGTTTTACCATGTCGTCTTATTCACCTTATTCTGCCCCGCCCACTTTTGCCGTTTTTTGCACTTTTGTTGTAAACGCACTTCCGTTTGACGAGAACTCCATTAAAGCTAATGACGAACGAGGAAAACGTCTCACTGCTAAAATGTTACATAAAGTAGATTGATTTGTGTAAAATGTTTAATGAACACGAGCAACAACAAGTCAACAACGCAACGATTTCCTGGTCAGTCTGAAAACGGCTTTTTAGTCCATGTAGAACTTATTTTCTGTTGAGCTCGTCTGCTCCATGTAAACTAATACAACGGAAACAAGACGGCGGCGCGTACGGCAACTTCAGGAATAAGGTGAATACTCCAAGAAAGTAAAAGATTCTAAAACTGTTCAAGAAAGATCCGATTTTGTCTTGTTTGTGTGATTTTTTTTGTTGATACCTTTTGAAATGAGTGCGAGTTTAGATACCAGCTCTAGTCTTGATTCGTCTGATTATTGTTATTTTTGACAGTACTACAGAGACATTGCGTAGCTGCAGTGCCTTTACTTTCCAGTTCCTGCTGTATCTGAAGCATTTATCCCTCTCTTATAAACCTCCAGCCTGGACCACAGCTACGTCACACATTCTGCCCGTTCCTGCAGCTGACAAACATCATCGCTCTGACTCGGTGAACACAGAAACAAACACACGCTTGTAATTAATGCATGTAAGCCGTTGTGAAACCTCGGCTCCGGCCCAGACCCGTGTTTTGGTGAAGAGGGATCGGCGTTTGGAGCTTGACCCTTTACAAAGTGAAGATCTGACAAACACGAGTCAAGTTCAAATAAACCAAAACATCTGGACGCAATTTCTGCAGCATTTCAATGACAAAACCGCCTCCTTTCTCTCTCGGCGGTGGACGTACGTACAGGAAGTAGCACCACATGGCAACAAATATGTCCGTTAACAAAGAACGACGAGATTGTCTTAACGTCAAAGTCCTAATGAGAGAACTGTGGAGTTAAAGGTGTTCACAGTGAGGCTCATTCGGTAAAACGTGGGTCAAAACAAAGATAAATAAAGGCAGTTTGTTTGTGTAGAGCAATTCAGGGGGTTTGCGTTACGGAAAGATGATAAACAAATTAAAACGGACACACAATTACATTTCAAACACAAGAACAAGCAGTAGCAGTGAAAATAGTGCCATGAGCATGAGACACTTAAAGTTCAAACTCAATTTCAACAGTAAACACTTCATATCACAGTAACTTAAAACAAATTTAAACAAAATAATGATATTTTCCACATAAAATAGTAGTTTCTTTAACAATAGTCTTTTATTAGTTCTAATATTGATCAAGACCGTTCTAAAACGATCAGGAAAAGTCAAAAATTTGTTGACTTTCTGTATTTTTGTTTAAATTAAATCAAGTTTTGATACTTTTTATTTAAGTTTTTGTATGGATAAGTATCTGAGTATCAGGTGAAATTAATGCAAGTAACAATAATTTTATTAATCTGTTGGTAATTTCTTTCTATAAATCGATTAGTTGTTGAGATTGCAAAAGGCCCGTGAAGATGACATTTTTACCAAATTTGACCAAGACAAAGTTAAACATTTTCGCTGAATTGATGTAATGCAGTCTGAATATTGTTGATATTAATTTTCGTCAGTATCTCCCAGCCCTTGTTGCCGCACATTTACTTTACATTTTGTATTTTGAGTATTTAATGTTAGAGAAAGAGACCGATCTTTTGTTCCACAGACCAATCCATTTGTCCAAAAGCTGTAATATAATGGACAGTATTATATAAAGCTCCAGAAACACGAGCTAAATGTTTAGATAAGTCTAGGACCATCGCTGTATCCATTGTGTATGTTTTTTTCTGTATTTGGTGCAAGCCGTTGGTCCAGTGCCTTTGAAGTGCGACTAAAAACAAATGGATTTCTTCCACATAATAAGAAACTTGTCTGGTCCTCGGGGCCCAGTCAGACATTACCCGTCGTATCGTCATTGCATTATTCAACAATGACATGCCATGTTTATAAAATCTGGTTCAGCCTAATCAGAACCACTCGCACCCTGAAGACATCCACCGGCACAAACGAAAACTAAACTTAACAAAAGTGTGTTTTCTGTTTGAGGTAAAGAGTCCTGGAATAACCTCAAATATTACACAACAATATTCGAGTCGACTAACCATTCAATAAAGCAAAGCTGGAACTAGAGCTGCACAGTCTGGGAAAATATCTAATGCCGATTTTTCTGACTGGTTTTGTGATTGCGATTAGATTTGTGATTTGTTTTTAATAAAAATAAGATAAAAAGACTGACATATGAACTGATAAAAAAGGAATCACGTTTTTGTTGTTTATAGTACCATTTCTATAGCTTTTAAACTCTTTATTGTCAATTATAGAAACATTTGACACATTTAGTCGTGTTTTTTCACTTTTAGTAACTTTTTAATCACTTTAAGTTGCATTTTTGTCACTTTTAGCCATCTTTTAGTCGCTGTTTGTTTGTATTTTTTGCATTTTTGTTGCTTTAAGTCGTGTTTTAGTGGCCTTTAGTCACTTTATTGTCTATTATAGCCACGTTTTTGTCACTTTTACCTATGTTTCTCTTACTTTTGTTTGCACTTATCGCTTTAAGTCACGTTTTTGTCACATTTAGCCAAGTTTTTGTCACTTAGTTGCACTTGTGTCGCTCTTAATCATGTTTTTGTCACTTTTAGCAGCGCTTATGTCACTGTATTTGTCAAGTTTGTACTTTTCTTTTGAGACATTTATGTTGGTTTTAATTGGTTATTGTTGATTATAGTCACTTTATTGTTGATTGTATTCCCTTTATTGTCGCTTGTTTCCCTAACCGTCACCCTAACTACAGGATTTGCAGTTTTTATGCAGAATAAAACTGGATATTTTGTTGTTTGTGGAGGAAATTGCAGCTTTTTCCATTTGCATCCATTCAAATTGTGATTTTGATTAAATATGCAGCCCCATTGTGGTATCAAATATTGAGCAGAAAGTTCCTTATTATCGACAAAGAAAGTGCAGTATCACAACATTATAACAGCTCCGTATCTTTTTACATCTCACACTTTGCCTATAGCCATAAATGCTTTCGCTCTATTATCTGCAGCCTGTATCAGTGAGTAAGTCTGACTCAAACTCACCGCTTCAGGCTAACTTTACACGCAACCTACAAACTATTCCGGAGCAGGCCCACGTGTTCGGCCGACGTGAACTCCACTCATTCACGCATTCCTCTTTCACCGCAGAGGACGAGCCGAATGCAGACGATCCGGGCCGTTCCTCCGTCATATTTAGCATCACAATCGCGCGCACCGGAAAACAAAAGCCAGCGACAGGCCGGGTCTATGCGCCGGCGACGCCCCGATGCTATGCTAATGAGGAGGGATAGTAAGGAGCTCTTTTAATGTGCAAAGTAAACTCATAAAAGAAGTGTGGTGCAGTGAAAAGGCCACATACAAATTGGCCCGTACCTGTCACGAGAATTGAGGCGGTCCAACTTGATTAAAGAGGGAAAGATGATAAAAGGTTCGCTTGGGGGAAAGTTCAGCGGCGCTAAAACGAGAAGAGTTTAAAGACAAGCCGCGCACAAAAAGGTGTCCAGAGGGTTTAGGGGTCACGCCAGCTTAAAGCGCCTCTGACACATTTAAAACATTGAAGTTAAGATAAATATGTTTCAATTTCTGCTAGAATCTTGTCCCGTTTAGACTTTTTTCTCGGTTTTTAATTTTACTTCCTGGTTGTAAATGATGACCTCACACTAGGAAATTACAAAGAAACCATCTGTACACTGGACTAAAACTCATCTATTGTCAAATAGTCTTTTTATTTGACAAAGAAAAATACACGTGAACACCTTTATTTTGTCGAATCAATGTTTAAAGGGTAAAAGAAAGTTGTTTCCTTTGTGTAAATTATGCATAACCTTTGTCTCGAGCTTTTAATTGTGTTGAAACAGCGTTACATTTTTTTAACATGTGAAACTAACTTTGACAAACATTAAAGTGACATGTTGGACTCTTGTAACTAAAATACAGGTAACACAAATAGATTTAAAGTTTTGCCCCAAAAAAAAAGTATACACTTTTCTCGATTTAGCTATTTTTTAGTTTTGTAATATCACTTCCTGGTTGTAAATTATGACGTCACAATAGGAAATTACTGTGTACACTGGACTAAAAGTCAGCTAATGTCACAGATTTTCAAATTTGACAAATTAAAATACGCGAACACCTTTATTTTGTTTTGTTAATGTTTAAAGGGTTAAAAAAAAGGAGTTTTGTGAAAATTATGCGTAACCTTTGGATGGAATGAGCCTGCCTGGTGTGATGTCATCAATTTCTTTTCACTTCCTGTAATTTTCAACAGATTTTTCAACTTTTCTCCAAAAGCGGCAACTTTATTGGTGTAAAACTTTAATTTTCATCTACAATAGGCATCAACCCACCAATTGAAATGAAAATAAGAAAATCGTTAAAACCTGTCATGCGCACTTTAATTTGAAAACAACCAAAGTGAACCGGACTCAGACGTCACACTTCATTTGCCTCTCACTAAACATCCACCTGAAGAAAACGCTCCCTGTGGCCGAAACGAACCGACGTGTGTGCATATTCACTTAAGGTACCGTAAAAATTAAAAGGAAATGAGAGAAGGAGGGATTTGAAGTATGCAGGGAGCAGAGGAATGTCCAGCCCCTCCTCCGCTGGGACGTCCTGTGTTAACAACCTCCTGCATCAGAACACAGCAACTCATGATTACACCAATAAGAAATGCTCTGTGTACCGAGTACTTAAGGCTAAAACGGGCAAAAGCTCTCAGGTTTGACCATGTTTCTGTCCCTAAAGTGCTTTAACAAGACCCTTAGACCACAGGAGAGGCCACAACTGCAAATATTTATACAGAAAACTGCTAGTAAACAGTGAATTTATCAGTAAAAGGCAGATTAAACTTACAAATCTCAAGGTAACTCACTACATGCTTTCTGCTTTCTGTCGTTGTGAAAAGAAGTTCCTTTAAAATCCCGCAAAAATCAAAGTCGACTACAAAAAATGTGTTCGGCAAAGACGGCATCAATCAATAAATTGACTAAAGGTCTTTAAAGTTTAATTATTGGTATTTGTGCGTTGGAGAACCTTTAAAACCTTCAAAACATTTAAAACATTTAGCTGAAAGACAGTGTAGGAAGTATCTAGAGCTGTACAATTTGGGAAACATATCACATTTTTTTCCGACAAGTTTAGATTTGCAATTTTGCGTTTCAATAATGTGATTCTGTTCAAAGTTTACATTTAAACTGGGAGAATAACAAAAAAAACATGCAATTTTTAAGTGTTTTTATAAGAAATAAAGACTAGCAAAACACAAGATTGATCAATATGAGGGGGAAACATTTTTAAATTCTTTTTCTTGTTTTTGTCGTATCGCCAAGCCCTAATAGTAGCAGTGGTTGGATAATGATAGTAGCAGCAATTTCACCTCTATTTGTTGTAGTAGAAGTCATAACCGTAGGCAATTTATAAATTATTCTCCACATTAAAGCACTCGTAGTAGTAGTAGAAATGAAAACAACACAGAAAATATAGTTGCAGCAGAGTTATATCAGCAAACAATACTTTTATTCCTCAACGTTAACGTGAAGTAGAACTATTGTCGACTAAAGAAATGTTGAACCAAAAGGGCACGTGGCAAAAGCTGTCAAATTTATTAGGATCTCAAGCAAAAACAGCTTTCCATATACAGACTTGTGAATGGGGATGTCCCGAGATGAAAGTTTAGTGTTTCATTGTGGGAAGAACCATCATGATTTTACGATTATTCACAACTATTGGCAGCACGGCCAAATAAAAGTGAAATCTGCTTTATTTCACGAGTCTATCTTTATGAAATCAAACTCTCTGAATGAAAGAGTCATAATATTGTCACATAAACCGCTTAATAAAATGTACTTTACAAGTGGTTTTACTTTTTTGGCGAATCAACCAAACTGAATCGTATACTTGGACTTTTTTTAAGACATGATCAACAAAATAAAATGGTTCTAGATCAAGAATATTCATAATTAAAGTGTATTATGGGTGAAAATCAGCAATTGTTTATTATTTTTTGACATTTTGATTTGATAATGTCACTGTCTTTGCAACAAAAGCTCTGTTGACACGCGTTTTAGAGTCCGTAAAAGGTCTCATTTATAAAACTCAGCGTGGATTTCTTACTAAAAAAGTGCGTAAGGACTAAACACGAACTTAAAAACGCCCTCTAACACGCTCACGTCTCGTCTCTCTGGGCTCTCATCGTTTTCTGCCTCATCTCAGAAATTTTTTAGACGGATCCGCTCATTTCTTCGTCAAGTTGTCTTTTGATACATCACAAACTTAATGTTGAAAGTCACGTACACAAGCTTTATAAATAAGCCCAAGTTACAATTATCAATCATTATATTTGATTCATTCTCACAGTCGACTAGTCACAATTAGTCAATGCTTTTGGAACAAGTTAATTGATTCATCGCAACTAACCAATTATAGAAATGGTTGTCATCTAAATTAATCAATCTGGTCTATGCACAGACTCCAAAACATTCTATGAGCTGAAAGAAGAGGTTTTATTACTCAGACACGACACAAAAAACTCACAGGTAACATGTAAATTCTGTGTTTTTGATTAAAATCCTCGTTTATCTATAAATATTCTCCACCAGGACGTCATCAAACACCGTCACTTCAGTTTTGTTTTGAATAAACCCGAGTAAAAATCTTGTATTTCGTGTTCTGAACAACTAATCGAAGGAATAATCGCTAGACTAATGGATTACCAAAATAATCGTTAGTTGCAGCCCTAAAACTAGCATCTCTGTAACTGAAAGGCAAATTGAACTGTTCAGTCACTCCCAATACTCCAGCAAACCCCTCCTCTCTGCCAGTGTACGTGAAAATCTACACAGAACACTAAATAATAATAAAAGTTTTGGTCGACTAAGACACCATCGACCAAATAATCAATCGACTAAACAGTTAAGAGAAGTCAAAACAGTTTGAATCAGCTCCGTTCAAGAATACTACGCCATAAATCTAGTTAAAAATCCAGAAAACCTTCATATTGTTCCGTTTTTAGTGCAGAGCTGTTGACTAAATGACTACCGGCTGCCCACACTTCACAGACCGTATGGAGGAAGCCTGGGAATAAACAGAGCGGCTTGTTCCAGTGGGGAGCGGAGCCGATTATGGCGCTTATTGTTATGAATGAGCTACAACTATTTCCTAAACGGAGCCTATATTTACTCCTCCTCGCACCAAGTCGACCGGCGGCAGCTGCACTTTTGGCCAGGGAAAACCCAAATGTTCCAGAGGCGCTTCCTTCCAGCTAACAATGTCCTGCAACTTTTAGCACATGCACCAAAACAGCTGTATTGTTGTTAACAGGGGCTCTCCACATGAACTTTGACAGAGCACGGCCCGGGGCAGAGCTACTGTCCGGAGGTTTACACACATACTGACAAGAAATAGAATTAAACAAGACAGGAAGTAAAACGTAGGGCTGCACAATGCATTGAAACTCAAATTTAAATGGTCACAATTAGTAAATCTCAAAGGCTGCAGTTTTTCAGGTGCAAATTATTCCCTTCGCAACAACAAAATATCCTGTTTTATCCTGTAGTTTATATTTGTTAAAACATGTTCTGAAATAAGCAACAAAAATGTGACTAAAACCAACAAAAATGCAACTAAAAATGACAAAATTGCAACTACAAGTGACTAGAAAGTGACAAAAACACAGCTAAGTAGGACAAAATTGCAATAACAAGGGATAAAAATGAACAAAAACGCAACTAAGGACGATAAAACTGCAACTTAAAGTGACTAAAAAGTGACAATAATGAACAAAAATGCAACTAAGAATGACAAAATTGTAAAAAAGTGACAAAAATGAACAAAAACGCAACTAAGAACAACAAAACTGCAACTAACAGTAACTAAAAAGTAACAAATTTAACTAAGAACGACAAAATTGCAACTAAAAGTGATAAAAACACAACAAAGTGAAAAAAGTGACTCAAAACATGAGTCTTTTAAAGTTTGTCAGTTGGTATTAGCAAATTTCAGTCTTTTTGTCGCGTTTAAAATGTGAACTTTGAACAGAATCACATTTTTAAAACATAAATTGCAAACCTAATCACAACTGGTCCGAAAACCTGTGCTGCTGTAATAAACGGGCAGCGCTTGTAAAGAGAAACAAAACACTTGGCTGCACATTCATTCGTATAAGTTTGATGTTTTTCCCCAAAATGAAAAAGTATATGTGCCTACTCACAATGTTAGTTTTCTCTCTCTTAGTTTTTATTGTATAACTTATCTAAATCTTTAAATGTTTCGTAATGTTAATCCAAAGATATTCTATCATGCCTGTGTAACAATGAGGCGCTGTATCTGATTTTACTGTTGTGAAACGTGAAAAACAGAACTAGTTCATGAGTTTTGCTTGTAATAAATGTAAAATCTGTGTTGTCCCAGCACAGATATATTGTAAAAGCATCTATTTGGGTGAAAATCAGACCACAGCACTTTCTCTGCATCTATTTAAAGAACGTTTTATTCTACGAGAAGCAGGAAATGCTGCATTAGCATGCTACTGTTTGTTAGCTTTAGTTTAAAGTGAAAAGCGCTTATAAACTCATCACAGTGATTATTTAGGGACTGCATTAGGAAAGTGAGCTATACATGTGACTGATGTAAAGACTCTGTTTTTTATGTTTCAAAACAGTAAAAACAGGTACAGCACCTTTAATTTCTTCCTTAAACAGACAATCAATGGTCATCGTGTCTGATTGTTCTATATTTAAAGTGTATCTTGTTACATTTCCAAAATCTTGAATGATTTTCTTCAATAGCATTAATGAATGAATGAAATAAACAATAATAACATCAGCGTTAAAGGACAGTTTATGGGTTTCGTCTCCAAAACAAGTCAACATTTGTCAAACTTGCACCAATCTCGAAAGGTTAAACAAACAACAGACACTAGGAACTTTTTAAATACTCGAGTTTGGCATCGATATCGTGCTGGTTGTCGGCCTCAGGTGTCAGACAATAAACTTCCCACTGCAAAGCCACATTAGTTTGTAACGTAGGCACATTTGACCACAGCAAACTCCAGTGGACGTAAAGTTTGGTGTTGTGCGGTGAACAAAAAGCGCAGTGTTGCAGACGAGCGTGCCCTTTCGCCCGGGTCACTCCTGGGGCTCGGTTTGTCAGTTTCAACACATTCCTGGTTTGACTTGGAACAGTGGTTCTCAAACATTTAGAGAACTCCCTCAGATTTCCTCCTCAGAAGTCTCTCCAGAAGGGCTTAGGCAGCGTATCTTTATGGCAGAAAGACTTGGCCAACAATTAATGAGATTTTGAAAGCTTAGATAACGTATAATTTGAACAGTGGTGGTGGAAAAGTACAGTGTTTAGGTAAAAGTTTAGGTATCTGTTCTTAACGTATGTCATTTTTACAGTGGATACTTTTCACTTCACAACATTTAAGAGCAGCTATGTCTACTTTATACTTTGTACATGTTAAACTTTTCATAAGGTTTGAGGGGTTGTTCATGATGACATCCTGTGTAAAGGTTTTGAGTTCGAGCCCCAACTTCGAAATAACATCAATGTACACGTAAAATTCACTAGAAACAAGAAATTTGATTGGAATTGGTGCTGATGACCAAAAATCTGCACAATTCTTTATCAAAATCACTAAATTTAACACTTTAAAAGTTCTCAAAACACGTCTGAAATACTTTTACGTTTAACAGGTACTTCAGAACTTTTACTTAAACAGATTTTTCATGCGCAATTTTATGGTTTGGCACGTTTTTGCACAAAATCGAGCGCTTCTTCACCACTGGACAAGAATGTAGCTCAAACAGATCTCATTCAGACTGAAACATGTTGGTATATTTCTCGGTAGCGGCACTAAATTCCTCTAAAGTGCATGCCTCCGGTTGCACTTCGCCTCAGCTTGAGAACCCCTGCGTGGAAAGACAAGGACACCTCGACCTGTGTTGGGTCCCCGGATCCAGGGCTTCGACCCCCGGCCCCAGACAACCTTTATGTAGGATTAAAACGGGCCCTTAGGCGATAATAATAGCTTTGCCAAACTTTTCCCCCCCAAAACCTTACCGTTCACGCCTTTGTTGGGGACGTCGTTGATGTTGAATCCCTTGGAGCTGTACGCGGCGCGGACGTCGTTGCAGTTTTTCAACTTTTGCTCCGCGATTGCCGAAAAAGTCAAGGCGACCAGAGAGCAAACCACGGACAGCCACAACAGCGACTTCATGGTGTTGTTGGGGGGTGAAAAATAAAAAGTAAAAACCACGGGGAAAGACGTAAAATCACAGAACGTAGCAGGCGCCCAGGTGCGTTCGTAAAAGCTAGGACAAAGTTTGCGTCTGTCCCACGCTGAGTTTCTTCATGGAGACGCTGCTGCCGCTGGCTTCTTCAACTCAACAGAAACTTCATTCAAAGCCACTCAGGGTGAAGAAAAGCGACAAACCCGCCTTCAAATCAGCGCAAATCTTGACATCTACGAGCGAACACGGCGTCGGCAGAGGTTTAGACGCGGCCGGTCGTGTGCGTAAAACACGACAAAGTTAAAAACTTCTAACTTGAGGCGACAATCTCTGCTCCTCTCTCTGTGCAGCTGCTGCCGCACGGTTTCGACGAAAGTATGACCCAGGGTAAAACAAAACACGGTGGAAAAGTAAGACAGAGCGCGTTAAGTCGTCCTCCCGTCGCGGTCGCTCGGTTCCGTCGTCTTTTCTGCCCGGGTTCGGCGGCGTGGAGCGCGGCGCAGCTCGTCTCGGCCGTGCGTGAAAAGTTGGTGAGCTGGTCGGAGAGCGGCTGGGACTGTGTGGATCCAGATGCGAGCAGAAAGCCGCGGCGGTGGACAGCCCTATGCAGCCCGCACCGAAGCGCAAGTTCCGGGGGACAAAGGCGCAGGAGAGCGGGAACACACGGGGTGGAGCGCGGAGCGTGGAGCCGCTGCGTAAAAACAGGTTTGGAGTCGAGGCGCAGGAGTCACCGGGCGAGAAAATCAGGAGTGGAGCGCTCTGAGGAATAAACAAGGAGATAAAGAGTCCTTATCGAGCCGCATGTTGTTCAAATAGAATTAATGTGGAGATAAATGGACCGCAGTGAACTAATGGAGTTGGGAGTTTTTAGACGCAGTTGTCAAGGGGAATTAGACTACTAGCTCAATGACATAATGGAAAATGTGAAAAGGTTTATGCTTTCATTCTTAAGGCGAGACTCAGGTGAATAGGAAACTCTTACTCTGCAGTTTTCTCTCATCATTGTACTTACAACGTATTACACGTTTTTCATTTTCATGTAATGATGAAAGAAATATAAGCGTTTAAAAACATGTGGAAAAACAGCCAAAATTGCACATATTTAGGCCATTTCAATCGGAAAAATGTACAGAACCAGGTTTTATTGGTTAATTTTGTACACTTTTTAATTACGAAAAACTTTACAGAGGGGATTTTGGATTTCTTGTTTAGTTTTTGAATAAAGTAGATCTGACTGAAAATTGGCCTGAAAATTCTCATTTCGCCTAATTTTTTAACTTAAGACTTTAACAAATCAGTTTTAGAATTAGATATCAACAAATCCTGTACGTTCTGTCAATATCGTAAAGTTTAGTTTGGTGTAGGATCTACTTTAAGGCTGATCTTTATGTCTCGAGAGAGAAAAATGCATTTTAAGAAAACAGTCTTTGAAGTTACAACGTCCCAGAGAAATCTAAGATGAAGGGGATTAAATGAAGTAATAAAACATCTTTAGGAGCAGATTGGACAAGTTTCTTTTTCCACATGAAAGTCTGTATGTTGAGAGAGCAGACTGACAAAAATTAATTAAAATACCTATTTATGTCTCACCTGAAATGAATACTAAAAGGTTTGAAAATGATATCTATAGTTTATGACTGTTTTAGGTGACAACACAGTCTTTTGTTGATGTTTTGACTCATTTGTGCTGCTATTGACCAGGACTCTGCTGAAAAAGTGAGCAGTAATCTCAAAGGACGTTACCTGGTTAAATAAAACACAGTAAAAATACAATATTCTTTTACTCCACCCCTCCAAGTTTAACAAAAGCTAATTTTGATAACTGGTTTTAAGTTCTTTAGCCTATTACAGATTTGTTGTAACCTGAATAACATCTGGACTTTGCACCAACAAGGCTTGACCCATGAACCGAAACATGTGCCAAAATAAACGTGGACTATATTTGGCAATGGCAAAAAGTGATCATGATTTTCTTGGGGCCAGATCATGATTTCAATTATATCACGATGTTCACTTTGTATTTTTCTGTTGTCATTAATAGAGCTGTAAGATTTAGGAAAAATATCTAATTGTGACTTTTCTGACCAGTGCGACTGTGATTAGATTTGTGATTTATGTTTTAATGATTGGGTTCTGTTGAAATTCACATTTTAAAGACAATTTCTCACTTTCTGTTGCGTTTTTGTCACGTTCAGTTGTGTTTGTCATATTTAAACGCGTCTATGTCTCTCAGTTTTAGTCACGTTTGGTTGCATTGTTTCGCGTTTGTTGGTGCGTTTTTGATGCTTTTGAACACATTTTTATCACTTTGGTCACGCTTTTTCGCTTGTTTCAGAACATGTTTATAGGCCTGTCACGATTACAAATTTTGATGCATGATATATTGTTCCAGAAAATATCACGATAACTACAAAACCACACACAGTAACCCAAAAACCCCAATAAAACGTATTCCAAATAAACTATATCGTAAAAATCATAAGCTGCAATAAATAAATAGCAGATTAAAACACTTAAGTTGTTTGTTAGTGTGTATTATTCAACCCTCTACACCAGAAATGTTTAACGTGTTACCAAAAATAACAACAAAGGTTTCTTGTCAGTGCAAAGAATAGACACAAAATAAATGTTGAGCCTCAAAAAATGTTGTTCTAGCTTTAATTTATTGAATGATAAGTCGATATAGTAATTATCGTGAAAAGCCTATATGTTTATACAAATCCAAACCACAGAGTCAGCAGTTTTTATTTATTTATTTATCAAAGCAAGACATTTTGTTGTTTGTGGAAGAAGTTATTGCACTTCAAACATTGCTGTCTTTGCGATTTGCTAATTGCATCCATTGAAATTGCGTTTTTGTGTCAATTTGGTTTAATTGTACAGCCCTGGCCTTTAAGAGGTAAAGAAAGTCATCTGCTCAGAGGCTTCAGAGGCTAAACAAGGAGAAAAAGTGTGTTTGAACAGACAGCTGCATTAAAGAGACAAACAGAGAATCATGATTTCACAAAAATAGCAGATTGTCACCGGGACGAGCTCACGATTTTATTTTTATCATCATATCGCCCAGTCCTAATTTGGACTAAACCAGGGCTGAACCAGGATAAACCAGACCAAGTCCCAAAACTAGACCAAACCAGCCCCGACCCACAGAGAGCATCAGATAACCAAATACTTGAAGACAGAAGACCCCCATGTGACCTGGTTCGACAGTGGGCTCTTATCTGTTGTTACAGTCAGTGCAGAGATAAACGCTTGGATAAAAAGCCTTTGAACTCACCATGATGCCTTCACTGCCCTAATGTCAAATAACTGCGGTCGTCACAGGTTTTATTAGGGACCAATTCAGGACCCAAACACCAAAAATGCCCCGGAGATAACCCGATTTAATTTAGGAAAGAGAGGTAATAAAGTGGAGAGGGTTTTACAGCATGATGTTGTTTATTCGGGAAATTGACTGAAGCCAGTTCAGACCGGCTTTTCTGGACGTTGGACTTGCAAATATATTGACAATTAAGTTACTGCAATGAAAGGTCACAGTGAAAAAAGAAGCAACGGGTGAAAAAAAGTGAAGTTGTGTGGCTTCATGAGCTTTGAACAATGTTATAATGAAAAACTTACACGTGTTACATTCACAGATTTTCAAAGCAAAACTTGTACGGCTGCCTTTTTAATTTTGCTTTTTTAAATAGAGTTTTTAAACATTATTAACACAACAAAGCACATAAAACACGCAAATAAAAGAACAGAACGGAGAGAAAAAAGAAATAAATGAACTAAAAACTAAAATAAAGGCATATACAGTCCCATTTTGTCCAAAGTCTGTTGAATTTGTTAATTTTTAAGGTTCACTCACACTTTGTCTCAGTTTAAACCCATATTTAATTTATAATTTGGGCCTGTTTTAGTCCTGGTTTAGTCCCAGTTTTGATGTGCAATGGTGAACGCACCCTTAATGTGTTCAGCATCACTTGTTCTCACTAAATACCTATCAGCTTGTCCCGAAGAAATAAAGGACTTGTATTTGTGCCTCAGACTTTTTTGACCTCTTTTTAATGTTTTTCAACTGTAAAGGTTAGGGTTAGGGTTAGGGGTTTTAAATCAGTATGGTCATGTTCACTATTTGCTACCAATTAGCTATTGTTTTAGCCTAATTTAAACAGCTTTATTCAAGTCTATGTCTAATCAAAGTCTAATCAGATTTATAGCCTCTCACTCTCTCTCTCAAACTGTCCAAACTTGTTTTGTTGATTTAAAAACTTAGCAGTTCTTTACATTGTCGTTTAAACCCAAATTAAATGAATGGATTAAATTATTGCACAACACAACTTTTACTATTTGTACATTTCTAACTGTTTAAACTTCATTTCTCCTCTTATCGCAGTTTGAGATCAGGAGATTAAGTTTAAGTCTGAGCCACAGATCAGTCGAGTCCACTTTCACTTAAAGGTGCATTGTGTAACTTCTCTGTTGACGGTTACGATATCTGCTTGTCTTCATTGAGATGTTAATGTTCCACTTTCTCTGTGGAGACACACAAGAATTCATGTCTCTTGAGGTATTTTTGAGCAATAAAAACACATTTACACATACAAATGGTTTAGTGAGAAAAAAATCCAGGCAAAGCAATGAGAGACTAGCAGAAGTTACATAATGCACCTTTAATTTATTGTTGTCTCTAAGGAGACGTCTCTTTTACAGCTTGGTGAGAATCCATTATTACCTTAATAATCTGTATCACTCAAACAGTGGGCGCCTGATGAGCGGCTGATCACTGCAGATAACACTCTGCTCCAGGAGCTGCCACCAGAGATAAAACTCAGTGAAAACGTCAGGTTTCTCTCTGAAAATAAATACATATGAAGTGGGTGTTTCTTTGATGCTCAAATAAATACATAACTACCTAAAAGGTCCAGCTAAATGTATTGATATATTTGTGTATTTTGTGTCTAGATTTTTTTTTTTTTTTTTACAATGTCCATATTTATGTTTTTTTTCATTGCCTTAGTTTTAAAACATATTATTGTAGGATTGTATTGTATTGTAGGACATATTTTATATGTTTTTTGGCAACAAAGCATTTCTGATAAAAAAAAAAAAGGTGTATCAACATATAAGATTGATCAGATCGATTAGAAAATAAAAAATAAATTTATAATTCTATCTTGCAATTGTTACGATTAAATATACTCAAACAAACTCATTTCAGGGTTCAATCACTGAAAACCTTTCCACAGAACATTCACAATGTATCTCACAACAAAACAGATTCATTTTTTACCTTTTTTTTCACATTTAGTGAGTAAGTTTGTAAGTTAACATTTCCATAGAACTAAATCTGGCACCACTTTATTATAACTCCACTTATTCATACCTTAATAACACTGGAACAAAGACTTAATTCATAATGAACAAATAGTTTACTGAGAATGATTTAGGCTCAGTATTTAATTAAGGGCTCGGAGTTATTAATTAAAGGTGGAATGGAGGATTTCGGGCAACAAATCAGAATCTCATTTCCTCGTGGGTAGCACAAATAACTGGTCCGCTCAGGTGTCAATCATTCTCTGCGTGCTAGTGCACGCCCGCAGGCTCGTCCAGGGGAAACGCTCGCTCCCCTGGCCGCGCATGCGTGGTTGATATGCTAGTGTGTTTATGTAGCAGGTTAGCGGCGAGTTCCGTCATTGTAAGTCTAAACTTTCATCCGCGAAGTACCGAAATGGCTGAGGGACGAAAGAGAAAGACCGTTTTGGAGCTTTCACAGAAGAGACGAAAGTCTGCAGAGGAAAGAAACAAAAGGCGTGTTATTCTGGGGGAATCGTTTACGGCTGGCGAGCATTGAAAGCGCAAAACAGGCTGATGCCTCCGTTACAAACTTTCTGCTGGACAGGTAACTGTTTATCTGACTCTTTTTTTAGCTTATTGTATGTGGAGTGTATTATTAAATCTTCTTCGCGGAGGTTGTCGTGAGAAAGCGACACCAACAAATGCGCATGGGCAGTGCTGCGGGGCGTGCTCGTTCACGAGGTTTGCTAGGCGTTCAGTCAGGAGAAACGGGGCGGGAGGGAGGGGGAACCTGCGTATGCGCTTTTTCAAAAAAAGGACTAACAGTCGCAGATTTTCAAATCGGCGAGAAATCCTCCATTCAACCTTTAAGTAGTTACTAATAAACTATTTGTTCACTTTGAATGAAGTCTTTGTTGTGCTTTATTAAGGTGTAGGTTTTGTCCCCCACACCTCGCCTGTACCTCTCTGTGCTTGTCCCCCACACCTCACCTGTACCTCTCTCTGTGCTTGTCCCCCACACCTCGCCTGTACCTCTGTGTGCTTGGCCCCCACACCTCACCTGTACCTCTCTCTGTGTTTGTCCCCCACACCTCGCCTGTACCTCTCTGCGTTTGTCCCTCACACCTCGCCTGTACCTCTCTCTGTGCTTGTCCCCCACACCTCGCCTGTACCTCTTTGTGTCTGTCCCCCACACCTCGCCTGTACCTCTGTGTGTCTGTCCCTCACACCTCGCCTGTACCTCTCTGTGTTTGTCCCCCACACCTCGCCTGTACCTTTCTGTGCTTGTCCCCCATACCTCGCCTGTACCTCTCTGTGCTTGTCCCCCATACCTCGCCTGTACCTCTGTGTTTATCCCCCACACCTCACCTGTACCTCTGTGTGCTTGTCCCCCACACCTCGCCTGTACCTCTGTGTGCTTGTCCCCCACACCTCGCCTGTACCTCTCTTTGTCGGTCCCCCACACCTCGCCTGTACCTCTGTGTGCTTGGCCCCCACACCTGACCTGTACCTCTCTGTGTTTGTCCCCCACACCTCGCCTGTACCTCTCTGTGTTTGTCCCCCACACCTCGCCTGTACCTCTCTGTGTTTGTCCCCCACACCTCGCCTGTACCTCTCTGTGCTTGTCCCCCACACCTCGCCTGTACCTCTCTGTGTTTGTCCCCCACACCTCGCCTGTACCTCTCTCTGTGCTTGTCCCCCACACCTCGCCTGTACCTCTCTGTGCTTGTCCCCCACACCTCGCCTGTACCTCTGTGCTTGTCCCCCACACCTCGCCTGTACCTCTCTGTGCTTGTCCCCCACACCTCGCCTGTACCTCTGTGCTTGTCCCCCACACCTCGCCTGTACCTCTGTGCTTGTCCCCCACACCTCGCCTGTACCTCTGTGCTTGTCCCCCACACCTCGCCTGTACCTCTCTGTGTTTGTCCCCTACACCTCGCCTGTACCTCTGTGTGTCTGTGCCCCACACCTCGCCTGTACCTCTGTGTGTCTGTCCCCCACACCTCGCCTGTACCTCTCTGTGCTTGTCCCCCACACCTCGCCTGTACCTCTCTGTGTTTGTCCCCTACACCTCGCCTGTACCTCTCTGTGTCTGTGCCCCACACCTCGCCTGTACCTCTCTGTGCTTGTCCCCCACACCTCGCCTGTACCTCTCTGTGCTTGTCCCCCACACCTCGCCTGTACCTCTCTGTGCTTGTCTCCCACACCTCGCCTGTACCTCTCTGTGTTTGTCCCCTACACCTCGCCTGTACCTCTGTGTGTCTGTGCCCCACACCTCACCTGTACCTCTCTGTGTTTGTCCCCCATACCTCGCCTGTACCTCTCTGTGCTTGTCCCCCATACCTCGCCTGTACCTCTCTGTGCTTGGCCCCCACACCTCGCCTGTACCTCTGTGCTTGTCCCCCACACCTCGCCTGTACCTCTCTGTGCTTGTCCCCCACACCTCGCCTGTACCTCTCTGTGTTTGTCCCCTACACCTCGCCTGTACCTCTCTGTGTCTGTCCCCCACACCTCGCCTGTACCTCTCTGTCCCCCACACCTCGCCTGTACCTCTGTGTGCTTGTCCCCCACACCTCGCCTGTACCTCTCTGTTTGTCCCCCACACCTCGCCTGTACCTCTTTGTGTCTGTCCCCACACCTCGCCTGTACCTCTCTGTTTGTCCCCACACCTCACCTGTACCTCTCTCAGCTTGTCCCCCACACCTCGCCTGTACCTCTCTCTGTGCTTGTCCCCCACACCTCGCCTGTACCTCTCTCTGTGCTTGTCCCCCACACCTCGCCTGTACCTCTTTGTGTCTGTCCCCCACACCTCACCTGTACCTCTCTGCGTTTGTCCCCCACACCTCGCCTGTACCTCTCTGTGCTTGTCCCCACACCTCGCCTGTACCTCTTTGTGTCTGTCCCCCACACCTCGCCTGTACCTCTGTGTGTCTGTCCCCCACACCTCGCCTGTACCTCTTTGTGTCTGTCCCCCACACCTCGCCTGTACCTCTCTGTGTTTGTCCCCCACACCTCGCCTGTACCTTTCTGTGCTTGTCCCCCATACCTCGCCTGTACCTCTCTGTGCTTGTCCCCCATACCTCGCCTGTACCTCTGTGTTTATCCCCACACCTCACCTGTACCTCTGTGTGCTTGTCCCCCACACCTCGCCTGTACCTCTCTTTGTCGGTCCCCCACACCTCGCCTGTACCTCTGTGTGCTTGGCCCCCACACCTCACCTGTACCTCTCTCTGTGTTTGTCCCCCACACCTCGCCTGTACCTCTCTGTGTTTGTCCCCCACACCTCGCCTGTACCTCTCTGTGCTTGCCCCCACACCTCGCCTGTACCTCTCTGTGTTTGTCCCCACACCTCGCCTGTACCTCTCTCTGTGCTTGTCCCCCACACCTCGCCTGTACCTCTGTGTGTCTGTCCCCACACCTCGCCTGTACCTCTCTGTGCTTGTCCCCCACACCTCGCCTGTACCTGTCTCTGTGCTTGTCCCCCACACCTCGCCTGTACCTCTGTGTGTCTGTCCCCCACACCTCGCCTGTACCTCTCTGTGCTTGTCCCCCATACCTCGCCTGTACCTCTCTGTGCTTGTCCCCCACACCTCGCCTGTACCTCTGTGCTTGTCCCCCACACCTCGCCTGTACCTCTGTGCTTGTCACCCCCACCTCGCCTGTACCTCTCTGTGTTTGTCACCAACACCTCGCCTGTACCTCTGTGTGTCTGTGCCCCACACCTCGCTTGTACCTCTCTGTGTTTGTCCCCAACACCTCGCCTGTACCTCTGTGTGTCTGTGCCCCACACCTCGCCTGTACCTCTCTGTGCTTGTCCCCACACCTCGCCTGTACCTCTCTGTGTTTGTCCCCTACACCTCGCCTGTACCTCTGTGTCTGTGCCCCACACCTCGCCTGTACCTCTCTGTGCTTGTCCCCCACACCTCGCCTGTACCTCTCTGTGTTTGTCCCCTACACCTCGCCTGTACCTCTGTGTGTCTGTGCCCCACACCTCGCCTGTACCTCTCTGTGTCTGTCCCCCACACTCCTGTACCTCTGTGTCTGTCCCCCACACCTCGCCTGTACCTCTATGTGTCTGTCCCTCACACCTCGCCTGTACCTCTCTGTGCTTGTCCCCCACACTCCTGTACCTCTGTGTGTCTGTCCCCCACACCTCGCCTGTACCTCTGTGTGTCTGTGCCCCACACCTCGCCTGTACCTCTGTGTCTGTCCCCCACACTCCTGTACCTCTGTGTCTGTCCCCCACACCTCGCCTGTACCTCTATGTGTCTGTCCCTCACACCTCGCCTGTACCTCTGTGCTTGTCCCCCACACCTCACCTGTACCTCTGTGTGTCTGTCCCTCACACCTCGCCTGTACCTCTCTGTGCTTGTCCCCCACACCTCACCTGTACCTCTGTGTGTCTGTCCCTCACACCTCGCCTGTACCTCTCTGTGCTTGTCCCCCACACCTCACCTGTACCTCTCTGTGTTTGTCCCCCACACCTCGCCTGTACCTCTCTGTGTTTGTCCCCTACACCTCGCCTGTACCTCTGTGTGTCTGTGCCCCACACCTCACCTGTACCTCTCTGTGTTTGTCCCCCATACCTCGCCTGTACCTCTCTGTGCTTGTCCCCCATACCTCGCCTGTACCTCTCTGTGCTTGGCCCCCACACCTCGCCTGTACCTCTGTGCTTGTCACCCCCACCTCGCCTGTACCTCTCTGTGCTTGTCCCCCACACCTCGCCTGTACCTCTCTGTGTTTGTCCCCTACACCTCGCCTGTACCTCTCTGTGTCTGTCCCCCACACCTCGCCTGTACCTCTCTGTCCCCCACACCTCGCCTGTACCTCTGTGTGCTTGTCCCCCACACCTCGCCTGTACCTCTCTGTTTGTCCCCCACACCTCGCCTGTACCTCTCTGTGTTTGTCCCCCACACCTCGCCTGTACCTCTCTGTTTGTCCCCCACACCTCACCTGTACCTCTCTGCGTTTGTCCCCCACACCTCGCCTGTACCTCTCTGTGCGTGTCCCCCACACCTCGCCTGTACCTCTCTCTGTGCTTGTCCCCCACACCTCGCCTGTACCTCTCTGTGTCTGTCCCCCACACCTCACCTGTACCTCTCTGCGTTTGTCCCCCACACCTCGCCTGTACCTCTCTGTGCTTGTCCCCCACACCTCGCCTGTACCTCTTTGTGTCTGTCCCCCACACCTCGCCTGTACCTCTGTGTGTCTGTCCCCCACACCTCGCCTGTACCTCTTTGTGTCTGTCCCCACACCTCGCCTGTACCTCTCTGTGTTTGTCCCCCACACCTCGCCTGTACCTTTCTGTGCTTGTCCCCCATACCTCGCCTGTACCTCTCTGTGCTTGTCCCCCAAACCTCGCCTGTACCTCTGTGTTTATACCCCACACCTCACCTGTACCTCTGTGTGCTTGTCCCCCACACCTCGCCTGTACCTCTCTTTGTCGGTCCCCCACACCTCGCCTGTACCTCTGTGTGCTTGGCCCCCACACCTCACCTGTACCTCTCTCTGTGTTTGTCCCCCACACCTCGCCTGTACCTCTCTGTGTTTGTCCCCCACACCTCGCCTGTACCTCTCTGTGCTTGTCCCCCACACCTCGCCTGTACCTCTCTGTGTTTGTCCCCCACACCTCGCCTGTACCTCTCTCTGTGCTTGTCCCCCACACCTCGCCTGTACCTCTGTGTGTCTGTCCCCCACACCTCGCCTGTACCTCTCTGTGCTTGTCCCCCACACCTCGCCTGTACCTGTCTCTGTGCTTGTCCCCCACACCTCGCCTGTACCTCTGTGTGTCTGTCCCCCACACCTCGCCTGTACCTCTCTGTGCTTGTCCCCCATACCTCGCCTGTACCTCTCTGTGCTTGTCCCCCACACCTCGCCTGTACCTCTGTGCTTGTCCCCCACACCTCGCCTGTACCTCTGTGATTATCACCCCCACACCTCGCCTGTACCTCTCTGTGTTTGTCCCCTACACCTCGCCTGTACCTCTGTGTGTCTGTGCCCCACACCTCGCTTGTACCTCTCTGTGTTTGTCCCCTACACCTCGCCTGTACCTCTGTGTGTCTGTGCCCCACACCTCGCCTGTACCTCTCTGTGCTTGTCCCCCACACCTCGCCTGTACCTCTCTGTGTTTGTCCCCTACACCTCGCCTGTACCTCTGTGTCTGTGCCCCACACCTCGCCTGTACCTCTCTGTGCTTGTCCCCCACACCTCGCCTGTACCTCTCTGTGTTTGTCCCCTACACCTCGCCTGTACCTCTGTGTGTCTGTGCCCCACACCTCGCCTGTACCTCTCTGTGTCTGTCCCCCACACTCCTGTACCTCTGTGTCTGTCCCCCACACCTCGCCTGTACCTCTATGTGTCTGTCCCTCACACCTCGCCTGTACCTCTCTGTGCTTGTCCCCCACACTCCTGTACCTCTGTGTGTCTGTCCCCCACACCTCGCCTGTACCTCTGTGTGTCTGTGCCCCACACCTCGCCTGTACCTCTGTGTCTGTCCCCCACACTCCTGTACCTCTGTGTCTGTCCCCCACACCTCGCCTGTACCTCTATGTGTCTGTCCCTCACACCTCGCCTGTACCTCTGTGCTTGTCCCCCACACCTCACCTGTACCTCTGTGTGTCTGTCCCTCACACCTCGCCTGTACCTCTCTGTGCTTGTCCCCCACACCTCACCTGTACCTCTGTGTGTCTGTCCCTCACACCTCGCCTGTACCTCTCTGTGCTTGTCCCCCACACCTCACCTGTACCTCTCTGTGTTTGTCCCCCACACCTCGCCTGTACCTCTCTGTGTTTGTCCCCTACACCTCGCCTGTACCTCTGTGTGTCTGTGCCCCACACCTCACCTGTACCTCTCTGTGTTTGTCCCCCCATACCTCGCCTGTACCTCTCTGTGCTTGTCCCCCATACCTCGCCTGTACCTCTCTGTGCTTGGCCCCCACACCTCGCCTGTACCTCTGTGTTTGTCCCCCACACCTCGCCTGTACCTCTCTGTGCTTGTCCCCCACACCTCGCCTGTACCTCTCTGTGTTTGTCCCCTACACCTCGCCTGTACCTCTCTGTGTCTGTCCCCCACACCTCGCCTGTACCTCTCTGTCCCCACACCTCGCCTGTACCTCTGTGTGCTTGTCCCGACACCTCGCCTGTACCTCTCTGTTTGTCCCCCACACCTCGCCTGTACCTCTCTGTGTTTGTCCCCCACACCTCGCCTGTACCTCTCTGTTTGTCCCCCACACCTCACCTGTACCTCTCTGCGTTTGTCCCCCACACCTCGCCTGTACCTCTCTCTGTGCTTGTCCCCCACACCTCGCCTGTACCTCTCTCTGTGCTTGTCCCCCACACCTCGCCTGTACCTCTTTGTGTCTGTCCCCCACACCTCACCTGTACCTCTCTGCGTTTGTCCCCCACACCTCGCCTGTACCTCTCTGTGCTTGTCCCCCACACCTCGCCTGTACCTCTTTGTGTCTGTCCCCCACACCTCGCCTGTACCTCTGTGTGTCTGTCCCCCACACCTCGCCTGTACCTCTTTGTGTCTGTCCCCCACACCTCGCCTGTACCTCTCTGTGTTTGTCCCCCACACCTCGCCTGTACCTTTCTGTGCTTGTCCCCCATACCTCGCCTGTACCTCTCTGTGCTTGTCCCCCATACCTCGCCTGTACCTCTGTGTTTGTCCCCCACACCTCACCTGTACCTCTGTGTGCTTGTCCCCCACACCTCGCCTGTACCTCTCTTTGTCGGTCCCCCACACCTCGCCTGTACCTCTGTGTGCTTGGCCCCCACACCTCACCTGTACCTCTCTCTGTGTTTGTCCCCACACCTCGCCTGTACCTCTGTGTGTTTGTCCCACACCTCGCCTGTACCTCTCTGTGCTTGTCCCCCACACCTCGCCTGTACCTCTCTGTGTTTGTCCCCACACCTCGCCTGTACCTCTCTCTGTGCTTGTCCCCCACACCTCGCCTGTACCTCTGTGTGTCTGTCCCCCACACCTCGCCTGTACCTCTCTGTGCTTGTCCCCCACACCTCGCCTGTACCTGTCTCTGTGCTTGTCCCCACACCTCGCCTGTACCTCTGTGTGTCTGTCCCCCACACCTCGCCTGTACCTCTCTGTGCTTGTCCCCCATACCTCGCCTGTACCTCTCTGTGCGTGTCCCCCACACCTCGCCTGTACCTCTGTGCTTGTCCCCCACACCTCGCCTGTACCTCTGTGCTTGTCCCCCACACCTCGCCTGTACCTCTCTGTGTTTGTCCCCTACACCTCGCCTGTACCTCTGTGTGTCTGTGCCCCACACCTCGCTTGTACCTCTCTGTGTTTGTCCCCAACACCTCGCCTGTACCTCTGTGTGTCTGTGCCCCACACCTCGCCTGTACCTCTCTGTGCTTGTCCCCCACACCTCGCCTGTACCTCTCTGTGTTTGTCCCCTACACCTCGCCTGTACCTCTGTGTCTGTGCCCCACACCTCGCCTGTACCTCTCTGTGCTTGTCCCCCACACCTCGCCTGTACCTCTCTGTGTTTGTCCCCTACACCTCGCCTGTACCTCTGTGTGTCTGTGCCCCACACCTCGCCTGTACCTCTCTGTGTCTGTCCCCACACTCCTGTACCTCTGTGTCTGTCCCCCACACCTCGCCTGTACCTCTATTTGTCTGTCCCTCACACCTCGCCTGTACCTCTCTGTGCTTGTCCCCCACACTCCTGTACCTCTGTGTGTCTGTCCCCCACACCTCGCCTGTACCTCTGTGTGTCTGTGCCCCACACCTCGCCTGTACCTCTGTGTCTGTCCCCACACTCCTGTACCTCTGTGTCTGTCCCCCACACCTCGCCTGTACCTCTATGTGTCTGTCCCTCACACCTCGCCTGTACCTCTGTGCTTGTCCCCCACACCTCACCTGTACCTCTGTGTGTATGTCCCTCACACTCGCCTGTACCTCTCTGTGCTTGTCCCCCACACCTCACCTGTACCTCTGTGTGTCTGTCCCTCACACCTCGCCTGTACCTCTCTGTGCTTGTCCCCCACACCTCACCTGTACCTCTCTGTGTTTGTCCCCCACACCTCGCCTGTACCTCTCTGTGTTTGTCCCCTACACCTCGCCTGTACCTCTGTGTGTCTGTGCCCCACACCTCACCTGTACCTCTCTGTGTTTGTCCCCATACCTCGCCTGTACCTCTCTGTGCTTGTCCCCCATACTCGCCTGTACCTCTCTGTGCTTGGCCCCCACACCTCGCCTGTACCTCTGTGCTTGTCCCCCACACCTCGCCTGTACCTCTCTGTGCTTGTCCCCCACACCTCGCCTGTACCTCTCTGTGTTTGTCCCCAACACCTCGCCTGTACCTCTCTGTGTCTGTCCCCCACACCTCGCCTGTACCTCTCTGTCCCCCACACCTCGCCTGTACCTCTGTGTGCTTGTCCCCCACACCTCGCCTGTACCTCTCTGTTTGTCCCCCACACCTCGCCTGTACCTCTCTGTGTTTGTCCCCCACACCTCGCCTGTACCTCTCTGTTTGTCCCCCACACCTCACCTGTACCTCTCTGCGTTTGTCCCCCACACCTCGCCTGTACCTCTCTCTGTGCTTGTCCCCCACACCTCGCCTGTACCTCTCTCTGTGCTTGTCACCCACACCTCGCCTGTACCTCTTGTGTTTATCCCCCACACCTCACCTGTACCTCTCTGCTTGTCCCCCACACCTCGCCTGTACCTCTCTGTGCTGGTCCCCACACCTCGCCTGTACCTCTTTGTGTCTGTCCCCCACACTCGCCTGTACCTCTGTGTGTCTGTCCCCCACACCTCGCCTGTACCTCTGTGTGTCTGTCCCCCACACCTCGCCTGTACCTCTCTGTGTTTGTCCCCCACACCTCGCCTGTACCTTTCTGTGCTTGTCCCCCATACCTCGCCTGTACCTCTCTGTGCTTGTCCCCCATACCTCGCCTGTACCTCTGTGTTTATCCCCCACACCTCACCTGTACCTCTGTGTGCTTGTCCCCCACACCTCGCCTGTACCTCTCTTTGTCGGTCCCCCACACCTCGCCTGTACCTCTGTGTGCTTGGCCCCCACACCTCGCCTGTACCTCTCTGTGTTTGTCCCCCACACCTCGCCTGTACCTCTCTGTGTTTGTCCCCCACACCTCGCCTGTACCTCTCTGTGCTTGTCCCCCACACCTCGCCTGTACCTCTCTGTGTTTGTCCCCCACACCTCGCCTGTACCTCTCTCTGTGCTTGTCCCCCACACCTCGCCTGTACCTCTGTGTGTCTGTCCCCAACACCTCTCCTGTACCTCTCTGTGCTTGTCCCCCACACCTCGCCTGTACCGTCTCTGTGCTTGTCCCCCACACCTCGCCTGTACCTCTGTGTGTCTGTCCCCCACACCTCGCCTGTACCTCTCTGTGCTTGTCCCCCATACCTCGCCTGTACCTCTCTGTGCTTGTCCCCCACACCTCGCCTGTACCTCTGTGCTTGTCCCCCACACCTCGCCTGTACCTCTGTGCTTGTCCCCCACACCTCGCCTGTACCTCTCTGTGTTTGTCCCCTACACCTCGCCTGTACCTCTGTGTGTCTGTGCCCCACACCTCGCTTGTACCTCTCTGTGTTTGTCCCCTACACCTCGCCTGTACCTCTGTGTGTCTGTGCCCCACACCTCGCCTGTACCTCTCTGTGCTTGTCCCCACACCTCGCCTGTACCTCTCTGTGTTTGTCCCCTACACCTCGCCTGTACCTCTGTGTCTGTGCCCCACACCTCGCCTGTACCTCTCTGTGCTTGTCCCCCACACCTCGCCTGTACCTCTCTGTGTCTGACCCCAACACCTCGCCTGTACCTCTGTGTATGTCCCCCACACCTCGCCTGTACCTCTCTGTGTCTGTCCCCCACACTCCTGTACCTCTGTGTCTGTCCCCCACACCTCGCCTGTACCTCTATGTGTCTGTCCCTCACACCTCGCCTGTACCTCTCTGTGCTTGTCCCCCACACTCCTGTACCTCTGTGTGTCTGTCCCCCACACCTCGCCTGTACCTCTGTGTGTCTGTGCCCCACACCTCGCCTGTACCTCTGTGTCTGTCCCCCACACTCCTGTACCTCTGTGTCTGTCCCCCACACCTCGCCTGTACCTCTATGTGTCTGTCCCTCACACCTCGCCTGTACCTCTGTGCTTGTCCCCCACACCTCACCTGTACCTCTGTGTGTCTGTCCCTCACACCTCGCCTGTACCTCTCTGTGCTTGTCCCCCACACCTCACCTGTACCTCTGTGTGTCTGTCCCTCACACCTCGCCTGTACCTCTCTGTGCTTGTCCCCCACACCTCACCTGTACCTCTCTGTGTTTGTCCCCCACACCTCGCCTGTACCTCTCTGTGCTTGTCCCCCACACCTCACCTGTACCTCTCTGTGTTTGTCCCCCACACCTCGCCTGTACCTCTCTGTGTTTTTCCCCCGCACCTCGCCTGTACCTCTCTGTGCTTCCTTCCCACACACACGTTTAATGGCCTCTCGCTGTAAAGATAACTGTTGGGCACCAGTGCAATAACACACTTGGAGCTGGAGAGTCCCAGTAACTGTAACACAATTATCTACAAGGTAATTTTCATCTCCACAAAGAAGCCAGCGCGTAGACACAAGAAAGTCTTTGTTCAGCCGTTTTACCTCCGTGCGTCTCGGTTTGTCCCCGGATTAAAAAACGCGCTGGCTCCGCGGTATCCAAGGAGTCCAAATTACAGGCCTGCCCCGCAACACAAACAGAGAAGTCAGCAGTGCGGCGGCTACATTAGTGTTATCATGAACGACAATAAACAGCCTGTTGAAACTTTAACAGGGCCGTGCGCCGGAGCAGGTAAGTACAGTGGTCCTGTCAGGGAAGACTCATGATCGCAGAGAAATGCATTGTTTGGTTGGATTAACACGACACACACGAAGAGAGAGGGGACGTTTTAAACTATGCAAGGCCAATAAAAACATTATTAAGTGCAGTGTGTTGAAGCTTACAATCATCATACAGCCACTGCATTTACCTGTGACACTGACGTTGTGTGAAGTGTCTGCTCTTACAAGCTACAGAACATGATTGAATGAATAAAGTTAAATGTTTCAAAGTTTAAAATGTAAACCGTTACTTTCACTGTTAATAGGCTACTAAAAATAATAATGCATTTGTGTTTTATCAATCAATCAGTTTATTTATTGCTCTTTACAAAAACACAGAGAAGACCCAAGTGTTTAACAGGAACATCTAAAAACACAACGAGCAACATGGAAACAATGAAATGAAACTGACAGTCATTTAACCCCACAATAGCGGTGCCAGGATGACACTTTTCCAGACTATGGCAAAAGTAAAAGTGCAGCTGAAACTCAAACATTTAATCATTTCAATTTAGGGCTTTTTAATTAATTAATTACAATAATTTGAGTTTGAATTGTCTTCAGTTTAGCTTGTTAACTCCTGATGACGGGTTAAATAAAAGGAACGTCGTTGTGACAACTGCACCAGTCTCCTAGCTGATTGACAGGGCGGTCCTACCACTATTACAACTAGAATCAGAAATCAGAAAATGTACAAATGTCATTGTGTCACTGTCACATAATGTGGAGACAATAATAATTGGCCCCCAAAAACCTGAACTAAATGTTCTCCCAGGACTAAACATGGGATTAAACTTGGACTAAACCAGTCATACTCCCAGGACAAAACATGGGACTAAACCTGGACTAAACCAGTCATACTCCCGATACTAAACATGGGATTAAACCTGGACTAAACCAGTCATACTCCCAGGACTAAACATGGGACTAAACCTGAACTAAACCAGTCATACTCCCGATACTAAACATGGGATTAAACCTGGACTAAACCAGTCCTACTCCCAGGACTAAACATGGGACTAAACCTGAACTAAACCAGTCATACTCCCGATACTAAACATGGGATTAAACCTGGATTAAACCAGTCATACTCCTGATACTAAACTTGGGACTAAACCTGAACTAAACCCATCATACTCCCGGGACTAAACATGGGATTAAACCTGGACTAAACCAGTCATACTCCTGATACTAAACATGGGACTAAACCTGAACTAAATCCGTCATACTCCCGGGACTAAACATGAGACTAAACCTGAACTACACCAGTCATACTCCCGATACTAAACATGGGATTAAACCTGGACTAAACCAGTCATACACCCGGGACTAAACATGGGACTAAACCTGAACTAAACCAGTCATACTCCCGGGACTAAACATGGGACTCAGCCTGAACTACACCCGTCATACTCCCAGGACTAAACATGGGACTGAACCATAACTAAACCAGGACTAATCACACAAATCAAGTCTAAACCAGGCCTAAACTGAAACCAGACTTGGATCTTGAGAATATATCATGTTTCTCTTTGATGCCTTTGGGGAATGTCGACGTCGTTTTCCAGCGGCGTATAAATCGTCTTTGCTAATGTTACAAAAACAGAAGTGGCGCAGAGGTGAGAGGTCAAGGTACAGTAAAACAAACTGCTTCTGAGAATAGAAAGAGCAAACAGCGCAGGGAAAATATTGGGAAATCTGAGTCGAGATGAGCAAATAGTTTAGTGAGAGAACAGGCCCATGAAATCCCCCAATAGACCTGGTCCACAGCAGGACTTTAAAGGAAAATATTATGCATTTTTCACATTGTTATTAGCCTTTAAACATGCTCTTGAGTGCCTTAAATTTGCCATGTCATGTTTTGAAACAAACAAATAAAATATTTATTATTGATTAAATGACAGGATTTATCAGCCTGTGTGAAATGACACTTACTGAGTCCATCCAGCCAGTAGATGCCGCCTAGCGCTTACACAATTTAGAGATGTTAGCTCTGAAGAGACGCAGTGATGTGGTTAGCAATAACAGTTATCGTGTTTAGAGGCAGAAATGTCTGGTGATGATTTAAGGGCTAAAAACATCAGAAGATTCTCAGATAAGTGACGTAGATGATCTCAAAATATGTCCGATCGAGGGAGTTCAGTAGGAATTGTTTTTGACGCTCAGAGGGGGGAGGATTTTCTGATAAACATTCCTCAAAACAGCGTGAATGCAGTTAAATGCAACTTTGTGTATGTTGTGGTCTCATTTTTAACTGAATAGATGTTTTTATAATATATCGGTGCTGGGGCAACTCAGATTTTACTTTATCACATGCAACAAAATCAGGCACGTGAACTAGTTCTGTTTTTCACGTTTCAAGACAGTAAAAATCAGTGTGACAAAGTGGGTCTTTGTCCCTTTTAATCACTCTTAATTTGTATTTTTCAATTTCTCATACTCAACTGTAAACTTAATCCCAGGTTTGTTTTAGTTTAGTTATCACACAACACATAAGTTCCTTTTCAATATGTTTATTTAAATTTGTATTTCAGTTCACCTCAACAAACTTACCTTGTCCACCACATGGTCTGGTCAAAGAGGAGGAGGGCCTCATGGCGGCCATTTTTAAAACCTTTGGAGAGGTCATGGGCCTGACCATGTGGAGGGGAGAACTGCCATAGTTCAATTTGGATTTAGTTTAATAAGGTGTTTAAAATTTATTTGTTTTGTGTTTGTAGTTTCAGTTAGACATTTGAATTGTTTTGGGGACATTGGTCCATGGGGGGGGGGCAAGGTAATCCCATTGCCTCTTTGAGGCTTAAAGGGTGCAGTTCCCTGCAATCAAGGTGTACTGTCCTAGGGGAGGGGCCTAGGGTATAAAAGGGTTCTGCTGTCCCCATTTCGGGAGAGAGACTTCAGTGCAGTTGCGTGCACATGTTTTGTTCGTTTTAATAAATCTTGTCTGGTACAAGACTTTTGTATGTCTGCCTCCTACTTCGACCACTTCGGGCCAGCTTCCCCACAATCGGGTACAGGCCTTTAATGTATGAAATTATAAACTTTCCAAGCTTTAGTTGCAGTAGTTGTTTGATTGATGTACGTCTTGTTTAAGTCATGCACTACGTTGCAAAACAAAATGAAACAAGTCAACTTTAACATGAATATAAAACTATAAATGAGTCTGAAAACTTTTTTTTTACACTGTAGATTTGTATGGAAAAGCAGCACTTTCTGTCAAAATCCAAACATTATACTGTCTGCGTCAGCGTTTAAAATATTTTATTGCTTGCAAATGTGGAAGACAGAACCTGCTTTGGGATTTTCTTTGCGAGCGAAGTCCACCTGCATCAGTTTTCTGTCTCAAAAAGATAAATGTCTGTGAGCAGTGATGTACCAAAGGTATCATGATTTACAAAGATGTACATAATACTTTACAGGTTAGATTGTCAACATTGGGGATCTAAACCTTATTTGACTTTATTTAAATTCAGATTATGAGGATATTAAATGTTATTGTTTCTCCATTCTAATAACGTTTGATAGTTTGAACAGGATAATAATGTTTCCGTGTCTCCGGGTCCTGCATGTCTGGACTTGTGAGGGTCGAGCTGCTGAAGGGTCCTCTGTCTGAGAAGAGTCCCAAATTAGTCCAGGGGTCACAGGTTTACATGAGTCTCGTTTGGGAGTTTGTTGGGTCCAGTTTTAGTCCAGGGCTGAGACCACAAAATTAGCGTACAAAACCGAAATAGTAACAAAAGTAACCCTAGCATGAAAGATAAATGGAGATCTGAAAAAGGAAGTTAACAGACAATGCTTTTACTAAGAAACCTAAAGAATATGGAGCACATTTAGCCTCTGTTCCTCTTTTGGACATTTAAAGTAAACTCTGCATCTGGGAATTATTCATATATGGAGTGTTTTGAGTCTTGACAAATGAAGATTGATTGTGTAACTTAAAGGTTGCTGGTTCTATTCAAGCTCTAACCAGTTCTAGAGTTGCCAAATCCACTTCTTTAAAGCGACTTTGGGTTTCTAGTTTTAGAAAGCTTGCACATTTTGGGAGTTTTACGTTTTTTTGGGGGGCTTGCTCTTTCACGTTATAAAAACAAAACTTTTTTAG
This sequence comes from Rhinogobius similis, assembly GCA_019453435.1. Lineage (NCBI taxonomy): Eukaryota > Metazoa > Chordata > Actinopteri > Gobiiformes > Gobiidae > Rhinogobius > Rhinogobius similis. Next base: position 13,463,635 of record CM033630.1, read on the forward strand.
CTCTTTTTCAGTTCAGTTTGACAATAATAGACCCAATAATCACTGGAATACAAGCAGTTTTAAAGTTATTGAAGTAAAACATGCTTTTAAAACATGCAAATCTGATTAGCTCTCATTCTCCCAACCTTTAACTAGTTGATTCTTTTTTAGGCCTCTTTTTTCCAAAGGCTTTGTCGCTTGTTGCTGTCTAAAAATCTGGCAACACTGACCCGCGTGTGTTACTGAGTCCTTGGGCAAGACACTTAACCCCAGAGAGATTTTTGTGTGTGACAGGTGCTGCGAGTGAAAGCTGTGTCAAGCAGTTTAGGGGCAAAAATGAGCTTGAAGTCTTTTTAATTATGACTTAGTTTGGTTTGATAGCACCTGTGGTAAATATTTATCGTAGTTTTATATTTGTAAAGTTGCTGTTTGTGGAAAAAAAAAGAAAAATAAAAGTTTAAAATGATAGGAAGTAGTGCTGAGTTCTAAAACACAAGCTTCCATTCTCTCCCAACCCATTTATGACTCACAACCACGCTTTGCAAAAAGTTTATTTTACTTAATATATTTGTTCACAATTAGTGTAATATAGGGTTAGGATTAAGGTTAGGTTTAAGAACAGATAGTTTAGAGCTTTGAGGTGGGTAAGATAACCAAGTCTCGGCTGAACTGCTTTGTGTCATCAGAGGGCGAAGCACCATTGAAAATACAGAGACAATTTACAGACAACTGACACAATTTCATTCAACAAAATAGAGGTGTTATCAGAAATTATTCACTGACAAATCATAATTATTGTGTAATTTATATGGATTTTGGCCCAGGAAGAAACATTATAAGCGTTACAAAAACTGTCAAACTGCAGATAAATAGGCAAAATGTTAAGTAAAATCCTAAATATCATCATCAAATCATGTCCACTATGTTTTAGTCAAATGTGTCGTCTAGCCTGTCATATGCAGTCTGAGATTGAGCCAGAAATCTTTGAGTTTGTCGGCGAACACTTACTTAGCATCATTAAAGTCTAGATTCAGATTCAGATTCAGAAAACTTTATTGATCCCAGAGGGCAATTCATTTGCAGCATTTCCCAGAGCAGTTCACACACATACACACAAAACACACACTGCGTGAGTCCATTTCACAGTTACAACAATATTAAATACAATAAAATTAGCAAATACTGCCATTCAAATTCAACAGTTTAATCACGGAGGGCACGAAGGAGTGGGAAAAACGATTCGTTTTCCTCATTGGCGCATAGAAACGGCGCCCTGAAGGCATCATAACAAACTCAGGAGTCAGAGGGTGTTGAGGCTGTCCCAGGATGCTCTTAGCTATAGTCTATATGACATCTTTCACTGAAACGTAGTGAACATGATATATTTAATATTTTACTTAACATTTGCCTATTTGTCCCCAGTTTGACAGTTTTTGTAATGTTCATAATGTCACTTCCTGGTTGAACATGAGCAACAAATATGTCATAGAGGTAATTCCACAACTGTCTCCGAGCAACCATTTTGAAAACAAGGGACAAAATCCATATAAATTGCACAAAGGTTATGACTTGACATATAATTATTCCTGTTGACAACTTTTTGATGATCGTCTAAACAGTCGTCTGTAAATTGTACGTATGTTTTCAACGGCACGTCGCTTTTTGATGACATCACAGAGAGATTCTGTTTTAGAACTCAGTCATTTTAAACTTATTTTAATCAAATTTATTCACAAACTGTAACTTCACAAATGTAAAACCATGATAAGTATTTGCCACAGGTGCCCTCCCATCAAACTAAGTCATAATTAGAAAGACAAGAGAACCCGTCACATAGACTTTAAACTAATTGCTGAAGTTCACTTATTCCAGGTTCAGACCCAGTTCAGCCCAATCTTTGGTCTCGTCTTGTCTCCAAAATTCACTTTCAAGTTCCCCTCATACCTGGATAACACCAATCCTCGTGCACTTTCCCTTTTATTGTCTCCAAATCACTATCATTACCACCCTAACTTTTAATGGCCCAGTGTTTGGAGCAAGCCTGGACTTGTGGCTCACTCCGGCGCTGTCTCCGCTGCCGTCCCGTCGGTTTTCTGGGCCCTGCTTGTCTGCGCCGAGATGCCGCAGTGGGGGGTGTCCGTGGCCGAATGACATTCCTGGCTTTGTGCGGCGCATTCCTGAGACGTGGGCTGTGATTGGCCCGGACAGGAGCAGGTTGTTGGGGCTGGCGGCGCGCTGGAGAGTGTGGGGCCGACGCGGAGCTCAATGGGCCCAACAAAGGAGCGGAGGAGCGGGCCGGTAATCAGACGTGAATGAGCTTTGAACGATGTGACGTGCCTCCTCCTCCTCCGCCGCCCAATGCACACAGGAATTCCAACGTCAAGAACAAGGAGGAGAGAGAAAAATGTCCAAATTTGCAGAGACAAACTAAATTCAATGAGACATGTTGAGTTCAAGTTATGTACTGTGTAAGACAGGCCCCATTGTTGTCATTTCTGTTTATTTTATCAGATTTACTTTCTTGATTGGGCTGCAACGATTAATCAGCCAATCGTGACTTCAGAAAATAACGGGGCTGTTACCAAGGATTAAGAGTCGACAAGTCGGCGATTCGTTTTTCGTTTAGTCGACTTGTCAAATGATTACTTCTATTGTATATTTAAACTTTTTAAATCCATTATCAGCCAAATAAATGTTTAAATACAGGACTGAAGACTTCTGGATGGAGAATATTTATCATCATCAATGTCACTGTCTTTGTTACAAAAGTTCTTTTGGCATGTTTTAGAGCCTGTATAGTTCAGTTAACGATTAGTCGATGATCAATTTTTAGAGTGATAGATTAATGGTTAGACTAATATAATTGATAATCATAATCGTTGTTACATCAAAATGTCAAAAAATAAAAGATTATTACTATCGTTTTAATCAATAATACACTTTATTCATAAATATTCTCCATCTAGAAGTCTTCAGTCACCACATTGCAACCTTTATTTGGCTGATAATGTAATTTGAAAGTCTAAGAAATAATTGTTTGACTAGTTGATTAATCGAACCGCTGACTAGTAGACTACTTCAATAATCTGTGGTGACAGCCCTGTTTGTTGATGAGGATGGATGTATTTCAAACATGCAAACATAAGTCACCAGTCATGTCACACAAAAGAGCACAGGTCAAAAATAAGAGATACTGCACCAAGGCTACAGCGCTTTCAAGGGCCTGTACCTGAAACAAGAGAAACAGAACTAGATCATGTCCCTGATTTTTTGCATGTGATTAAGTAAAATCTGTGTTGATCCAGCACAGATATATTGTAACCTGGTCAATTTTTCCAAGTTAGATGACCTAAATATGTGTAATTTTGGCCATTTTACACATAAATGCCTTATTTCTTTCTGAAAACATTACATGATGAAAAACTTGTAACATATTTTTTTCTTACATTTATGTGAGTAAACGACAGGAGAAGTTTCAAAGTGATATCTTTAAATTTAAGATTTTTCCCCATTCACCTGCAGTGTCTCGCCTCAATCTAAATAAGAACATTGGTCGACTCATAAAACTGTTGGTCGACTAAGACACCGATTAATCGACTAAAGGGCTTCTGCTAAACCCCTGTGTGGGCTTTTCATCCATATTCATGCGGCAGTGAGCAGTGAGGCAGAAAACACAACAATTCCTGGTGGTCAGCTGCTCCTGTCTGCTCCTTCTGCCCAAAATGACCTTTCACTCTCCCCAGGCAGGACCCTCCAGCGGCGGCCGGAGATTTCCCTAAGAAAACACGTGGCCTCTGCATCTCAATGGGACGTTTGCCCTCTCCCTCCTGCATTAGCATTCACAGACCCCCCTCTGTGTGTGCAGCGCTGCAGCCACGGTCCATCCACACTCAATCTCTCAATATGGGCTCTTGTTAAAGGAAGCGTTTAAGTTCAGGGTCAGGAAGCACAGCGAGGTGGAGAGTATTTTATAATTTGGTAGAAGCCATTGGGACAATAGAGGTTTAAGGCTGTGTTTTACAACTTTTGTGATCGGGGGGCACTCTTTTTTGTTGTTGTTGAAAAGATGCAGCGGAACAACATCCACTAAAACATGATCAAATGATTGGAAAAAGGTGTTAATAATGTTTGTGTCATTGTGTAGGGCTATTTCCATTTTATAAGTGGTCGTTTTTGTGCCTTTTCTGGTTCAGAAGCTCAGGACACTCCAACACTGCAGTTTATTAAAGCGAGACAAAACTTAAAAATGTTTTATTCTTCCATTTAATCCACTTCATCCATAGATTTCTCTGGGACATTGTAACTTCAAAGACCGTTTTCTTAAAATGCTTTTTTCTCCTCTGGAGACATAAAGATCACCCCTTCAAGTAAATCCCCCACACACCAAACTTTATCTAACTTTAATCTTGGACTCAACAAAATTTTGACAAAACATACAAAGGGATTTTTAATATCTAATTCTAAAACTGATTTATTGAAGTTTTAAGTCCAAAAATTAGGCGTAATTTGAATTTTTAGGACTATTTTCAATCCAATCTTGTTTACTTAAAAACTAAATGAGAAATCCAAAATCCCCTCTATAAATTTTTTTTGTAATTAATATTTGTACAAAATGAACCAAGAAATTTAAACCTTCTGTCCAGCTTTCCATGTCCCAAATATGTGTATTTTTTGGCAATTTTTACGCATAAAATGTCTTATTTCTAAATGAAAAAATGACATGATGTAAAACTTGTGCCGGTAATATATTTTTTTCTTTTATTTATATGTGAGAAGTTTCAAATTGATATATTAAAATTAAACATTTTTTCCTATTCACCTGCAGCGTCTCGGCTTAAATAATGGAATTAGTCAACTCAGACTGGATTTTTTGTTTGTCTCAACATGCAAAACAAATCAGTGTTTTGGCATATCCTTGGGTTTAATGTTGTGTTCATTTGTTACTGAGATGAGATGTCAAGGTTCTTGGTTGTTTGCATTTTTGTGCATTCATTTCAGAAAATCGAGATCTTGATGTCACCTTTAATACAATGGCAGACTGCGCTCTTTAACAGAGTTTAACAGATTTAACTGTGGCATTTGTTGATGTTCGCCTGCCAAAAAAACAACAACGTTAAACCATTTTTGTTTTGTCAAGCATCCTATCATATCTACTTTAACTAACGCCAATTAATGAAGCACTTGTGGATCTTTCTTGCTTAACGGTGGTAATGTTAGTCAATGACATCAATTCAGGGTGAAAACTTCTCCAGATGCATTTTAGAAGGCGTTTCTGTCGACACCTGTGATGTTTGAGTAAATCAAATAAATTCAAATCAATTAAGTCTAATGAACCTCGTTTGACTAATGACGTCTGTATCGACACACGCAGGAGGTGTGAGAGGGTCAGAGTTTGAGGAGGGTGTTTGGAAATCATGTCAGGTTTGATCTGATTAGCATTAAAACATCAACTTTGCATATTTGTTCTTTACCTGAATGATTTTGAGATGGATTGTGTCACCATGAAGTAACAGTAGACTTTTATCACAGCACGATCCTATTTGAGTTCAGCTCGCTCTGCTCTGTCCTGATTTGTCTGTCACGGTTCCTCCCTGTTTCAGAAGAAAGAAACACACCACAGACACATGTGCTGAGAGGGCTCCGTCCACAGCATAAATCACACTGCAGCTTTGAACTGGCCGGATCACAGGGTCTAAACAGGGTCTAAACATGGTCTAAAGAGGGCAGTAACAGGGTCTAAAGAGGGTCTGAGGGGGAACAAGGTCTAAACAGGGTCTAAAGAGGGTGGTAACAGGGTCTAAAGAGGGCGGAAACAGGGTCTAAAGAGGGTGGTAACAGGGTCTAAAGAGGGTGGTAACAGTGTCTAAAGAGGGCGGAAACAGGGTCTAAAGAGGGTGGTAACAGGGTATAAAGAGGGTGGTAACAGGGTCTAAAGAGGATGGTAACAGGGTCTAAAGAGGATGGTAACAGGGTCTAAAGAGGATGGTAACAGGGTCTAAAGAGGGTGGTAACAGGGTCTAAAGAAGGTGGTAACAGGGTCTAAAGAGGGCGGAAACAGGGTCTAAAGAGGGCGGTAACAGAGTCTAAAGAGGATGGTAACAGGGTCTAAAGACGACGGTAACAGGGTCTAAAGACAACGGTAACAGGGTCTAAACTGGGTCTAAAGAGGGTCATGGTTCCTCCCTGTTTCAGAAGAAAGAAACACACGTGCTGAGAGAGCTCCGTCCACAGCATAAATCACACTGCAGCTTTGAACTGGCCGGACCACAGGGTCTAAAGAGGATCTGAGGGGGAACAAGGTCTAAACAGGGTCTAAAGAGGGTGGTAACAGGGTATAAAGAGGGTGGTAACAGGGTCTAAAGAGGGCGGAAACAGGGTCTAAAGAGGGTGGTAACAGGGTCTAAAGAGGGCGGAAACAGGGTCTAAAGAGGGTGGTAACAGGGTCTAAAGAAGGTGGTAACAGGGTCTAAAGAGGGTGGTAACAGGGTCTAAAGAAGGTGGTAACAGGGTCTAAAGAGGGTGGTAACAGGGTCTAAAGAGGGCGGAAACAGGGTCTAAAGAGGGCGGAAACAGGGTCTAAAGAGGGCGGAAACAGGGTCTAAAGAGGGTGGTAACAGGGTCTAAAGAGGGTGGTAACAGGGTCTAAAGAGGGCGGAAACAGGGTCTAAAGAGGGTGGTAACAGGGTCTAAAGAGGGCGGTAACAGAGTCTAAAGAGGATGGTAACAGAGTCTAAAGAGGATGGTAACAGAGTCTAAAGAGGATGGTAACAGGGTCTAAAGAAGGTGGTAACAGGGTCTAAAGAGGGTGGTAACAGGGTCTAAGAGGATGGTAACGAGTCTAAAGAGGGCGGAAACAGGGTCTAAAGAGGGCGGAAACAGGGTCTAAAGAGGGCGGAAACAGGGTCTAAAGAGGGCGGAAACAGGGTATAAAGAGGGTGGTAACAGGGTCTAAAGAGGGTGGTAGCAGGGTCTAAAGAGGGCGGAAACAGGGTCTAAAGAGGGCGGTAACAGAGTCTAAAGAGGATGGTAACAGGGTCTAAAGAGGGTGGTATCAGGGTCTAAAGAGGGCGGAAACAGGGTCTAAAGAGGGCGGTAACAGAGTCTAAAGAGGATGGTAACAGGGTCTAAAGAGGGCAGGAACAGGGTCTAAAGACGACGGTAACAGGGTCTAAAGACGACGGTAACAGGGTCTAAACTGGGTCTAAAGAGGGTCTAAAAAGGGCGGTAACAGAGTCTGAAGAGGGCGGTAACAGGATCTAAACAGAGTCTAAAAAGGGCGGTAACAGGGTCTAAAAAGGGCTGTAACAGGGTCTAAAGAGGGTTTGATATACCCTGATAGAACTGCAAAATATATCAACACATTTTGATACAAAAATAGGTGGGAAATGTATCAAAAAAGTTGGGTGATATCGTGAATGTTGTTTTGTAGTTAAAAGGAAAAACAGTTTGCATTTTTCATATTGTTATTAGCCTTTAAACATGCTCTTTAATTTGCCATCTCATGTTTTGAAACAAACAAAAGTTTATCCTGGAATAAATAAAGTTTTCTCAGCAGTCTGGAAAGCCACTCACTTAATGCGTCCAGCCCAGTAGAGGGCGCCAAGTGCTTAACTATATTATTTCTTGAAGCGGATGCTACACACAATTATCAAGCCAGTAGCATCAGTTATAGTGTGTAGAGGCAGAAATGTTCAGTGAGTCTGGCGGCAATTTAAGGACTTAAAACAGAGGAAGATTCTCGTAAATGACGTAAATGATCTGAAAATACATCCCACCCAGATTAAGGAGTTCAGCAGGAAGTGTGTTTGACGCTCGGAGGGGGAGGATTATCTGATGAGTGAATTCCTCAAAACAATAAATGGAATAATATCTGTTCATTATTTGTCGCCTTATTTGTTTATTTTTGTCTATTGTTCTCTCTCTGGTCGTGTTCCGCTCTGTTCAGTGTGTTTTGTTATATTTAAAGATAAATAAATAAATAAATAAATAAATAAATAAATAAATAAAATAAAATATATGGTTTTTAAATTGACAAAATTTCACATCAGTCTGATAATTAAACCTCAAATGAAACTGTACATTTAAAGACATTCACATGATGTTGTTTTGACTATCATTGACTCCCAAAAAATATAATATCGATATTTTTTGTCAATATCGTCCACCCCTAATTACAAATGTTTAATCACAAAATACATTTAGTAAGAACCTAAATATAAGTTATGCTTCCATTGAATGTAGATAGTAGAAGTTACCACCGGAAACGCCTGCAAAAGTCCCATTGTGCACTGTAAATGCAAACACAGTAAGCACAGCCGTGGACACACAGTATGAACGATGATCCGATGTGACATTTGCTCTGGCGCTCGGTGCGGCCCGCGCTCTCCCTCTGTTCACTCTGTAACATTTTGAGTGGAGTCCAGACGCTCCGCTGAGCCCCATCACTCACTCTGGACTCTGCTCTGACCTCAATCTGCTCAAACTCTGGACAGAAAACAGCCAGGACTAACGCTCTCAGTCTGGGCTTTATGTAAGAAAAAGCATAAAAATCCTATAGACATCTCTCTCGTGTAAATATATAAGGGAAAACTCAAATGCAGTATCACTTTTATGACTGTGCTCTGGGTCAGACTGAGTAATTCAATGAGGCAACTATTTTCTTGGATGAACGACAAGCATTGATTGCAAAACTGCGTCCAGATGTGTTTAGTCACACTCTTCCAAGGAAATTCTTTGAAACTTGTATTTAATTTATTGTCATGATCAAATATTGTAGTTAAAATAGTTGTTCATTTGTAAATACATTACAAATGCACACCATCCTATGTGCACCTCAGACGACTCTTTTGACTAAAACACAGTTAAGATCATTCTATTTAAGATTTGGTAAAAAGTTTGCTAATTTTATCATAGTTTAGCACATTTTTGGGTTTATAATTTTACTTCCTGGTTGTAAATCATGACATCACACTGGGAAATTCCATAACTGTTTCCTAGCAACCATGTATTACACAGGGCCAAAACTCAGGTCAGAAATTATTATCGGACAAATAAAAATATCAGTAAACACCTTTATTTTGTCAAATTAATGTTCAAAGGGTAAGAAAAATGCATTTGTTGTTGTTCTGCCCAATTGTTTTTATGATTTCTGAGTTTTCCCAGCGTGATGTCGTCATTTTCTCAAACGTTTCAACATATTTTTCAGCTTTTCTTCATAAACTGCTGCTTGATTGGTGTGAAACTATTATTTATATTTACAACAGGTTTTATCTCATCAAATTAAGTCAAAATCACTGAAACACATCATAGGCACTTTTAAATACAATGTGAAATGCCACGCAAAGCAAAAACATCTCCATGGAAACAGTTAGCTGGCACATCTTCAGGGACCAAATAACAAAAGGAAAAAAAAAAAATTAAATCAACAGGGCAAACATTTTAAGAGTGAAGACATTTTGACACTCATCCAAGTCGCTTCTTCACTTCATCTGACAGAACTGGTGAGCCCCTGCCTTATATCTGTCTGATGGGAGGAGCTAACACTATGTACATCCTGGGATATCTGAGGTACTGATAATACCCACATCTTTTAAAAGTCAGTCGTAAACATGACTAAAACGAATGAATGGAACTTGATTTTAGATCGTTGTATTCACATTTATCTACATTTATGGACAGATTATAGTACGTGTATTAATGAGCACTTACATTCACTATATTTTCTTGCTGCCTCTAAGCGTAGATGACTGGAAAAGGATGAACGTGAAACGACTGCCTTGCTCTTGGCATGAAACAAAAAGAGTTTTACATCAACATAAACGGGTCTAATTAAATCTACATTAGAGATAATTAATAGTTTGTGTGTGACACTTCAGGTCATTGTCACCTCTGACCTTCCCCCAGAGTTAACGATAATGGACTTCACACTGGGACGTCATGAATAATGCACCAGGGGACATCATCTGGAAGTCTTTTCTTAAGCAAGAGTTCAAACCATGTTTTAAAGTTTAAAGTCCGGCATATTTTAAAGTGCATTGTTTTTCACTAGACTCAGTTAAAATGTCCTTACGTTAACTATTACAGCATAAATAAAACAGCTTCTCCCCTCCGTGCTGCTGCAGTTGGTGTTCTTGCGCCCCCTGTTGGACTTTTTAACCCACGCACAAGCACAAGAGATCAAATCATTTGAAAATCTCCACGCATTCACTCATATTAAAGTCATGAAGCTCCAAAACCAATGCAGCTCAACAGAGACCGCTCAACATGTTGCTCGACAAGTACATTTTTCCCAGTAGATGAAGATTTCTGAAAAAATAAAAATTAAAAAAATAAAAGGTTTGAAAGCTTGCTCAGCTTTTTGGTAACTAAAGACCACAAAATCTGTTTCTGAAACAGAAAAATATGCTAAGTTATCACTGAAAAATGGTAACCATGTCGCTGGTTAGCCTCTGTCGTGCCTCTCAATGTTTAAACTTTTCAATGAGAACAATGAATGGCAAAAGTACTTCTGGAGCCACTGCGGGTTTCAAAGTGGACATGAATGAGCTCCATGAAGAGTCCAAAAAAGCAAAATAAAAAAGGACCCATTAAAACCGGTTACCATGCGGCGTCCAACCTGTCAGACTTTTTAATTTATTCCTTTTTATCCAGTGTCTGATAAAAGGAAACTATCAGCTGCTGGACATGTTGAATATTAAAATAAAGCTGTAACCTTCTTATTTACAGCGAAATCAAACATTCCGGGATGAATCAGGATCAGTTTGTACGCCAAACCCACAAATAAACAAAATTACCCAAAATTCTGAAAAATTGAATAGGACTTTTTATGGATTCTGCTTGGACTTAAAAAAATATATATCATGAAGTCCCTAAAACTCATTTTTAGTCAAATTAGCTTCAACCTTGAAAGAGGAATGGTCAAAATCCAACAAATTCCCAAACCAGTGTCAATGAGGTCCTGCTACAAACATCAGCTTCAATCCTTCATATGTTTAACACAGAAAACAGAGTTCATAATCTGATCGTCTCGTCTGAGCAGGGCTTGTTTTCGAGGGTAATTAGATAAAAAACAAAACAAAATCAGACTCCAGAGGCCAAAAGTACAGAGTCTCAGCTTCACAAAGTCCAGACAATAGTTTAACGGTTCAGAAACAACTTTTTGTTTGAAATGGGGCTAATTTAAGTCTGACGTTTTAGGAAAAATAACTCTGAAGCTTAAGGCGTTTGTCTAAATAAGACACAAGGACACAGTTAAAGCATGATGTGTTTATTGTACAAGATACAATCACCAAATCCCCAACAAAAATGACAAGATTCAACTTTCTGTTTGGTTATTTCAATCAAAAACAGTGAGTAGAGCTGTATATAGGCCCTGGCTGTATCTGAATAATGACACTACGGCGTGATCACGTCCTATTACTGCACAAACCAACAAATACCAGCACTTTTGTAAACCAGTACGTTAGTTTAAGAGACAGAGACACAGAAGTTGGGTCCTGTGTTTGGACGATGGACCAGTTCAGTGCTGAGTGTATCACAATCTTAGAAAATCACTGAGAAAGTAGCTGGGTCCTCGGATCTCAGGGAACTTGAATGCAGCATTGGTTTAGTATTTACATCGAAGTGCAGTTGAAAACAATCTTTAAAAATCGTCGTTATGTTGTATGTACAGTTGTTTAAAAGGAGCTCAGAGCGGCAGCTGTGGTTCAGTCACAGACAAACCACAAAGTCAAGTGAAATCTGCTTTGACAAAGTGTAAACATAGAATAAACATTAACTTACATCTGTACAGAATGAAAGAGAAAATAGAGCTCAAGTTTTTTTTTTTAATCCATGGATAGAAAAGTACCATGATTACAAAACAGTAAATTTACATGCAGATACTTTATGAGGCCATTAAACTTGTAATATGTGTTTTTTTCTCCACGCTTCACTGTGATTGGTTAACTGCACCTGTCACTCAGAGATGACACAGTCAATAGGAGGAGTGGGAGGGGAAATGTGTTTGAGCCCAGAGCTGCATTAGTTATAACAAACTCATGAGAATTAATTAAACACAGAATTGTTTCATGTCATTAATCCTGTTTATGAGGTCATCTTCCTTCCTCTGAGCCTCAGAAAATGTTGTGTTTCTACAAGTTCAGATGAGTGTGACTGACAGGTGGATTAACCAATCAGGGAGAGGTCCGTCTGTATCAAAGCAAACATGTCTGCTACCAGGAAAAAATAGAGGAAAAAATGAAAACATGGCATATTTCTGTGGAAAGCCTTAAATGTTAATCTGAGGTGAAACAAGTTTGATGGAGTTCTTGTGATTGCACAACACTCTCTGAGTTTGACTCCAGGTGTGGGAGGGCGGGCGACCTGACTCACTCTGTGTAAAGAACTGGAAATGTTTGGATTCTGGATCAGATCAAATAGACCAATCACAGGGACCAGACCAGAGACCAGGCCAGAGACCAGGCCAGAGACCAGGCCAGAGACCAGGCCAGGGACCAGGCCAGAGACCAGGCCAGAAACCAAGCCAGGAACCAGGCCAGAGACCAGGCCAGGGCCCAGACCAGAGACCAGGCCAGAGACCAGGCCAGAGACCAGGCCAGAGACCAGGCCAGAGACCAGGCCAGGGACCAGACCAGAGACCAGGCCAGAGACCAGGCCAGAGACCAGTGGTCCAGGACCAGAGACCGGACCAGAGTCCAGAGACCAGGCCAGAGACCAGACCAGGCCAGAGACCAGGCCAGAGACCAGGCCAGAGACCAAGCCAGGAACCAGGCCAGAGACCAGGCCAGGGACAAGACCAGAGACCAGGCCAGAGACCAGGCCAGAGACCAGGCCAGAGACCAGGCCAGAGACCAGAGACCAGAGACCAGAGACCAGAGTCCAGACCAGAGACCAGGGACCAGACCAGAGACCAGAGACCAGAGACCAGAGACCCGACCAGAGACCAGGGACCAGACCAGAGACCAGGGACCAGACCAGAGACCAGAGTCCAGACCAGAGACCAGGGACCAGACCAGAGTCCAGATCAGGCCAGAGACCAGGGACCAGACCAGAGACCAGAGACCAGAGACCAGAGTCCAGACCAGAGACCAGGGACCAGACCAGAGTCCAGACCAGGCCAGAGACCAGACCAGAGTACAGACCAGGCCAGAGACCAGAGACCAGAGACCAGAGTCCAGACCAGAGACCAGGGACCAGACCAGAGTCCAGACCAGGCCAGAGACCAGACCAGAGTACAGACCAGGCCAGAGACCAGAGACCAGAGACCAGAGTCCAGACCAGAGACCAGGGACCAGACCAGAGACCAGACACCAGACCAGTCCAGACCAGACCACAGTCCAGACCAGACCAGAGTCCAGACCAGACCAGAGTCCAGACCAGGCCAGAGACCAGGGACCGGACCAGAGACCAGACCACGCACCAGAGCAGAGTCCAGACTCTGGTCCTGGCGGCGATAACTCGGTGCAGACGTGACACAGGGTGAGGTTTATAAAAGGCCTGTCCATCCCACAGACGCCGTGTGGTTATTCTGGATGTGAGGTCAAGTAGAAGTGCTCCGTCCTGGTCTGGCATCGTCTGCACAAGAGTCACAGGAGATAAAGTGTGGCCCAGGGGCGGTTCAGAGGCTTTTTACAGTCACAACTGAGACGGTTGTTTTTCAAAGTAAACAAAGCAACGACAGACTGAAATGCACAGCCTGCTTTTCAAAAATGTTGGTTAAAATTAATCATTAATCATCTGATCAAAGCTAATCAATTTAATTTAAATTTTAAGACAAGACACTGCAGGCGAAGAGGACAAAATCTCAAATTAAAGATATGAAATGAATTTTGTAGTTTACTTACTGAACATAAACTTGTACATGTTTGAAAAATGTTCCGAAATGCTGATCATGTCATGTTTCCATTTATAAATACGTCATTTTATGTTTAAAAAAGACCAAAATTTCACAAATTGGGACATGCACATCTGAAAAATTGATGGAGCCCAGTTTAAATTTCTTGTTTTGTTTCATGTATTAGACACACACACAATTTACAGAGAGGATTTGGGATCTTATTCAGTTTTTCAGTCAACTAAACCTCATTGAAAACTGGCATAAAACTCTAATTTTTAAATTTATATTTTTTAGTTGAAACTAAACAAAAACACACAAACACATTTGGAGAAACCTGCCTACGAAATTCCATATAAATCAATCGATGCAAGATTAGACAATGCTGTTGTTACCAGGTGAAAGCTTATTGAGAATAATCGGACCAAAAAAAAAAAAAAAGTTTAGCTGTAGTGTCTCGCCTTCAATCTAGCTTTTTTATACTTGTCCCATTCTTGCTTTTACAAATGATTGACAGCTGTGTCTCCGTCAGTCCCAGGGCAGCTGTGGCTTCAATACGACCTCCATCGAGTGAAGAGTGGATGAATACAGGAGAACAACAAAAGAAGTACACTCTTCAAGCTGGTTTTGTTGGATTATGGTAACGTTTTTTGAGTCAATGCAACAAGAAAACCTCTTCAGTCTTAAATTCAGTTCACTCTGCATTAAGATTTGTGACAGGTCCTGGTGTTCAAATTACCAGACTATTTGCTGAGAGCCACCTGCGCTCACGTGACATTTATTATTCACTTGTCCCTCGAGTGTCGACCGATTTGGGGAAGCAGGCTTTTAGTTATGCTGCTCCCACAACTCGGAAAACACTACAAAATGCGCTGAAAACGTGTGAACTGGATCTTTTGAGGGCTTTTCGCTCTATTTGAACAATACAAAGAGTCCTATGAACACTGTTTCTGCCTCTCAGTGTAGTTTTGTTATAATTTAGAAGGCTTTTATACCAGTGTCTTTATGTAAAATGTCTTTGTAACTTGTATATTGTGACGAGCGCTAACTAAAATAAATAAATAAATAACCACAGTAGTACTTAGAAACTTGTTGAGCGCAATAGAAATCCAAGCGAATATTAAAAAAGCAGTCAATTTGTTTTGTCTAAGCGCATGTACTGTACAACTTGAGCTCAAAATAAATTATTGCTAGCTGTCTTTAACCGACTTCAGGTCCATTGCTTCCTCGTTCAGAAAACATCATTGTCCACGACTCTTCAGCTAAAATCTGTCCAAAATGCAAAAATGTACCAGACGTTTCCTATTTACACGATGAAAGGGTTCAGCAGCGTTCATCTCGGACTTCTTTAGGACAGTTTCGAGTCTTTTAAGAAGCCGCAGGTCAGTGTAGACAGAACCCCAGCAGAGCGGCGACGAAAAATATAGAAATCGGTGCGTTTTTCCAAACTGGGGCTTTCGAGGACACGCCTTCGATGTTTCCTGTGGCCAAACGTGGGGTCAGCAGCTGCTCCTGGAAAGTGAAGTCGTCCATGTTGTCGGCGATTTCTGCAACAAAAAACAACAAAAGACAAGATGAGCCAGAGTGAATTTGTTGATTAAAACTTTTATTAAGACACATAAATCAGAATTTTCAAGGGGAATAATAGCAAAACTATAACAATCTGGACGGTCATTTTTCTAAATATATTCAAAGTAAGTGAGAAAGAGAAGGTAGTTTTGTTTTGACGGATGAAGAATGGGAAAATAGGTGTACAAAATCACATATCTGGAAAGAGATCTGTTGGAAAAGTGTCACGTTTTTTCATAACTCCATGTCAAAGTGCACAATATTTACACGGAAAATTGCAGGAGAAATTGTGTGTAACCATTTGTTTTGGGCCTGTTCATAGATATGAGCTCCCTCTTGACTTCAGAGCTATGTAACTAGTGATTTTAATTTGCAGTTAGTGTATTGTCTAATAGTAATAATACTTTTTGAGATGTTAGTGAAATTGGCCTGGTTATTATTGCAAAACAAACAGTACTGTGTCATCATATGGACCGGTAGCTGCACAGAAAGTCTATGAATTGAATGAAGTTATTGTTTAGAGTATAAAGAAACCATAGAGTGTAAGCAGTGAATGAAAAATGTCACTATTTGCTGGGATAAATAAATAAATAATGATGTATTAGGGACCCATTGACACGGTTTGTACCTGGGGCTCAGAATTTGGTGCTGTGCCCCTGCTGGACAGATATAATAAAGAGAGACACTGGAAAAATGGAGCGAAGGACTTTGGGACTCAATTTAAAAATGTAAAAATTTGACAGATTTTAGGCAAAATGGGACGTTCTCTTTGAACTGTGTGTGCCTTGGTTTAACCTATTGAGCCTATTGAACAAACACAAGATACATTGAATGCAATTCTAGGCAACGTGGCAGACCCTCAACCAGAAAGGTTACACTGTGCACCTGTGAATCTATCACTTTGGACAAAATATACTGTAACAGATTTTGTCGGCAAAATTTGCACAACGTTTGACGAAAACTAAACAAAAAACTATACATTTGACAGAAAAATATTGAAAAAGAAAGTTTGTTTTCTCAAAAATCATACTTATTCAACTGTTTATGTGATAAATGAGTGCACAGAACAAGAAAGAAAAACAACAAAAACAACAATGTTATTGCCATTGTCAGTGAACAAAATCCACAAACGAGGAACTTGATTTGACGTAAGGTGCAACACACAAGAATTAAAAACAATAGTAGCAAATATATATAAAAGAAGGCATGCATAAAATTAAGAATAAAAATAAAATAGACTTAGACTATATGCAGAAAATTTACAGTTGGCTAAAATCAGTAAATAGCTGCAAATGTATCATCTGGAGCAGTGAAAAAGAAGTGAGAACAGAATGTAAAAGCGCTGTCATATCTAAGGTGGGATCAGCCTGTTGTCGTTCGATGAGTATCTGCAGACGTTTCAGTCACATTCGTGGTATGTCTCCTCCGCTCGGACCACGATGTCTCCCACAGCTGTACAAACAGTCTCACAAACGCACAACATTTTCTACAGATGTTACGTGTTTTTGTTGCTGAATCATGCAGACGTATATTTCACGCAGGAGACAGAGACGAGACAGACAAATGAGACGCCGGTTTAGTGAGAGATAAAGTGTGGCGCTCGGACCCCGGCAGGTACAGGACACGGGTGGGACAAGGGTGGATTTATGACTCCGGCCTCACAGCAAGAGGATCCCCGGTTTGAGTCCTGGGCTGTTTGGAGTGTGTGTATTCTGTGTTGGGTTTGTTTCCTCCATCAAACTAAACATTTACATTAAGAGAATCCTCAGACTGATCAGGACGATTCAACGACAGCCTTCGATCAGCCCAAAGGATATGAACCGGCCCTCAACCCGTCTGCCAAAAGGACAGGGAATACTTGATCTCTCTGGTTTTGGATTAGTCCTGGTTTAGTCCTGGTTTGGTCCTGGTTTAGCCCAAGTTTAGTTCTGGTTTAATCCTGGTTTAGTTCTGGTTTAGTCCTGATTTAGACATGGTTTAGTCCTGGTTTAGTCCTGGTTTAGTCCTGGGTTAGACCTGGTTTAGACATGGTTTAGTCCTGGTTTAGTCCTGGTTTAGACATGGTTTAGTTCTGGTTTAGTCCTGGGTTAGACCTGGTTTAGACCAGGTTTAGTCTTGGTTTAGTCCTGGGTTAGACCTGGTTTAATCCTGGTTTAGTCCTGATTTAGACTCCTGGTTTAGTCTTGGTTTAATTCTGGTTTAGTCCTGGTTTAGGCTTGGTTTAGTCCTGGTTTAGTTCTGGTTTAATCCAGATTCATTCTCTTGGTTTAGTGTTGGTGTAATTCTGGTTTAGTCCTGGTTTAGTCCTGGTTCAGTTCTGGTTTAGACATGGTTTAGTCCTGACTTCGACCTGGTTTACCTGGCTTAGTCCTGGTTTAGTTCTGGTTTAGTCCTGGTTCAGTCCTGGTTTAGACATGGTTTAGACCAAGTTTATACCTGGTTTAGTCTTGATTTAAACCTGGTTTTGTCCTGGTTTTCGACCTGGTTTAGACATGGTTTAGTCCTGGTTTAGACCTGGTTTAGTCCTGGTTCAGTCCTGGTTCAGTTCTTTTGTGCTCCATGTTTTTCATATTTCTAAAGTGATGGACATGTTTCTGGTCTCGAGGACAAATCCATGTGAAGAATCTGGCCCTGGGTAAAATAAAGTTGAATGTTCTGGTGTGGACTTTTCAGATGTGTTTTTCAGACGCTCTGGTGTAGAGGCTGAAGCTTGTGATGGAGGGGAGAGAGAGTGCATTTACATGAGATAAGGTCCTAGTGGAGAGGAGAAGGTATTGTCTGTTCTTGTTTTTAAGTAACAGTTACGTGACGAGGATGAAATACAGATTTTCCGGTTGAATTTTATTTTCCAAAGTGGCAACATTTACTGAGAATTTACGAGGAACAAACACGAAATCAAAACGAATGCCTCAAAATTTGTCACAACATTTTGGAGTCAGATTTAAGAGCCCCCGGAGCTTTAAAATCCTGGAGGCAGATGCCGGAAGTGTTGATAGTTTACCAGAATTTTAATTTAGAAGATGTCTTATGTTTTTAGGGAGTAGATGCCACGTTAAACCAAAATCATAAACAAACATTTCCCCAGAGACGAAGCTGTAAAACGATAATTGAATTCAGATTGAGAGAAAAATGTGACGAGAGCGACGATGGAGAGGATCACATTCAGAGAGACCACAATGGATTAGACAAGTGTTGGAAGAGACTCAAGAAACAAGAGTTACTGGTGTATCCTGTTGTTGTTTCAGTGAGCAAGACACTGGACCTGGACCTGGTTTAGTCCTGGTTTATATCTGGTTTAGACCTGGTTTAAATCTGGTTTAGTCCTGGTTTAGTCCTGATTTAAACCTGGTTTAGTCCTGTTTTAGACCAAGTTAAGACCTGGTTTAGGTCTGTTTTAGACTTGATTTAGTCCTGGTTTAGTCCTGATTTAAACCTGGTTTAGTCTTGGTTTAGTCCTGGTTCAGTTTTGCAGATGTTGTTGTCTTTTGTGTTACATGTTTTTTATTTTTCTAAAGTGTTGGACATGTTTCTGGCCCCGAGGACAAATCCAGCTGAAGACCCTGGCCCTAACCTGATTTTCTGATGCTTTAATAGTAAAAATATATAACAAATAATGTAATGATTTATAATGATATGATTCATGATGATGAGCCCAGGCACAGCAGAAGGCCTGACCTTCTGTGTCAGGCCCCAAACTCCTCCAGCGGGTGTAGTGTAGGGTGTAGTGTGCGCCCCCTGAGCCGGCTGCCTCCCCCGTCCCGCCTGAGGAGGCGTCGACAGGAGGTGAGCTCAAATCAGCGCGTGTTTGATGAATGTGTGCTATCTGCTGTGATGATGACCTCCCACACTCCTCAGGTTCACTCCCTCACTCTCTTCAACAGAACATGACTTCACCTCAGCTGCTGAGTCACGTCTACAGCCCTCAAGACGACTGTTCAGGTTTAAAAAATGTGTAAAAAATAAAACAGAAACACAGAAAACTGAACATGACACAGAAGCAAAACAATTAAAGTCCAACTGAGCAAAGGCACACGCACGACAAAAACGCCACTTGGTCTAAAGTTTGTCAAGTCTGACATTTTTTAAAGCAGAACTAAGTAACTTCAGGCTTAGGGGTCTCTCTCTCTCTCTCTCAGTCTCTCTGTCTGTCTTTCTCCCCTTCTTTATCTATGCTTCTCCCTCCCTCTCTCTCCCTCCCTCTATCTGTCTCTCTCTCGTTCTCCCCCTCTTTCTTCTTTATCTCTGTTTCTCTCTCTCTCCCTCCTCCTTCTCTCTCTCTCAGTCTCTCCCTTTCTCCCCTTCCTTCCTTCTTTATCTCTGTTTCTTTCTCTTTCTCCCTCTTCCTCTGTCTCTCTCTCCCTCTCTTCCCCCTCCCTTCTTTATCTCTGTTTCTCTCTCTCTCCCCCCTTCTTTATCTCAGTCTCTTCCTCCCTCTCTCTCTCTCCTTTTCTCCACCTCTTCCTTCTTTATCTCTGTTTCTCTCTCCCCCTCTTTCTCCCTCTCCCCCCTACCTCCCTCTCAGTCTCTCTCTCTCTCTCTCTGCCTTTCCACCCGTCTTTATCTCCGTTTCTCTCCCCCTCCCTCTCTCTTTCTCCCCCTCCCTTCTTTATCTCCGTCTCGCTCTCTCTCTCTGAGTCTTTCTCCCCTTCTTTATCGGTTTCTTCCTCTCTCCCTCTTTCTCTGTCTCTCTTTCTCCCCTCTTCTTTATCTGTTTCTTTCTATACCTCCCTCCCTCTCTCTCTCCCTCTCTTCCCCCTCCCTTCTTCATCTCTGTTTCTCTCTCTCTCTCCACCCCTTCTTTATCTCAGTCTATTCCTCCCTCCCCCTCTCTCCCTTTCTCCCCTCTTCTTTCTTAATCTCTGTTTCTTTCTCTTTCTCCCTCTCTCTTTCTCCCCCTCTTCCTTCTTTATCTCTGTTTCCCTCTCCCTCTTTCTCTCTCCCCCTCTCCTCCCTCCCCTCTCTCCCCCCTCCTCCCCCTCCCTCGCTCAGACAGCAGACAGGAGTAAGTAGGTTAAGTTATGTGGCTGGAGCGGGAGCAGGATAACAGTAATAAATGGCAGCGCGGAGTGGAACGTCAGCTGAGACGCGCGGCACGCAGACAAAACACATTTCTCACATACTTCACCATCGACTTTACAGCAGCGAACCGGGCGAAACCACATTATGAAACATCACTTCAAGGCACGAGCGGCCGCCGGGACCGACCCAGAGGAATTATTGGGAAACAAAGACTCAAATGTAACCAAGAAATTCAACTGCTCAAAGAAGAAGAAAAGAAAGGCCAATGAAAGACTCAAAAGAAATAGAAACAGAAACAAATATAACTAATTTTAATGCTTAAACTAATGATATATTTTATTTATTATGCAGATTTTATTCCAAAGAATCTCAGAGTGCTACAGAAAAACTGAAATCACGTCGCTAAAATGACTACAAAAGATATAAATCACACAAAATATAGACCACAGTCAACAATTATAAATAAAAAAGTCTTTAGTTTTGCTTTAAACGAGTCCAAGCTTTTACATATTTACTAGAATTTGATTTTTGAGTTTGTGTGAGCGGGATTCACTGAGAGGTTTTGCTCTTTAAAAAAAACAACAACAAAGAGCAAGAATCCATGTTTTTAAAGTGTTAAAGGGTGTTTTTAAATGTAGTTCTGTATTAATCTGTTTTAAAAGTGTCGCGTTCAGTGTAAATGCGTGAATGTTTTTGCTGCATTTTTTAAACCTGGCAACATAAATACAGTTTTGACTTTTTTGTTATTTTACTTTTTTCTAAGTTAATTCTATTGTGATGAGTAATTTTGCCATCATTTCTGTATAAAACTTTTTTTTTTTTTGCTTCATATTCTGGACCAAAGTAAATATGTTTGAATAAGACTAAAAGTAATAGCTGCCGTAGAGGACTTTAGCCCTATTTAGCCGTCATGTCCAGTGAATTTAAAACCACAGACGAAGAGCACCACCTCATGACATCAGCAGGTGGAACAGTGTTTTGAGCTCTTCGGATGGAGATGGACTGAAAAAACTCAAACAAACATAAGTGAAAAAACACAAATCGATACATGTATATTTTAATTTGAAGACAAAATTATTAGTGGGATGAAAGTTCAAATGTCAGTGAAGCCGAGGCACATCCCTTAAACTTTATGTATGAACGAGGGGGCTCATGTGATTTAGTGTGCTCAAATGTCTTTTTTAATGATGAATGCTTTAAGTTGTGACGCTGGTGCATGTATTAAAAGAATCCACACTGTTCAGATCATTGTGAGTTTGATAAAAGTGTCTTGTGATGGACAGATGAGGGCACTTTGTCTTTGTTTAGGGTGAAGTCCAGTCCACAGTGAAACAGTAATGAATACATCAGAACAAACACACAACAGACACAAACATGTCTCACATTACACACTCTCTCTGTCTGTCTCTCTCACTCTCTCTGTTGTCTCTCTTTCTCTCACTCTCTGTATCTCTCTCTGTGTTGTCTCTGTCTCTCTATCTCTCTCTCTTTCTCTCTGTGTATCGCTCTCTCTGTCTCTCCCTCTCTCTCTGCCCCTCTCTCTCAAGCTATCGTCTTTGTCTCTCTCTTTCTCTCTGGATCTCTCCCTGTCACTGTCTCTGTGTTGTCTCTGTCTTGCCCTCGCTTTCTGTCACTCTCACTGTCTTTCTCTCTCTTTCTGCCTCTCTCTCTCTCCCCCCCCCCCCCCCCCTCTCTCTCTAGCTATCGTCTCTGTCTCTCTCTTTCTCTTTCTCTCTCTCTGGATCTCTATCTCTCCCTGTCACTCTCTTTGTGTCATCTCTGTCTCGCTCTCACTGTCTTTTTCTCTCTCTATCACTCTCTCTCTCTCTGTCACCCCTCTCTCTCTCTCTGCCTCTCTTTCGCTCTGTGTGTTCCCTCTCTCTCTCTTTCTCTGGATCTCTATCTCTCCTTGTCACTCTCTTTCTGTCGCTCACTGTCTTTCTTCTTTCTGCCTCTCTCTCTCTCTCTCTCTGTCTCTGCCTCTCTCCCTGTCTCTCTTTCTCTCTCTGCCTCTCTCTCTCTCTCTGTCTCTCTTTCTCTCTCTGTCTCTCTCTCTCTCTCTGTCTCTCTTTCTCTCTCTGTCTCTCTCTCTCTCTCTTTCTCACCTCCCTCTCTGCCTCTCTCTCTCTGCCTCTCTCTCTCTGCCTCTCTCTCTCCCTCGCTCTCTGCCTCCCTCCCTTTCTCTCTCTCTCTCTCTCTCTGTCTCTCTTCAGACACATGTACTGTCATATTAAGACTCCACAAATAGCGCTCAGACACAATTAAATTATCGCTCTCATCTGGTCGGGGTGTGAGGTGTGAGAGGAAGTGTCCCAATACACTACATTGTGGAGTCAAGAGCAAGAGCGAGTGGCCTGAAAATAGACTTATAGAACTTATGCAGATTTTATTCAAAAAATACTCCTCAACATCCCGACTGAGGCAAAATTATAGGCAGCACATCTGATAAAATGTGTTTATTTACTTTTCTTTGGCCTCCTTTTGTCTGTGGAGCTTTGCTAAAATTACATTTATACGATAAATGCAAACTGAAATAGTTTCTCTGTTGTTGCTCCGACTGTGCAGAGCTTAGCTAGCTTGTTTGCTAACGCCAGTTGGAGATAAAGGACACTTCAACTGCCCCAAAACAATCAATTCCTTCAACACTTGGACTCAGAAACATCTTATTTAAGGAGAGAAAGGTAATGAGTTCAACTATGTGTGTTCCAAAGTCTGTATCAGTGATAAATGTGAGCGCAGCTGCAGTGTTCTGTTGTTTATCTGGTTTTCTACAACTGTTTACATGATTTTCTTTTTTCTTGATGTCAGATACAAACAAAATATTTATCAGAGTTGTAGACTTTTATGTTTGTTATAAGACTTTGTAGTTTTGCACTCTTACAGGAGAAAATGTCATCACTCACCATTGACTCTCATACGGTTTTGCTACTCGCTGCATCTCCAAAGTATAAACATTTAAATGTTACACAATGTTATGTAACATGTACAAGGGATCTTTAGATTCAACAGTACATGAAAGAGAGAAAAGAGCTTGAGTTTGAACAATTTGACAATGTTGCATGTCCTTCCTTTGTTTTCACCTCCATTTCACGCTAAAACTCTTCGGTCTACATTAATAAAGCCTAAACGGGCCAAAAAGATCCTTAAAAAATGAATAAATAATGACATTCATCAGGAAATTTAGAGCATGTTTCTTTGAATGCTTTTGTCTGCATGATTAAGTGATGAATTGTGATAAAAAACCAGCAAAAGATAAACAAATAAAAATGTACATGTCTGCTTCTTTTTGTATCTATTCACCTTACTCCACCCACTTTTGCCTCCCTTTGCCACAGATCCTCACTCCTGTAGTAAACGCACTTCCGGTTTGACGAGAACCCCATTCATGCAAATGGCGAATGAGGGAAAAGTCTTGACGCAAAACTTTATATAAAGTCGATTGATTTGAAAACAAGTCATGGGCGTCCTGAAAATGTTTTTTTAGTCCGTGTAGAACTTATTTTCTGTTGAGCTTTGCCCCATGTAAACTACAACAGAAACAAGATGGCGGCGCCCACGGCAACTTCCAGAATGAGATAAATAGATTTCAGAATGATGAGAAATTAGGACTGTTGCCATAGCAATTTAAAACAAAATATTATATCTTTAGAATGGGAAAAAGTCTTCAAAAAGTTGGAAGCTGATCCCCATGAGTCCATTTGTTGAGCTGAATGCTGCCTTTAAACTCAGACATTCCTCTCCCAGTGTCTCGCAGCGCATTAATGCCAGTTGTAAAGTACACCACACACAACACCAAACAAATGCAGAAACACACCCTGTCGCTCGACCACAAATGTCCGCATGCCTCCCCCCCCCTCCCCCCATCCCTCTCTCCCTCCCTCGCCCGGGCCCTTATCCCTCTGTATATAAAAGCTGTATCCAGTTGCACCTCGGGCCTAATTGGCTCCGTGCTCCAGTCGACTGCTGCTGACAAATCCCTCTTTCAGATCGTCCCAAAGAAAGACTCACCCTCTCCTTTTCCTCCTCTTCTTCGTCGTCCTCCTCACGGGACGAGACGGAGCAGGAGGAGGAGACAAACGGCCCCGGGACCACCTTCAAGTACCGGGATCAGACATGCAAATATGTGCAGTGTCTGTGGCTGTTTGGTCCTGTTCAAGTCCTGGTTTGGTCCAAGTTTAGTTCTTTAGTTTGGGCTGTAAGGCCACAGGCTGGAAGTTCACGTCCACTTTTCGATATCCACTGATAAAGATCCACAACCATCATGTAAACAACTGTGAATGAATGGAAAGTAAATAAAATAGTCTGCAACGTTTGATCGACTAATTGTGAGTGATTGAAAAGGTCAGATGTGTAACTGTACTTGACCTGGCTTTGAATTTATGTTGTTTATTGTCTTTTGTCTTGAGTTGCATTGTTTATCTTTTATGTAAAAACACAACCGGGGACAAATATTGAGAATTAGCCACAGGATAAATGTTGTGTGTGACATGAGCTTATGAAACTCACTTGTACCTGTCAAAAAAACCTAAATAAATGAATAAAAAAGTAATTCACAGTCATATTTCGATCATCTTTATCTGCTCTCTGGACTCTAAAACACAAACAAAAAGTAATTTTTATAACAAAAACATTGGCGTTATTAAATCAAAATGTCATAAATGGTAAATATTCACATTAATATAGCGCTTTTCCACTCAAAGAACCATTCACAGACACTGAAGCGAGCCGGTTTGAGTGTCTTGCCGAAGGACACAACAGCAGTATTCAACCACGACCAGGACCGCTCAGCCAACCAAGCTACTGCCGCCCACAATCAATAAACTATTTATCATTTCCATCAATAATACACTGTATTTGTAAATATTGTCAATCTAGACTCAACCTTTATTTGGCTGATAATGTATTGAAAACGTCTCAATGTACAATAAAGAAATAATCATTAAATAATTGTTAGTTACACAGTGGTGGACCTAGGAATTTTGGGGCCCAAGGCAAAATTAAGTCCAGGCCCCAACTCTTCAAGTGTGATTTTCTAGTACTTTTCTGTCGTGTCTCTTGCAAGAAGCTTTTTTTCTTGACGTGTGGTGACAGTTTGGGGTGAAAACTGAACTATTGGAAAATTCTGATTCATTTGTGCAATTACATGTTCTATAGCTTTAAACAGGGGGGTTTGGGGGTCCTTTCCCAGAAGAATATTTAAGAAATCAGACCATATTCCCTGTTTGTTGGTGCATTTTGACACATGTTGACGCTGATTTAAATGCATGGCTTTAATTTGTAATTGTATAATGTTATATTTTATTTACTATTTAGCTTTATTGGGGAGTGGCTTGGGCAGAATTAATACATTTGACCACCCCATACTATTTTTTTCTTGTTTAATAGTACACTGCACCACTTTACTGTGATATTGAGAGAATAGAAACGGTTTCCTTGCGTCTGAAATGATCGGGGGGCGTCTTATTGGGGGCCCCCTTCACTGCAAAAAAGGCCTATCAAAAAATAAGAAAAATAAACTCAAAATAAGACCTTTTTACCCTAATTTAAGTGAAATTATCTGCCAGTGGAATAAGATTATTTTACTTATCAAGTTTACTTAAAACAAGTCAAATAATGTCAATTTGAAGTAGTCCTGTCAAGTGAAAAAATCTTAAAATTGGACTTTTAAGATTAATTTGCTTAATTCAAGTAAATTTAACTAAATTAGATAATCCCTTTTTGCAGTGTTCAGGCTGGAGGCCCAAGACAATAGTGACCAGTTGCCAAATGTTAAATCCGCCCCTGGAATTACAGCCCAAATAGTCTACAAAAATAAACAGATTTTTGTTTCTTTTTTGTCATAAGAAAAGAGAAAAAAAAATTATGTTCAGTTATGTTTGCAAACAGAAGATCCAGCTGAAGCTCAAATGACTGGCAGAAAACTAAAATATCTTCACAGACACATGGATAAATGATAGTCCTGCTGCTAAAACTTATTTCCCTCATGAATTCAAAATGCCAAGGAAACCAAAAGCATGTTTAAAAGCCAACTAAGGCCAATAAACAACACACGTGTCCACTTAGGGCCTCGCATGTGATTCCTATTATACTATTTCACGACTTAACAACTTTTGCACAAATACACGGTCAGAACAAATGGCGTTGTTGGCTCGTTGTGCAGGTTTGAAGAGCCCAGTGGGACGGGCGCTGGGTGAACACTCTCTGTCCCGTACAGGGCTAATAATATCCTCCTGGTATAATTAGTGAGGGGCACCTGTGCTCCAGAGACAGCGAGAGTGGACACAGACGACACGACGGAGCGAGGGGGAGTAAACAAACTGGACTGTTGTGCTCGGGTCATTCTGAAAATGTGGAAGCAGCGAATCCAACTGTGAAAATGTGGAAAGAGTATTCATTATTTTCAGATTTAAATTTTTCTTACCTTTTTATTTTTACCTCTTACTATTCTCTCTGGGCTCTTTCCGTTCTGTGTTTTGTTCGATGTTTTAAGGCGAGACTTCAGGCAAAACTGTTTTCTGTTTTTTGTTTTTTGGTCAGTTTGTTCTCTCATTGTATGGGCTTTCATGTGGAAACAACAAACGTGTCCAATCTGCTCCTGAAGATGTTTTATTCTTTCATTTAATCCACTTCATCCATAGATTTCTCTGGGACATTGTAACTGCAAAGGCTGTTTTCTTAAAATGCATTTTTCTCCCACAAAGACGTAAAGATTAGACTTAAGGTAGCTCCCACATCAAACTGAACAAATCTTGTACAGAACAACATTTTGACGAAACATACAAACACATTTTTTGTATCTCATTCTAAAACTGATTTATTAAAATTTTAAGTTAAAAAAATGAGGCAAAATCAGATTTTTACACAATTTACAGTCAAGTTTTTTTGTAACTAACGTGTGTACAAAATTAACAAAGAAATTAAAACATGGCTCTGTCAATTTTTCAGATTTATATGTCCCAAATTTGTGTAATTTTGATCATTTTTACACATATAATGCCTAGTTTCTTTATGAAAAAGTTCTAATAGTTCTTTTCTTACATTTATGTGAGTAAACTACAGGAGAAGTTGAAGAACTGATATCTTTAAATTTAAGATGTTTTCCTATTCACCTGCAGTGTCTCACCTTAAATTGAAATAAACAAATAAAGTGGGAAGAAAGAAGGATGGACAGTATTGCATGGCAGAGCAGGGGGAACATTCAGTTCATATGTTCCTAATTGTCTGTTTATCTGTTTTTGTATAAATATAATAAATGTTTAAATTAAATACATTTTTTAACTATGAGGGGAAAATAAGAACTATAAGCACGGAGGAACTAGAAGAACTGCAGCTGACAGGTTTGATTCTTGTGATTGTCTGAACTTGTGTTGATGTTTTGACTGATCTGGGCTCTTCTGGCCAGGACTGCATGACAAAGAGATTAGAAGTCTCAATGGGAGTTTTCTGGTTAAATAAAGGTGAAATAAATACAAAAACATGCTGCTTTGTCTGTAATCTTTCACAGCAACGGCATTCAATCTGAGACGCCACATAAGGCCGAGTTCTGATGTGCGTTTTTCAAGTTTACAGCAATAAAAAGTTTAGTGAGGAACCTTCCAGGCAACATCTCCACATAGAGCTGCAAAAAGTTCATTGATTAATCGCCACTAAACGATATAGAAATACAGTGGTTCTCAATTTACTGTAGAAATTGAATAATCTGGTTGATGCACAAACTCAAAAACACATCATGAGCTGCAGAGAAGAGATTTTATGGCTCAGAAAGAGAAGGAATCGCACAAAAATGACACGGGAAATGTGTTAAATTTGTGCTTTTGATGAAACCACCCTTTCATCTGTGAATATTCTCCACCAGGACGTCCTCCAACAGCTGCACTTCAGCTTTATCTGAGTCACTGAGTAAAAATCTCACAAAATATTCACAGGCTTATTGCGTTCTCAACAACTTATTGATTAAATGAAAGAATAATCGCCATAGATTGTGTATTGACACAATCTATTATCTAATTTAAATATATGTTTAACCAAATAAAGGATTAAAAATGTGGTGACGGAGGCTTCTGTGGAGAATATTTACAAATTAAGTGTATGCGTAATTTAATGGAAAAAAAAAGAGTCTGTATAGTCATCAAAATATGACAATGATTATATTTTTTAGTTCCTTGTCACAATTTGTGAATTAAATGTTGCAGCTCTATTTAGTAATAATAGATTTTATTTTGACGAGAGTTTTTTGGACCCTTAAAGCTGGGGTGTTTAATTTTCAAACTGTGAAATACGGACAGGTCTGATCTATCTGTAACTCTCACAAACCCTTTGGCATATTTCCAGTACTTACATAGATGTTTTATTTTTATCTTTTATACACTTTCTGGGGGAAAACAGAATATACTAATTAGGAGAAGAAAAAAAAAGTTAGGTACTTCAGCTTTGAGGACAATCAAAGCAAACCAATTTACAATGTACAAAAGAAAAAATATTATACTTAAATATAAAACACCACTTGAATTCGATTTTTATTCCTATTCTTTTGTATTATTATTGAGCTTCAGTTTAAGTCCACATCTACATTTCATTTTAAAAACATATGGTCCAGGGAAGTAGCACATATTTTGATTCAATAAATTCTTGGTCGATAAAAACGATTGCGGGTTGAATTTTGTCCAGTCAGAACCCGAGTGTTATACAAGGATCCAAAATATTTAAACCATTATAAATCTGTCAGATCTTCAAAGGCTCCGGAGCCGAGTAAAGCCACATCACGACCGTCTGACACAGTGTTGAGTGAGAGGCAGAACCAAAGAGAGAGGAAGAGAGAGAAAGAGAGAAAGACAAGGACGGAGAGAAAAGAGAGAGACGGAGGAAGAAGGAGAAAGAGCGCCAGAAGAGAAAGAGAACTAGAGAAAGCAGGGTATGGAGAGGAATCAGACGAGAGTGAAGAGAGAAGGAGCAGGAGAGAGCGAGATGAAGAGGAGAAGGGGAGAGAAAGGTGGCGTGGTACAGTTTATTCAGTCCATGTGCGCCTCCCAAAGCCCTTTCACTCGACACGTGTGAGGAATGTCTCTTACACAGGTGCCTCTTATGAAAGCACCGGGCGCAGATTTACCTCCTGAACTGGCAACACGCTACAACTCAGACCAGCGTCAAGACAAAGTGGCTCTGACGTAGTTCACAAATGTACGTAAATTATTTAATTATCCAATTAACAACTTCAGGTTGAATCTGCGGCACATGTTTCAGGTAAATCTAGGCTTCATGACCAAGTGACAGGTGACTCATAGAACTATAGTTACAGAGGTCATATCATTAGTCACATGTCAGTTACGGAATTCTGAACATTCTGAAGACACAGGATTTTAAGGAGTGTATACAAAGCACCCAAGTTTAGCTTAACTTTAACATAAACCGATACAAAGCTCTGAGTGACCTCCGCTGCATAAAACAGACACGAACTTTGCCAAAAATAGAAAGTGTTAGAGAAAGCCAGTGCTGAACCTTGGTCCTGACGCCTCTGGACTTCCCCGCGTGTCAAACTTATGCCCAAATCTCACCGACACTTTACAGCTGATGGTCCAGGGCCTAATACAAACGTCAGGCCTGTTATTCCACAGTACACTCGCTGACCTGCGCCTCAGCTGGTCAAATTCAATCTATTAAGAAGTATATTTTTAGCCTGCGTTTTCTGCTAAAGCGCAAAGAAAAGGAAATCAGTGCAAGAGGAGAAGGTTAAGGTGGACTTTAGGAGCAAAAACTGGAAGCAAAGACGTAACATTCAGGTTAGTTTACGGGAAACCAAAACATATCGAACATAAAGAGCTGATTCTGCTGTGGATAAAAGAGCAGTGTTAAAGCCGGAACAGGACGGTCCACACTGTACGCCGGGAGACCAGTTACTTCATTAAATCCATGGCTTGTAACACTTTATTTAAGGATTTGTAAATATTAATAACAATAAACGTGCACTGTATCTTTGATTTTCAACCAGTGTGCAGGAGAAAACTATTGTGCCTCGAGGTGTTGCCAGGTGTGCCAGTTTGAATTCACAAATAAATTTAATTGAGTATTTTTCCATTTTGGAGCGTCCCGAGCAAACTTCTTTACCAAATAAAAAGCAAAACAATCACTATTTCCAATTTTAAAGAACCAGCTATAGCACGGACATTACTTGCCACATTATAGGTCCCATTTTTTTACTAAAAGGTCTATTTTGGTGATGTTTTAGAAGGTAGCGTGCCGTGGTGTCTTTATAACCAAAAAAAGTGTGCTGTGGCTCAAAAAGGACTGAAAAACACTGCACTATATGTAGCTTTTCTGCTTGTTTGCGTGATGTTTTTGCTTTGCCTGAACTGTTCCAGGAGATAAACTTATTTATCTTGCATTTATTTTTAAATTACAAGTGTATTAATTGCTTTAAAAATACGTAGACATATAATCTTACTGCGCGTTTTCACAGATCTGACCTGTAACTAGTGGCGTGACCTGCTTGTCTTGCTTGAGTTTAAAGTCATAAGTGAACCGTACCGTCCTGGGAGCGCGGCCGGAGCACAGAGACGCCCGCCCCCTTTAACAGAAGTGCTCCAAAGAGACTAAAGTGAACAGTTCTCGGGACTGGACTACACTTTGCAGGTAGAAAAATAACATCTCCATGGAAACGAGCAGACCCTATGGCCCTTGTTTTGTTCTTTCTGGTCATCACTGTGTGCCACCCAAACTGAACTCCTGGAGAAGCTGCAGAGGCGCAACATTTTGGGAAACAGCTACAAAAACCCTGGACATCAGACTCTGTGGTTTTGTCACTCGTGCCGCTCAAACACAGGAGACATTTTTCTCTTGCTGACTTAAGGTTGTCTGGTATTGTACTGGATGTTGTAAATACTTTTATATATCTTGGGCATATCCTGACTGATTGTCTCTCAGATGACGAGGACATGTATCGTCAGTGTCAAGCCAATGTTCTGTTGCGCAAGTTTGTCTGCTGTTCTGTTGGAGTGAAAGTGACTTTGTTTGGAGCCTCCTGCACCTCACTCTACACTGGACACCTGTGGATGAACTATAAAAAATCCAGTTTAGAGAGAGTGAAAGTGGCCTATAATGATGCTTTAAGACCTTTGTTAAAAAAAAGCAAGCACCAGTGAACTGTTGTGTCTTTAAGAATCAATACAATGCAAGCTGTCTTAAGACACCTAATGCATAAATGTATGTATCGTCTGAACGATTCAGAAAATACTGTGATTTTATTGTTGTCTAATTTTGAATACAGTGCCATCGGCTATTCTTCTCAGTTGTGGAAACACTGGTATAGTTGTCTCCTTAGAGGAACTTAAGGGCCTCTTATTGATGTTGCTTTTACATTTTTGCATACTTGTCTGTTTGTTTGTCTTTTTGTGGATCATGAGTCCACAGTAAAGGTCTATCTTGCCTGTTATGGTTACACGTTGCTTCACTGTCCATGCCAAAGAGCCCTGGTTCAGTTTCGTCCCACCCCTCGTGCATCCAGTGTAAACTTAAGAAAACAAAGCCTGGAACTGCCTGAACTCTCACCCAACGTCACGCACTTTTGACCTGTCAACAAAAGTACTGAACCAGATCTAACAATTGTGGGACTCAGCAGCAAGTAACTCTTCAAACTTCACTGTGGAGCGAGTTAGAAAACCCAATTTATGAAATGTCATTCTGAATAACTGCCATAATATTTCAAGGTTTTCATTCATTCATTTTCTACCGCTTATTCCCGTTTGGGGTCGCGGGTGACTGGAGCCTATCCCAATGACTTTGGGCCTTAGGCGGGGTACACCCTGGACAGCGGCCAACTTGATGCAGGGTTAAAACAGAGAGACAGAGACATTGACAGACAACCATTCACTCTCACATTCATTCACTATGGACAATTTAGAGTTCTCAATTAACCTCCATGGGTTACGGGTCACAACATTTAAGGCGCTGCAGGTGAATAGGAAAAATCATACATTTAAAGATATCCATTTGAATCTCCTCCTATACTCCTAAGAAAAAAAATGTATTACAGGTTATGTTTTCAGACATTTTATGTGTAAAAACAGTCAAAACTTCACATATTTGGGACATTTAAATCTGAAAAATGGACAGAACCAGGTTTAAATTTCTTGGTTCCTTTTGTAAACATTAGGGCGATTAACAGAGGGGATTTTGGAAGTTTTTGAGTAAACTAGATCTGACGGAAAATTTTCTTAAGAATTCAAATTTCGCCAATTTTTTTTACCTAAAACTTGAAGATATCAGACTTGGAATTAAATATCAGCAAATTCTTCCATACGTTTCGTCAAAATCAAAAAAGAGAGAAGAAAAGAGAGAGAAAAAAGAGTTTTGCCTGTAGTGTCTTGCCTTTATAAAAAAAAAAAGACGGTGGCAGGCCGTTCCCAAAGAAAGTTTACTCACACCTTTAAAGTCTCTGTAAACACTAAAACATGTCATGCGTTAAATTAATATTTGTAAAGTACACAGTGAAGGCTCACTGTGTATTTAGAACGTTTACTCGTGTTATTAATGGGATTTCCTCAGCAAAAACTATGCATTCGTCTAATTTCAAAGAAGTTCACGTCTGATTTACAAATGTTTTTCACCAAACTGACAGATTAGTTGGATGTTATATGTGAGGACATTTGCACTTTTTATTTGGTTTGGCTCGATCACCAGTCAAAATGATTCTAACAATGACCTAAAGATGTGCCAAAAGAAACGGAAAAGCAGTCACAGCTAAAATGCTATGATGAAACGTGATGTTTTGTGACCTCTTCTGAATAGAAGTCAAACAGGGACCATATTTCTCAAAGCCAGCTCTCTGTTTCCTGTCGACCCTGATCCTCCGCTGTATTATTCTCACTGAGTTGTGGGACGTCAGATTTCTCAATTATAAAACCTCCCTCTGCCCCAGAAACAAACTCACATCGATCATAACGGACAGTAAAACAGTTAAGAGAAATAAAAGTCTGAGTTAATGTTGATATCCAGCAATCAGACGTGACTTGGACATCCTTTTAGTCCAAGGGCTCGCAGCACATTGAGGTTTAACAGTACAAATGAGCAGAGTTTTTTGATCTGTTGCTGATGGTTTCATTCACAAAAAAATGAAAAAACCTGTGCTGGCTTTTGGACTGGAGAGATGTGTAAAACCATTGGATCAGAGTGCACGGCTTGGGTTGTGTTTGTTTAGAAATGAGCGGAGGAATGTGGGGGTTTGACCGATCAAGGATTTGTAAATGAACATTAAGTGAGTTTGTCTGTGGGTGCGGAGTGAGGGCCTTCAGCAGAAGGTAAAGCCGGTGTCACCGCACGATTTTGTCCGTCTGCAACTAAAGATTTCTGATTGTGGGAGAATCTTGAGTCGTGGCTTAAGATCAGACAGAACCGTCGTACGACCAAAGACGAGCTGCGTCAACATCCAATCTTTGTCAAAAATGTAAACACAAGCACACCACAAAGTGAAGCAAAGAGAAGCAAAGTGAAGCAAAGTGAAGCAAAGTGAAGCAAAGTGAAGCAAAGAGAAGCACAGAGAAGCAAAGTCATGAATGGGACCCAATCTCCCCATTTTCATTGAATTTAGTGACGTTTACAAATGTGAAAACACCGCTAGCATGTCTCCGCTAACAGGTACAACTGTGATCTGTTTCTCACTCTGAGCCTGATGTTCACGCAGATAAACTTTGGTCGTAGCTCGTTTGATCGTGTGAACCATCGCACTGTGACTGTGTTCTGTCTTATGGCTTTTAATCCATGACGTCTTGCAGTGTGACATCCATAAAATCTTATAAGACGAAAAAAATTGTGCAGAGGACACATTTAGCTCAAGGCTGCACTGTTGGGCGGTGATCGTTGCAGTGATGACAAAGCAGATGACTCACGGAGCAGTGTTTTTGATGCTGATCATTGTAGTCTAAGATCAGAACTACACATGACCAAGGCTCCGAGGCTTTGAGCGAGGAGGGAAAACGCTTCTAACGAGCTGCTGGACGCACAAGCAAGACAAAACCGCTGTTAAATTAATAATGTGAGTTTCATTCTTTCATTCTGTTCAAGCTGTTCTTTGTAGACAACACATGGTTTACAGGGCTCAGAACATGAATGAAGAAAAGGGTTTCCTTGCCCCAAGTAAATATTTAAATTTCTTTGTTGAAATTACTCTGGCAATGGTGCTTTCCCACTATAACTTGGTTTAGCCCCAATTTAGACCTGGAATAGTCCTGTTTTATCCAATTTAGATCTGGTGCTCGGAAAGCCAAATCTATCTTTGGTCGTACCAACTAAAAATACTTAAAGGTTTGAGAATTCTACAGTACACAGGTGATATTTTTATTCCTTTCAGTCACTGTGAATGCAAACAGAGGAACAGGTTCGTTCCTCTTACTAGGAATAGGAACTAGGGACTTTCTGTTCTGTTTTGTTCTGTTTAGACCTGCACTGCATGTAATTATGTATGAAAAAAGGGTAAAAAATGGCTTGCAATGTATTTGGCCGCAGATCATTTCTTTACAATATGCTTCAGGACGATAAAACAACTTCGTCCAAATCCCAAGAAAACATGACAGACTTTCCGTGCAACATTCCAATGAGTTAAACAGGCTTTTTGAGAGATTCCCACAAAATGGCTGCAGTGTTTTGGGTCTGAGGGGACAGAGAATGGCGCTCCTGTTCGCCGAGCTGATGGACACGACCCAGGACCAAGACTGGAACCAATTTAGAGCCTCCAAAAAGCGCCGGCAAATGTAAATAAAGCACTAGAGCAAACACATGGTTTTCCAAGAGGCGTGCGCAAACATGGGGCAGAGCGCAGGGCTGTGAGGGGGATCTAACACAGCCCAAATGTACGAGACGGGACAGCCTGGGAATGAAAAACAGAGCCAGAGAAGGACTGGAATGACACATGTTCAAAACGCTAAGACTTACAGCGGCGAAACACAAATGCATCAGAACAGGGTCAATAATCTACACACAAACACTTCATTTCAAACTGTAGCAGCCACACAGGGATAAAAAGCAATTGAAAAGAAAACTTGTAGCGTCAAAACTTTATGAATTACTTTGGACGCTTTAGACTTCGTGTTCTGAAAAGCTGAATGTGTAAAAAATGCTCTGTGTAGTTTAAGTGTCACTGTGTAGTTTGCAGGTAAAGGGTTTGAAACAAGTACTTTTAGGTTGATAAAAACTCTTTTAACTGGATAAATGAAACATAGATTAGTTTATATCACACTGTGGAACCTTCCAGGCAAAGCAAAAACGATTTTATAAAAGAAAATAGGGACAAGTGATTAACTCTCTACTAGAAAACGTCAGCAGTGAAGAATGAAAAACAATAATAGCTTGAAAGTTGCTAAGCTGTCGTTCTGCTGCAGAGGTTCTGCACTGACCTTCTTATATTCGAAAAATGTTCCTCAACATTCAGACTGAGAGACAGAATTATAAGCAGCACAAACTGATAAAATGTGTTTGTTAGCTTTTTTTGGCTTGCTTTTTTTGTCTGTAGAGCTTCTGTTTTCGTTTTACTTTAGATGGCAAAATGTAAACTGAAAGTATCGTAGAAAAACTTTCAAAGGTTGTTCTCAATCAACTCAAAAAGTCTTTCTCAATCGACTCAACTTTCGGATGTAAGTCAAAACGTCTTGATTTTCAAAACAGTGTCCAGATGACGACCTTTGAAACATTTTCTACGATGGAACACTCCAGGACGAATGAGGGATTACACCGACTTGTTTGTAAAAATAAACTGAGAGTACTTTCTCCATTGTTACTGTTGGAGATCGAGGACACTTCAACTGCAGCACAACAATGCATTTCCTCAACAAACAAACTCAGAAACATCTTATTTAAGCAGAGAAAGGCACTGAGTTCAACTGTGTTTGATCTCAAAGTCTGTGTCAGTGATAAATGTGAGCGTAGCTGCAGTGTTCCTGCTGTTTATCTGGTTTTCTACAACTGTTTATTTTATTTTCTCTTTTTAGATGTCAGGTACAAACTCAATATGTATCAGAATTGTGGACTTTTACATTTGTTATCAGACTTTCACTTGTGTTTTGTGTTTTTACAGGAGAAAATGTCATCACTCATCATTGACTCTCATGTTTTTTACACTCACATCCTATATTCAGAATGCTGTGATGTCACCTGAAGATAGCGTGAAGATAGTTGGACTTCAAAAGTGCTTAATGCCAGACAATATTGAGAGGTAAAGGCTAAACATGCAGGGCTCCATGAACAGTCCATTATTACTCTGACATTTACAGTTTCAGCATGGTCTTTTTTCGTTCTGATACGTCCCACACACAAAAGCCGCCTGGGCAAACCCTGAGAAAAGCCCCTAAAATGAAAGCAGTCCTCTTCCTGCCTCTGAGCCGGGTTTAAGGCTTCATCCCGACGAGGATTTGGGACAGATCCTCAGAGGAAGACCAACACAGGGTCCAGCTCCTTGCAGTCTCAGGCCGAGGGAATCTGACATAAGATACTCGACAAGTGCTTTTCTTTTGCAGTACTTCCCTCATTTCGTTTTCTCAGAAGTTGCACATGTAAGCTGAAACCAATCCGTGCCGTAGACATTTACTGTAAGTCTCAAAAACATGCAGCAGAGGCTCAATGGCACAGCGATAACCCACGAACTCAAAGGGCGATCCCAGCTCCTGCCAACGCCATTTACACACAGCAGAAGCCAGCACCAAGTTTAGATCAATTCTCAGGTTGTAAAATGGTCAATGGTCACAATTATACAACAGTTTTCAAACATAAACTGTTTCCAAACTGCTGCACAAACAACAATGAAAGGTATGCATTTGATCTCACTATAGCAAGGGTGGGCAATTATTTTGACCCAAGGGCCACATTGGACGTTTACACTTGCCTGGGGGCCGGACCATTTTACACACATACTACTACACATAGACTTAATGCCTAAAATACACAAAAAATTACTACAGAATAGCAAAAATCATTACCTTTATTTAGTGGGAACAGTGCAGTTGATCACTCCTTTTATCCAATGCATCAAAGTTTGGTGTTATTCTAGTGGTGGCTGTTCTCAAAACGGATTTTTAATGAACATGCAGCTGCTCAGGAAACTATAAAATGACAAATGCACCACACCTAACTCATACAATTTTATATTGAATGCTTTGCGGGCCGGATCAAAATGCCAAAAGGGCCGCATGTGGCCCCCGGGCCTTAGTTTGCCCCCCTCTGCACTATAGTCTCAAAACCAGAAAAATCAAATCAAAGCACACCATAAAACCATAAATTAGCAATAAACAAGTGAAATCAATTGCCCAGTGCCACAATAACAGAATGCATTTATTTACTAGAGTTTGCTTTTTCCACACCTGACAGGGGCACATACTCATGAGACTATGAACAAGGAACAAGGGGCCTTTCTACTCTCAAAGACCTGAGATACTGTCCTGAAGAAGTTGGACTGCAGATGGCGCTGTCGTCCTGCCTTTACTGGTGTGAAAACTGTGACTAAACTGGTTTGAATCAGCAGACAAGACTGCAAGTGCACTCACAACTGTGAGGTAATAAAAAATAAACGCTGGTCTGGAAAAAATAAGGAAAAAAACTGAATCTTAGAATAAATTATCAGAAGACCAAATGCACCTCATTGGACTAGCAGTACGCACTGTCTGGAGTAATAATAAAACTCTGCCACCTGCTTGTCTTGACTCTTTTCAGAACATTCCAGTCACAAATAAACTATCTACCTTGCATTTATCCGATTGCAGGTGCTTTTTTTTTTTTTTTGCTAAAATAATAATTCTTAGAAATACCTGCATTCTTTTTTCTTTTTTTTTCCAACTCTGTTTATTGAACATTTTGTAATAACAGACATACAGAGTGTGTTGTCAAGTGATACAATGAGGAGTTTCTCAAGGACACAACTGAATGTCACCCAGCCTTCCCAGTCCACCCATCCCACCCCCCCACCCGACCAGGCCAAATACAAAGGAAAAATAAATGAATAAACAAGTGAGTCAATAAAATAAAGTAAAAATAGTTAAGATAAATAAGATAAAAAAAAAAGAACAAGAAGAAAAGGGAAGAAGAAGAAAAAAAGAGGAAAGAAAGAAAAAGGGGGGAACTTAAAAGGGAAAGATTAAGGCATGAATAAGACTGTCCTCCAAAAATACCTGCATTCTTAATGTGATCGGAGACGCCTTTCCAAAGATCTAACTTGTAACATGGTCAGCCACCTGCTTGTTTCCGCTTTACTGTAGATAAGTTTAATGCCATACTGTGCAACATGCAGGCAAAGCAGTAACACCTCTATTAGGCCTGTCACTAATGATTACTCCAAAGAAATT
Source organism: Rhinogobius similis (assembly GCA_019453435.1). Lineage (NCBI taxonomy): Eukaryota > Metazoa > Chordata > Actinopteri > Gobiiformes > Gobiidae > Rhinogobius > Rhinogobius similis. The sequence continues at coordinate 13,502,350 of CM033630.1, forward strand.
TCTCTCATGGGATAAATAAATGAAGTCGACTTATCAACCAGTTCTTTCTGCTGAACATTTTAAAAATATTTGCTGCCATCATTTTTTTCTGTCTTCCATATAACGATGAAGATTATTTTTTATAGTCAACTAGTCACGGCAGATCCTCCACCTGTAAAGTTACATGGTGCACGTTTAAGATAAGACACGCAGCCCTGAGAGCAAAACAAGATCAAATGTACAGAAATGTCCAGAGCACGTCCGTCCTGAGCGGCTGCACTGAGAGCCCGGCCTGTTGACACAGATGGAGATGGGCTTCAGTATTTTTGTGAGGGGCGTGAAGGAGGTGTGTGCGAGGCAGGACCTGGTTTACACTCGCTTTATGAGCTGAGGCTGATGACGCTACACAAATGTTCAGTCAAAACACTTCATCAGCCCAAAAGCCTCTCACCTCTCACTGCACATGTGCTCTCTGGCTCTGAGGGCTGTTTATTAAACGCAAAAGTAAAAGAATATCAGTAAAAAACAAGCGAGCGATGAAGATGTGTTGTTTTGATCACTCGGTTTATGACAGCGAATGCTAAACTTGTTCAAAACACAGAAGAAGTGAATAACTGCGAAGTAAAAACTCATACTTTTACGCAAATAATGACTCTTATAACACTTTTGAGTGGCTTAATTTAAAAACAAAATGTATATGATTAAAAAATATACTCTGCTTCACTGATAAAACTCTGCTCTGACTTCTATAACTTTTCCCTTGCGGTCTAGAATTACATTTAAACATTCACATTACAGTAATTTAAAGACGACATATTGTGCTTTTGCCTTCTTGTTATTATCTACAACACCCTACGATGATTAATGCATATTTTGGACGTTTTTAATTGCAGTATTGAGCTAAAATGACTTGATAAAAGACACAAGTTGCTGATTTTTGAGTTGAAAATTGCGGCGCTGCTTTCCGCCTTTGAGAAAAATTGACTACACGCTCCTGAATCCTACGTGTGTCGACGTTTAGGAAAGAAGAAATCACAGAACAACGTAAGTAAAAAGAGCAGAGTGAAAATGGTGATTGTTGTCTTGTCTGCAGGAGAATAAAGAACACTCAAAGCTGCATGACACAACTCTAAATATAACTTCGAGGGGATAAATGAGAAGAGAAAACACATATAATACGGTTGAAAGCTCTTGAAGTGCGTATGACAGGTTTTCACGATTTTCTAAATTTGTCTTTATTTGGTGCATTAGTAGTTGTCTAAATATAAATGATAGTTTCACAACAATCAAGTGGCCGTTTGTGAAGAAAAGTTTAAATATCTGTAGAAAGTTACAGGAAGCAAACAAATTGATGACATCACACTAGGGAGACAAAGATTATGCATAATTTACACAAAAGAGACTACTTTTTTTTAACACTTATTAATTAATTCAACCAAAAAAGTGTTCACATGCATTTTTATTTGCAAATTAAAAAAAATCTGTGATGAATTTGGCCCACTTTACAGCGTGGTTGCTATGGTAATTTCCTAGTGTGATGTCATCATTTACAACCAGGAAGCAAAACAAAAAAACTCCAAAATTGCTAAAGCAGAAGAAAATTTGTAAAGTATTTTAGCAAAATTTGAAATGCATTTAAGTGAAATGAGTAGTCCAACCTGTCATAGGCACTTTAAAGGTCCCATAACATGCAAAATCGACTTTTCAGAGGTTTTAACCTTCCTACAGTGCTATTTGGGCCTCGTATGTGTGCCCAAAGGGGTTTTTTGATTGATTCCCGCATGCTTTCACAAGAGAACTGTCTTTTTTGTCCCCCTCGGCTGAGCAGGCAGACGGGGGCTCATCCCAAGGATGACGCGGTGTTTAAGCCATGCCTCCGGGAAGCGCGCAGCCGCAGAATAAAAACAGCTAATGCTAATGCTACACAGTAATTACACGATGGATACGACAGATCGAAGAGTTAGCTTGTTATTTACCAAACAGCAACGTCCGTCGTCGAGGCACTGCATGATCGTCAAACTCCAGGTCAGATCCAGGACGTAGGACTCAGCACGACGCACCGTCAGGACGGATAAAAGGTTTATTCAGTGTTTGTGTATCGCTGTTTACCGGAGCACACGGCGCACGCGCACTATCTCCGCTCTAGGCTTCGGCACGAGTTGGGCGGGGGAGGCGCGCGAGTTGGGCGGGGGAGGCAGCCTGCTCTCTGTTCGGGGGGGTCATCAACAAAGCCCTTAGAATAGACTGTGTAAAGGGCAAAATAGCAGAATATGGGACCTTTAAAAGTCGATTTCGTGCACTATGTCTCCTTGAAGGTTGTTTTTATTCTTTCTTTTTGCAGTAACAGTTAAAGAATGTGTCACAAACAGACTCTTTCAGACTGTCCTTGTCTTGCGTCCACCTCCGGTCAGTCTCGCTCAGATGCTCCACCTGAGTGCCTGCGTAAACATGTGGGCTGCACGTGTGATCCTCGTGTGTTACCGATTTACCCGGACTCCAGGCCAAATATTTGAAGTGCTAAAAAGACCCCAAAGACTCCTACTTTTCGGCGAGTGATTTGAACAATATGTTTGTAGCGAGATGCAAAGCTAAAGGACTTCATCGTGGAAATGGGCAACTCCTCAGCAGCTGTTTCCCGTGTGCTTTTTGTTTAACGCTTTAAAATGATGTCTGGATTTAACTGTGACGACTGTATTTTGTTTTTTGTTTCGTTTCTAACTCCTGCCGCCTGATGTTGAATGAATGAAAGGCGGGAAACAAAAAAGCGTACTTAAATATTACTCCAAGAAAGTAGAAGTACAAAGTATTTAGAGAAAGAGTAAGAATAACTGTTAGGACGTGATGATTGGTTTATTATTTGACATTTATATAATTGAAGGACAAAAATACTACGTGATGCAAGTTGTGTTTAAAGAAGCACCAAAAATAGACAAACAAAATCCTCAAGAAACACAAGGCATTCAATATTGTCAACATAAAGCTTTGTTGATTTTCTCGCAGTGGGAACCAAACCCTTTTCTTGAGGTACATGCCGACACTCTCTTTTAACCCATTTCTACCGCAGCAGCAGAACCTTCAGCCCCTTCGGCCTCGCCGTCTCCTTCTCTGAACATCTTCCGTCTGACAATGACGATGACCCTGTGACCTCGAGCGAGAGCAAGAACGTAGATTGACCAGAAAATTATATGTGACAAGTCAGACGACACATTTCACTAAAACGTAGTGAACACGATTATATTTAACTAAACATTTTGAATATTTTTTCCAGCTTTTATTAAGTTTATAATGTTACTTTCTGGTTGAACACGAGCAGCTAATACGACACGTTTAGAGGTGATTCAACAACTGTTACCTAGCAACCATTTTGAAACCAAGGGTCAAAATCCATATAAATAGTTATGATTTGACAAATAATAACACATTTATTTTGTTAAACCATTGTTTAAAGTCTATATAGTGTTTTTCTAATTATAACTTATAGGTATAAGGGCACCTGTGGTAAATATTAATCATAGTTTTATAGTGAAGTTGAGGTAGTAAATTATAAATCCCTCTGTGATGTCATCAATAGGTGACGTGCTATTGAAACGAGAGTTAATACAACAACGAGAGTTTAAATCATTCAACAAAATAAAGGTGTTTCAGCCATTATTTGTCAAATCATAAGTATTGTGAAACTATTCACCTTATTCCGGAAGTTGCCTTACGCGCCGCCGTTGTAGTTTACATGGAGCAGACGAGCTCAACAGAAAATAAGTTCTACTTGGACTAAAAAGACGTTTTCAGACTCCAGGAAATCGTTGCGTTGTTGACTTGTTGTTGCTCGTGTTCATTAAACATTTTACATAAATCAATCTACTTTATTTAACATTTTAGCGGCAAGACTTTTCCCTCGTTTGTCATTAGCTTTAACGGAGTTCTCGTCAAACGGAAGTGCGTTTACAACAAAAGTGCGTATCTGTGGCAAAAAGAGGCAAAAGTGGGCGGGGCAGAATAAGGTGAATAGTGAAGTTGAGGTATTAAATTATGAATCCTTCTGTGATATCGTCAATAGGTGACGTGCCGTTGAAACAAGAGTTCAAAATGGTTGCTAGGTAACAGTTGCAACAGTTAAGGTAACAGTTAAAACATTAATAAATTTGTTTAAGAATTAAATATCAACAAATCCTTCTGTACGTTTTGTCAAAATTTTGTTCAGTACAAGATTGTAAAGTTTGTTGTGTGTAGGAGCTGCTTTAAGTGGTGGTTTTTATGTCCCTAGGAGAGAAATATGCATAAAAAAAAAAAAACATGGATGAAGTGGAATGAATGAAGTAATAAAACATATTTAGGAGCAGATTTTTATTTTGAATTTTTAAACTGAGAAAGAAAAACTATGAAAATGTAGACTGCAAAATTGTACGACGGAAATTCAAAATAAAAAATATTCAAACATGTTTCACCAGCATTTAAAATTCAAAATTAGAATAAACAAATGCTCTTCCATACTGCTGTGCTTCAGGCGTTTGATGACATGTGGAAAGGCTTCTATCGTCTCTTATTTTGAGTTTATTTGGTTTACTTTCTTTCTTTAATTACGCCTTGGGGACGAATAAAGTTGAAATTGAAATACCTTCATGTTTATGGGGTATACAGTTTCAAATAAACAAGCTTTCCAACACGACAAACACTGAATATATGAAGCGTCCCACTGTTCCTCCACCGACATCTGCCACGGCCGAAACACACGGCTCCAAACTCACTGTTAATCAAACGGAGCGTAAACATTTAGGCCCTAAATCTTTTTAAGTCCGTTTGATTTACACAGACATCTGCTCTTTCATCTGTATCCACCGTCTCTCCTGCGGCATAAATCACTACTGTTTTCTAACACTTAAATCAGTCAAGAAAAGCAGTATTGACAATATAATGAAGGCTTTTAACGGTGAAAATAAATGTTTACATCGAGTCCTTCATTTTGATTGAAAGTAATGTCTTTTCCTCGACGCTCAGACGTGTATCAAAACGTCAAGTCTCCAAGTGACGTTTTGGTTGTATTTCGTGTTTTGATTTGAGTTTCTGAAGGAGCACTGTTCAACCTCCCAGTGGGAACAAGTTTTATTGGTTTTATTGACTAATTGTTAATGACAGCAGAAGCAGATTTACTTTGGGAACAGAAGATGTCTCACTGCGAAATATTTCAGAGCTCGAGTCTTTGCCAAAGCAGCACTTAACTTCACAGCAATATCCTTCTGTTCATGTTGCAAAAATGCACTCATCGTCAGTTCCCCAATCTTATGATAATTAAGAAAATAGATTATAAACTTGCACACGCTCCCCTAAAACTGAACATCTGACCAAAGCGGATCTGCTGGTCTCCAAGAAGATGTTACTGCTTTGAATAAATGTTCCGTAGTATGATATTAAGCTTATTTCTCTTCAAGTTTAACGGTATACTGTGGAACATTTCAGGCAAAGCAAAAGCATCGCCTCAGAGGAAAAGCAGGTGGGGACCGTCCAACAAAAAAAGTTACACAGTGCACCGTTAAGAAGAGTTTGTGATGAGTACGTGCTTCGTTGTGGAGTCCAAAAAGTGTCCTGCAGCTGGTCCAAAGCCTTGTCAATTTAATTTATTTAACATGAACGATGCACATTAATAGCTTTAACAGCTTTACTGAACAGGTGTAACTCTGATTATAACAACAAAGGTAATTTACATCCACAATCCCTTATTAGTATTATCATTTACTAAAGAAGAATTGTAATCTTTGACACTTGTGGATCAATTTTTTTTATCTGTATCGATCTATAATGACTATCAAAGAAACAAGCTGGCGGACCTCAGGCTGAAAGCTGATATCCGACTGCCCCTGGTACAGTATGTCACAGAAACGTCCTGTGGCTGCCGGCGGCTCTGCTCCAGGTGCAGATCACTCCTGATGGTGCTCCTTCAACTGGTTCATCTGTACTCAAACTCCTGATTTTGATTGATTGCTCATATAAAGCTACAGTCTAAAGCAGGGGTGTTAAAGTCAAATGGACGGAGGGCCAAATAAAACATTTGGCTACAAGCCGAGGGCCGGACTGTCCAATGTTCATTGAAACCAAAATTTAACCTACTGAAAACATAACAACTAGGCTTTTCTGAACAGACCCTGTCGAGATTTGAGGCCTCGTTTTAATTCCTCGACCTTCTGTAGCCTTTGTTCCATGTACATATTCTTGTTTTTGTCCGTGTGTTTTGTTTCATGATGGCGTCTCAGATTATACTCTTTCATTACCGCCACACTTTCTCCACACAGAAGACACAAAGGTTTTCCAGCTACCTCCGTGAACATGTACTCTAACTCCCACCTTATTTGAAACCCCCGGTTCTCATGGTCCACCTTCCGTTTTGCCATTGTTGATGGGTATCTGTAAGATAACTTTTTCTGTTATGCTAAAGACTGCTAATAAAATGAAGCCGTCTCCTGCTCGGCGCGTCCCCGTTGCATTGTGGGAAATGTAGTATTGGTGCGTACATTATATCTGCGGGCTGCTGGCTTGCAGCGGCCTGCGGGCCGGATCTAACAATAAATTAATATCATCATGGGGGCCAGATAAAACTCTCTCGAGGGCCTGATGTGGCCCGCGGGCCTTGACTTTGACATGTGTGGTCTAAAGCATCTAAAAATGTAGCCATTTTTATCCAAAGTGGCTACACAAAAACGTTGCTGAATCCCACGTGTCTCACTGGTTAAAAAAATAAAATCAGAGCACCAAGTCAGAGCAGTGGGCATGTGTCAGGGTTCAGTGAAAACAGGGATTAGTGGAGCAATCGCATCTTGATTGAAGGAGAATAAAGACGACTCAAACAGGCCTGAATCACTCAAATAGAACTCTGAGTGGGCAAATGAGAAGGGAAAAAAATAATTTCCTTCCGTCACTGTCCATCATCGATCGTACCTTCCAATGAAAGGGCAAGTCTGTGAGTTTAACTCTGGCTTGTTCTTTGTGGTCTTTTTTTGTTAGGTTTTGTTGTCGTCACAGTTAAAACAGACACAGCATCTGTGCAATAATCTGGATAAATTTATTCTGTAACAGTTACAACTGTTCATTAATATGCACCGCCCCTGTTAAATAAATAAATAATTCGAAGGCTCTTAAAATTCAGCTTTGCACAGTACGTCCCTTTAAGCACATTTGTCATTAATCACTCACTGTCCTCTATAAATAAGGTGTATTTTATTTGACTTTTGCAGGGACAGCGCCTGCAGGTTCTGTCCATGTCGGTCTGATCTGGACACAGGTATTTTAACAGCAGCTCTGAGTCACTGTTTTCACCTGTGCCTTTTGTGCCTCAGATGAAGGTCTGATGAGGGAGGCCACGTTTGATACTGTTAATGTGACAGTTTCATCATCTGTTCTTCACTTTGAACGCCTCACAACATGTGGGCACCCAGATACACCCTCACTCGCTCTCTCCCGTGCCATCCACCTGCGTCTGCACATCTGGCCGGTCTGGGACGTCTCACATGCACTCCTGCTCCTCGTCCACATGTGGAGAGCACCTCACGCAGTAGCTTATAATCAGCTCCATGAAGCTATTTACGACGCTAACTCAACAATTTATGTAAGAAATGTTCTTTCTATGGACTACTAAGGTTATACTAAGGAATTTGAATCTTTTTAGCTCCAATATTGTGGTTAAAAGTAACAAAACATTTATACAACATTTGAGTTTACGTCATGTTCCTGTGGAGATGTTATTGTTTTAACCGAAATGAGTTTGGCATAATCTTTCTCCATAAAGACAAACAGGTTACAGGTCAGATCTGTGGTCAGGCAAGTGCACTCACAATAGGAATGAATGTCTTTCAAGGCAATTCTCTAGCAACAAACTGAATAAATTAAATTGATAGACAAGTTTAAAGCCATTCACCTATACATTTAATCATGGATATTGTCTAAACTCTAAAGGACTTGCTCAGACAATCTTCAAAAGTGCAGTTCTTGAGTGTTCCCCTTCATTGTCAGTAGGTGTTCAACCAGCACCAGATGACGCATGTTGAGGAGTTTTTTTGTCAGACAAAGAAAAAAATGTGATATTTCACTTAAACAAAACAACATAGTGTTTCTGTGCTATACGCATTGTTTGTTTTTGTATTTTCCGAGTTTAAAAGTGAAGCTGTAGCACAAATTCAACCACAAAGATTATATCCCTCATTAAAAAAGCACAGGTAAAGGTCAAGGGTCACAGCTGTGCCTCATTCATGTGCACTGCAGCCGTTAAAGCAGACACTACAGAGCTTTACCGCAACATGGTCCTGCTCTAGTCCTGGATTAGTTCTAGTTAAGACCTGGACCTTTAAGACTCGGCTTTATTCTGGTTAAAGTTGCACTAACTTATCTCCAGCTTATCTCCACTGATCTGTAATTGCTTTGTTTTGTACGTTCCGCGGTGTGGCATTAAACTAATTGTAGTCGTATTTTGATAATTGTGATTATTATCTGGACCATACAAACTCAAAAAGACGTTTTATCACAAAAATGATGGCATTATTAAATCAAAATTTAAGAAACTACTTAAGATTTTCAACAATAATACAATTTTTTCATACATATTCTCTATCTATAAGGCTTTAATCACCATAATTTAACTTTTATTCAGTCAAAACTGTATTTTAATAAGTCTCATTGATCGTTTGACTGGTCGACTACTAAAATAATCTTAAAGTGCAGCCTTAGTTTTAGTAAAAGCCTCTTTTCTTTCTCTCTCTTTTACATTCCTTCTGCACCTTTGCTCCGCTCTTTCTTCGCTCTCAGACCTGGCTCTGTGCAGCTCGAGGTGATCCCAGCTCTGCGTGTTTCACATTACATGAATATTTCTACCTTGTATTTGGCTGACTCTGCTGCAGATTAAACCTCTCTCAAACACACGGTCCGCCTCACTCTCTGGGGCCCAGCAGTGACCGAGTGTCTGAGGCCCTGGACCACACCGGATCCTGTTCACACCACTCAGCAAAAACACACAGCGGCTAAAGGATGGTTCCAAATGTCCAATTAAGTTTCTATAAATACAACCACTTTGCTTTGAAATATAGGTAGATGTGTACACTATAAAACAAATATTAATCTATTGTTATTGTTGTAATAGAAGAAGGACTGTCTTGAATTGTTCATTTAGGCACGACACTACAGAGAAAACTCTTTTTTTTTTTTCAATATATTGTTTTTTTTGGTCAGTTTGCTTTATCAACATATCGGCAACTTGTCCAATCTGCTCCTAAATATGTTTTATTGTTTCACTGAATGCGCTTCATCCATAGATTTCTCTGGGACATTGCAATTTCAAACGCTGTTTTCTTAAAATACCCAGACATAAAGATCATCCTTAAAGTATAGCTCCTACACTAAACTTTACAATCTTGTACTGAATAAGATTTTTGACAGAACAGACACAACAATTTGTTGATATCTAATCCATCTATCAACCAAAGCCTGATTTATTAAAGTTTTAAGTACAAAAAAACAAGAAAAACTGATGAAATTTGAATATTTGTGGCCAATTTTCAGTCAGAGCTAGTTTATTATTGGCCTGGTTTTGTCCTGCTGATTTGGATCTACACAAATACTGTATATTCGCAAACGTAAGCTACGTCCTTGTGAGAACATTCATATTAAAGTGAAATAAAAGATGTCTGTGTGCTCTGCTCAGTTATGAATCAAACCAGTGTGGTTAATGTTTTCAATAGAAATGGAGCATATTAAAAGGCAATTTCCTACTTTGGGAAAGAGTGGATAGTTCAGTTTGTGTCCAAATGTAGAACAAGTTGAGTCCTGTTTAGACTCAACAGAACTTTAGACCCAGTTTAGTTCTTGTTGAGACCTGCTTTAGACCCATGTTTAGTCCTGGTGTAGACCTGCTTCAAACCCATGTTTAGTCGAATAGGTCTGATTTAGTCCTGTTTAGCCCTGCCTTATACAAATCCTACAAGTCCTATTTTAACCCTGTTTAGACCCATGGTTAGTCTTAATTTAGAACTGCTTTAGACCCTTGTTTAGACCTGGTTTAACCCTGCTTTAGACCCTTGTTTAGACCTTTGTTTAGACCTGGTTTAGACCTGGTTTAGCCCTGCTTTAGACCCATGTTTAGTCCTGGTTTAGACCTGGTTTAGCCCTGCTTTAGACCCATGTTTAGTCCTGGTTTAGACCTGTTTTAGGCCCTTGTTTAGACCTTTGTTTAGACCTGGTTTAGCCCTGCTTTAGACCCATGTTTAGTCCTGGTTTAGAACTGTTTTAGGCCCTTGTTTAGACCTGGTTTAACCCTGCTTTAGACCCATGTTTAGTCCTGGTTTAGTCCTGTTTTAGGCCCTTGTTTAGATCTTTGTTTAGACCTGGTTTAGCCCTGCTTTAGACCCATTTTAGTCCAAGTTTAGCACTGCCTTAGACCCACATTTAGTCCTGGTTTAGCCCTGCTTTAGACCCACGTTTAATCCTGGTTTAGCCCTGCTTTAGACTCATGTTTAGTCCTGGAATAGCCCTGCTTTAGACTCATGTTTAGTCCTGGTACAGCACTGCCTTAGCCCTGCCTTAGCCCTGCCTTAGACCCACACTTAGTCCGTTTATTCCGACCCATGGTTTAGTCCGGCTTTAAACCTGGATCATACCCAGACAAATGAGAGATCTAATTAAAAAGCCCATTCCTGTGAGAGTGCTGCAAATTCACCACAAAAGGGTCGCGTTTCTTCAGTTTGCTGGTTATGAATTGAGCGTCTGTTGTGAGTTCAGAGCTGTGTAAAACACAGTGTTATGTTTATGGGTCACTGCAAGCAATTCATTACATGGAAAATGAGTTAATGCTTAAGTTAATGCATATCTGAGTATTTTGATAATGTTTTGGATTTACAAAGTACCTTTCAAGAAACATTTTTGTACGATAAAAGTGCGTGACATGTTCAACATTACAGGTGCTGTGGTTTACTTTTGCAGTGGTTTTTCAGATTAAATACAAGAAACCAATAAAATGGAAAATGAAATAAAAATATGTTCAGCGTGACCTTTCCAACCCCATTAAGTTGTTTTTACCGTTAAAAGTTAAGTTGCTTGAAATTCTTGGAAAAATACCTTGATGAATAACCACCTTCATAAGATATCACATTTTGTTATGAAAAGACTTATGAAAGTAATAAAGAAAAGTGTTTTTCCTGAGTTTAAACCTTGTTAAAGTAAGCATGTGACCCTGAGGACAAAATGAAAATATTAAGTCAAAAAAACACATTAAATATGAAGGACTTGGGACAATCACAAGCAAAACATAAAATCAGTGCATTTTACTGTGTGAACCACTATTAACATAAAATATCCTTAAAGCTGTGATGTCATACACAATTGACTTTTTTAACTAGAACTGTCTAAATATATACTGTATGTATTTGTTTCACACATGTAATCCTACAAACTGCAATCTTCAGGGCTCCTCCGTGTTTTTAAAGTCCATAAGAGATCATTATACTCAATTTGACTACAATTGACTTCAGCGGGTTTTAATTCAGTCTCACTGTTACCAGCAGAGGGCGCAGACACTGATCAGACTGTCACCTGTGTTCAATCAAAACACTTATTTCCACTCATCATCAGAATCTGCAGCCACACAACACGGGTAAAGCAGTCTGTCTCATACTGCCTGATCTTTGCTTGAATCCAGTGTTAATGTGTCAATGGTCACACCGAGTTAGGAGTATAATTGATCACATGACCGTGGTCTTTGATCATGTGACCGCTCCGTGTGTCCCTGTGCAGTGTGACTGATCCATCACAGCTGATAAAACAGACTGAGGCTCTGTCGGTGACTCGGCAGCTTTAAAGCTTTATCAGGCTCTTGTGGTTATGAATGGAGAATGTCGAGTGTAACGTCAGGCTATTCTAGACACAAAGTGAATGGTTTTGATTTAGTTTAGTTAGCATTAGGCTAGGTATTAAGCTTTCAAGTTACTGTAAAGACTCATATTTTCTTGCCGAATAGTGCTGTATTGCTGTATCGTCATAAATATTGTATCATATAGAATTGTAAAGTTGAATTGTAAAGGAACAACATAACGACGGCTGGGGGCAGGAAAGAAAACTGAAAAGTGAGTTTTCTTTGAAATATCTATTTGCCTTTTGAATGTAACTCTAAGCGATAATGTAATGTCTTTTATTGGGTGCTATCAACTGACCTTAAAGCTCCTCTTTGTGCAGAATTATGTATTATGTGTCTTTTTAACTGCTTGAGCGAATTGCCCCTGGTGGAATTAATAAAGCTGGCTGACTCTGAATCTGTAAAATATAGAATCACATATATTATAAAGTGGTAAAAGAAGCTTCAAAGGTTGTTTTCTGTACATATTTTTTTTTATTGTTTCGGGTTAAAACTTCTCCATTTAGAGCAGGACTAATCTTGCTCAGTACAATATTCACCTTAATCTGCCCTGTCCATTTTTACCGTTTTTTTTTGCCACAGATACGCACTTTTGTTGTAAACGCACTTCCATTTGAAGAGAACTCCGTTAAAGCTAATGATGAACGAGGGAAAAGTCTCGCTGCTAAAATGTTACATAAAGTAGATTGATTTGTGTAAAATGTTTAATGAACACGAGCAACAACAAGTCACAACGCAACGATTTCCTGGTCAGTCTGAAAACGGCTTTTTAGTCCATGTAGAACTTATTTTCTGTTGAGCTCATCTGCTCCATGTAAACTAATACAACGGAAACAAGACGGCGGCGCGTACGGCAACTTCAGGAATAAGGTGAATAACTTTTAGCCCCTTAAGACCAATACCTTCAGATTGAAAATAACATCTGGTTGAAAGTCTCAGTTTCTCAAAAGTGTCCAAATGATTACCTTTGAATGCTTTTTCTACTATTCTATCATAATGTAATTGTAGCAAACTGTCTCGTGAAGCATCATGTCTTCAAGTATTGCACTGGAACATGCCGTAAAGCCTTGTGTCGTATCATATTATTGGATCACAAAGTAAATTAACACAACCAATTAGTGCTAGCTTTTATGTCGGTTTCATGAAGGCCATTTGAGCTGATGAGGAAGAGTCTGGTGGAGTCGTACGGACTCTAAAAACACAGAGGAGAACATGGACTGCCCTCAGACAACGTCATGTCGAAGGATTTGTTTAAATTAGACGCCTTGTCAATGTATTTTTCGGACATTTCTTGACCTTGTGCTGGGGAACACTATGCATTTCGGGATTGCCAGTCGTGCCTTGAAAAAAATAAATGAATAAATTGAGTTTAGTTTAGTGTTACGTGTAAAATGGCGTTGGTGTGTCTTGAGCGAACGTCTGAACCATAAGGCAAAATGATGACCTCTAATGCAATCCCTAGAGCCAGATACGTTACACCAACATTATTTACAAGTCTTTTCTAATTTGATGATTGAAGTTTAGTCATGGAAAACAAAAAAGTGCACTGAGACGCCAAAAAAAGGTTGAAGAACATTGCTTTAGACTATCTTGACGCTGCCAAATTCAAAAGCAATGACAAGCCCTGGATGAAACAAATGTTGTCTTTCTGAGACAATAAAACAGACGAGGACACCATGTGATCAGAAGAGCTGCATGATTTGGGAAAAATATATCTAATTGCGATTTTTCTGACAAGAATTGTGCGATTAGATTAGCAATTTATGTGTTAATATTGTGATTCTGTTCACAGTTTAAACACATCCAGGAGAACTGACTAAAAGACTGAAATATGAACTAACAAACAAGAAAGAATTGTGTTTTTGTTGCTTGTAGTCAAGTTTTTGCCACATTCTTACTTTTTTTTTCACTTGAAGTCACGTTTCTGTTGCTCATAGTCATGTTTTTGATGCTTTTAGTCAAATTTCTGTTGCTTTCTTTCTTTCTTGTTTGTGTCAGTTTATGTCAAGTTTTTTTGTCGCTTTTAGTTGCAATTGCGTCGCTTGTTTCAGAACATGTTTTAACAAATCTAAACTACAGGGCAGTTTTTATGCAATTTGTTTTGTTTGTGAACAAAATTAGTGCCTTTCAAAAACTGCAGCCTGTACAATTTACTAAGCACACAAATGAGCGATTTCAAATTATTCATTCATTCATTCATTTTCTACCGCTTATTCCCGTTAGGGGTCGCGGGTGACTGGAGCCTATCCCAGTGACTTTCGATTCAATGTGGATGAATTGTGTAGCCCCACAGTGGTCAGTATCTGGATCTGAGCTGGTTTTGAAGCGGGGGTTGGGGTGGTTTTGTTGGGATGGGGGTCCAGAGGGGAGCTGAGGGGAGCTGAGGGGTGCAGTGCCGTCCTGGAATAGCTGCCCCGGCCTGGTATGCTCTGGGGAATGTGCGGCGAGCCCTTTGATTGGCCGGGACGGGAAGTGTGTTGTGGCTGGGTTAACGTTAGCGATTAGCAGGAATCTGTGTCAGGACAGAACCTTCAGAGGGTCTGGGGGACGGCTGGGGTCTGGGGTCTGTGTTGGGGTCTGTGAAGGAGTCTGTGCTGGCGTCTGGGGTCTGTGATGGGGGTCTGTGCTGGGGTCTGGGGTATGTGCTGGGGGTCTGGGGTCTGTGCTGGGGTCTGTGCTGGGGTCTGTGCTGGGGTCTGGGGTCTGTGCTGGGGTCTGGGGTATGTGCTGGAGGTCTGGGGTCTGTGCTGGGGTCTGTGCTGGGGTCTGTGCTGGGGTCTGGGGTCTGTGCTGGGGTCTGGGGTATGTGCTGGAGGTCTGGGGTCTGTGCTGGGGTCTGGGGTATGTGCTGGGGTCTGGGGTATGTGCTGGGGTCTGGGGTATGTGCTGGGGTCTGGGGTCTGTGCTGGGGGTCTGGGGTCTGTGCTGGGGTCTGTGCTGGGGTCTGGGGTCTGTGAAGGGGTCTGTGCTGGGGTCTGTGAAGGAGTCTGTGAAGGGGTCTGTGCTGGGGTCTGGGATATGTGCTGGAGGTCTGGGGTCTGTGCTGGGGTCTGTGCTGGGGTCTGTGAAGGGGTCTGTGCTGGGGTCTGGGGTCTGGGGTCTGTGGTCTGTGGTCTGTGCTGGGGTATGTGCTGGGGTCTGGAGTCTGTGAAGGGGTCTGTGAAGGGGTCTGTGCTGGGGTCTGGGGTCTGTGGTCTGTGGTCTGTGCTGGGGTATGTGCTGGGGTCTGGAGTCTGTGAAGGGGTCTGTGAAGGGGTCTGTGCTGGGGTCTGTGCTGGGGTCTGGGGTCTGTGCTGGGGGTCTGGGGTCTGTGCTGGGGTCTGGGGTCTGTGCTGGGGTCTGGAGTCTGTGAAGGGGTCTGTGAAGGGGTCTGTGCTGGGGTCTGTGCTGGGGTCTGGGGTCTGTGCTGGGGGTCTGGGGTCTGTGCTGGGGTCTGGGGTCTGTGCTGGGGGTCTGGGGTCTGGGCTGGGGTCTGGGGTCTGTGCTGGGGTCTGTGAAGGGGTCTGGGGTCTGGGGTCTGTGCTGAGGTCTGGGGTCTGTGCTGGGGTCTGGGGTCTGTGCTGGGGTCTGTGAAGGGGTCTGTGAAGGGGTCTGGGGTCTGTGCTGAGGTCTGGGGTCTGTGCTGAGGTCTGGGGTCTGTGCTGGGGTCTGGGGTCTGGGGTCTGGGGTCTGTGGTCTGTGGTCTGTGCTGGGGTATGTGCTGGGGTATGGAGTCTGTGAAGGGGTCTGGGGTCTGGGGTCTGGGGTCTGTGGTCTGTGGTCTGTGCTGGGGTCTGTGCTGGGGTCTGGGGTCTGTGCTGGGGTCTGGGGTCTGGGGTCTGTGGTCTGTGGTCTGTGGTCTGTGCTGGGGTATGTGCTGGGGTATGTGCTGGGGTATGGAGTCTGTGAAGGGGTCTGTGAAGGGGTCTGTGAAGGGGTCTGTGCTGGGGTCTGTGCTGGGGTCTGTGCTGGGGGTCTGAGGTCTGGGGTCTGTGCTGGGGGTCGAGGGTCTGTGCTGGGGTGTGGGGTCAGTGCTGGGGTCTGTGAAGGGGTCTGTGAAGGGGTCTGTGAAGGGGTCTGGGGTCTGTGCTGAGGTCTGGGGTCTGTGCTGAGGTCTGGGGTCTGTGCTGGGGTCTGTGCTGGGGTCTGGGGTCTGTGCTGGGGTCTGGGGTCTGTGTCGGGGTCTGTAAGGAGCGTGATATTGTTTTTTTTTTTGCTGTTTTTATTTATTTATTTATTTTTTTTGCTGTTTTTATGTATCTGCTGTGCCGTTTGAATTGCCCTTTCGGAGGTAAATCAAGTGTTTTGGAATTGAATCTGAATGTGTCTGAACTATCTTCATCTTAAATCTGATTGATCAGAGTACAGAAAAAGAACAAAAAATCCTGCGCTGATACAAAGAAAATCGCCAAGATAAATATTGACCTCCAAAAATATAGTTCTAACCATTGATTTTTGAATGATAAGTCGATAGTAGTGATTATGACGGGCCTAATGCACCGTATTTGAATAATTGAAACCCTTGGACACATGAATGAACTGAAAGAGCTGGGGACAGAGTTTGGCTCATTGTAAAACACAGAGCCCTGTTACTCATCCTCGACCCTTGAACCCGCTCTGACCAAATGGAGGCGGGGCTTGTGTCGGGGTCAGTGCTGTGCAGGGTCATCAGACTATCAGGGGCAATCTGACCCTGTGCCAATGAGCAATGCACTCCCCAAGGTCTGCAAACATGAAGAGCGCAGGAGACACGTAAACAAGAGGACGATAAAAGCTGATCTTTCACAGAGACAGATGTAAAGGTGAGGGACATCAGTGTGACAGGACACTTTCACTGTGAGACAACAATCATTTGATCATTTTCATTTTCAAATCTGGTAAGACTTTATGAAAGCAGTATTTGAGTGTTCTCTCTGTCTCTGGGACAGCTGTGTGTTTATTAGAAATGATTGATCTGATAATGATTGAGTTTGAAGTATGCATACACGTGAATAATGAAACTATTTTGTTTGTTTTGGCTTTAATCATCTTCCAGAACGAGGTGGTGTATCATTTGTGCTTATAATCATCCAACATATGAGTAAAAAGAGACTGCTCTTTCTGTATTGTTTTCCTAGACGTACTGCATTAACATTGAGTATATAAAAAGTTTGGAAAAAATAATGCTTATGACATATCAAATGTTGTTTTGTGAAATTCCAGTGGCTGACCATTTATTGAAACATGAAATACCTATTTGAAAAAAAAAAAAAAAAGGACTTCTTCATCACCCCCATTCTTTCATGGTCTGTCGGTCTCACGCCCCTCGTCCCGCTGCAAGCTCAGTCTCCCCTTCAGAAACCCCAGGCCCTGCTCCAGGTCCTGCTCCAGTCCTGCTTTAATCCAGACCCAAAGCCTCTTCTACAACATCCAGAGCAGGAGCTGGAGCCGGAGCCGGAGCAGCAAACAGCACTCCCTGTGTGCTGTTTGCTCAGCTGGGGCGGCCCTGTGGCGTCCATGTTGGATTTCTCTCGACCCGAGTGTTTGTCTTTGCAGAGAAGGCGTCTGACGTGTTTCTGAGCGAGACTGACAGAGGCGGGGTCAAAGGTCGAGGCGAAGCGGCTACTTGAGGCAGTGTGACAGTTTACTGTGAGAGCGTGAGAGCGAGCGAGCGAGTACAGTAGACGAGTGCAAACAGCAGAGAGAGAGGCACAGCTTATGAACTATATCTGACCTCTGCACGTCTGCAGACACATCTACCACTCAAACTAACAAGTTTAATGACATTTTTTTGTTTGTAAGAATGGACTTGAATATTTAAAGGTCCCATATTATGCTAAATCAACTTTAGTGAGCTTATTAGTGTTACTTGTACCTCAGAACAACCCCCAAAGTTCTTTCATCCAAGCATTAACTTTAATTATTTTAAACAAAGGGCGAGGTTTTGGTTGTGACAATGTGACGTGGTGCTGTGGTGACTCTCCTCCTCCACGAAGTGTTTATGTCTCTGCCCAGATCTTATTTTACTTCTATGGTCTGTACAAGCAAGATTTACACAATAAATGTATTTAATTTTCATTTTATTTCAATTGATTTTTATTGATTTATTTGCTTGCTCTGTGTTCTGTTCCATGCTCTGTGTTTTGGGTTTCTTGATTAAAAAGGAAAAAAATAAAAAAGTAATGCACTTGTCTCTCCCATTCACAGTTTTCTACAATATAAAAAAATTAATTAATTAATTAAAATAAAAGATTACAGAGACACGCCCCGGTGGAAGCCAAGCAGAACACTGAATCTGCCGACACAGTGTTTATTTCACTTTGCTTTAAAAACAAGTTATTTTCCCATCATTCCTTGCTGATACCACAAACACTTGGATTTAACCATATGACGGGGGGAAATGAGTTATGTATCATCGGTGAATGCAAGAAATATGTCGAGGGAGCAGGCCGAAAGCCAGTTGTAAGAGTTGGTAAGTGCGCTGACTCAAGAGAAGGTGGATTTTAATGACCATTCTGTGATGAATGTTGCACACGTAACACACAAAATATTATCATAAATCTCCTTATGGTAGACTATGAAATGAGAAATATATAAAAATATGGCACCTTTAATGTCTCAAATGTGTTGTAATGTTGCGTCTGATGTTTATAGTGTTTCATATCTTGTAATGTCTGTAATGTGTTGTTGTTTTCCAATTGAATGTTTAATGTTCTGATCTGCCTCAGGACAAGACTTTTGTGCAAACTCCTGCATATTTATGCCCTAATTCAAATAAACAAATTAAATTTGAAAAATAATTAAATGTTATTGTAGTCAGTGAACAGAATTCACAAACTAGGATTTTGCTTTGGTGCAAATTTTACATAAATAAGAGCCAAGTTAAGTTATTAAAGAAAGTGAAATGTTTAAACTGTGATAACATATATATGCTGCCTATAAGTACAGCAATTACTAAACAATTGGTGGACTAGTGTTTCAGGAGATTATAAGGATTTATATATAAGGAGTAATAACTAATGGAGCATTCAATATGACTACAATCTGACTATATTCTCAGTCTGGCAACCCTCTGTGATCAGCAGGTCTGCTTTGCGTGTCTGATGTTGATTTGTTTATGTTTATTAGTTTATTGTTCTTTCTCATGCACGTGCTCTGTGTGCCTTTTGAATCGCCTCCTTGGGGATAAATAAAGTATTTTAGGATTTAAATGGACCACAGCAGAAGGGAACAGACATGTAATTAGTTTGAGATTAGTGAGTTTAAAGGTGCTGTACCTGATTTTGGTGAAAACAGGTGAAAAACAGAACAATTTCTCTTTACATCGGTCACATGTATCACTCACTTTCTTAATGCAGTCCTCGATGAGTTTATGAGCACTGAACACTGACCTGCGAACACCCGGAGGCGTTTGCGTCGCGGCGGTGGGCCCAGTCCGGACGTCCCGCTGCACTCGTCCTCGTCGTCACAGTCTCCGCTGCCGAACCCCTCGGCCTCCTCTCCGCCCTCCGCTCTGGGCCGGGCTCTCCAGCGCTTCTCCGACAGGCTCACCATACGCAGCAGCTGTGCGAGGAAACAACACAGGGGTTTATGTTTGAAAGGATTACCAGGAGAAAAGTAAAGATGCCCAGAAAAGAATCGATAAAGCAAGAATCCAAACTCTAACTTCATACAGAAAAATATCACATAAATAGGAGAATGCTGGACATTTTAGAATGGTCTCGATCAGAACTACAATAAGACCAAGTGAAGAAAAAAATATCATTATTTTGTCGAGGGAATCTGTTTCAAAACCAATATCATGTTTGGACTTTGAGTATTTGCTGATACCTGATAGCAAACAATACTACTTTCTTTGAAACTTCAACTTGTTGTCAAAACTTCCTAAAAGATTAAGGCTTGTGAACAGGGGAGTAGACAGGGAGAGGGCAAAAGGGTAAACTGTCCCGGGCCCAAGGTCTTAGGGGCCTAAAATTGGACCCTCTTCCTATGTATTTATGGGGGGAGCATGTGAAGCTTCTTGCCCTGGGCCACCAAATTTCTGTTGACGGCCCTGGTACCTGACTTGTCAATATTTACAGAGTTAAAGTTGGTAAAGATGTGTTTCTGTTCTCCAAATGACTAATTAGAGGATCAGTCTTGGAGGATGGAGGACTGATACGCCCACAGCTCCTGTCAAGTTGTCCCAGCTGCATGGGTCAAATGCAAAGGACACATTTACCTTAAAGGACAATTAAGTGTTAACCTTAACCTATGCATTTCAAACCTCTTTACTTTTCTTCTTAAAGGTCCACTATCTTTACTAAGATGTTATTGTTGTTTGGAAAGATCAACAATCCAATACTGGTATCACACACTAACCTATCTCCATGTGAACAATCAGTCAAGTGATAAAACACCTAAAATGAAACAAATAATTGTTTTTTTCTAAAACAAAAATGTATTTGAAATCTTTTTTTATTTTATCTTTCATTTTAAATTTAAATCCTAATATACTATAAAAATATAATTAACATAAAATAATATAATGTATGTTATGTCTTTTGTATTGGGTGCTATTCCTTCATCTCAGAGCTTCTCTTGCTCAACTGTGTTGTGTGTTTGTTTTGTTCGGTTTTACAGTTTGAACTAATTCCCCCTGGTTGGATTAATGAAGTCGCCTGAATAAGAATATATTAACGATGAATCTGTTTAATGTCATACTGTGGAATATTCTAGGTAAAGCAATTACATTTGGAGACAAGCAGCGGAGGAAGAAGTGCTCCATTTAGTTACTTTACTAAACGCACAGATACAGGAGCGAAAAAAATACTCCAGTAAAAGTAAAAGTATCATATTAAAAATCTACTAAAGTAAAAGTATTAACGTACACATTTAAAAATGTACTTTAAGAGTAAAAAGTTAAAGATTTTCACACAGATTTTGAAAAGAATTCAAATCGTCCTGGACCATTTCAGCAGGTCTAAAAACAAAAGAAAATATTTGATTATAAAAGATAATAATAGTGAAAGAAAGCTCAGATTCCTGCTCTCAAATGTAATGAAATAAAAGGTACATTTACTTTTGTACTTTATTAGTTTCCACCACCGGAGACAAGCAAGTGACGCAGCAGGAAAACAGCGATAGCCTCTTCACCGCTCGACCATCGACACTAACGGTGCATAAAAGCCGCACTCTGTCATTTTGAGGTCAGACAGTCCAGCAGTGTTTTAACAAAGCTGTGAAAATAGCCGTCTCCAGATGAACGTGTTATTATGACAAAGTTGGGGAATTTCCAGAATAAAATGCATATAAACAGGCGTTACATCGACCGCGGAAGGGGAAACCGTGGTGTTATCTGTGACATTTGTGTTATTTTGGTCTGATTCAGTCAAAGGGCTGTGGCTCCGAGGTTTTAAAGGAGACCGCGGGCAGATCGAGGTGGTACTGGAAAACTTTATAACGTCGCAAAGGGTTTCGGGGCAACAAACCATGAGACCAGCCCAGTGGCATCAAGGGAAAACCAACAAAGTCAGGTTAAATATTTGTGCTGTGTCTAAACTATAACCCCTTGAGTTTCCTATTTTTCCTAAAACGTCCGACTAAAAAGAGTCCCAATTCAAACTGATGCTGTTCTTGAACCCTTTGGAGCACAAACAAATGGCTGGACTCTTAGTGAAGCTGAGACTCTGAGGTTTTGGACTCTGATGTCTGATTTACTCTAATTACACTTGGAAACAAGCTCTGCTCAGAGGATTATCAGACTTTAAATTCCGTGTAGATTTTCTTTGTTAAATATATGCAGAGGTAAAGCTGGTGTCTGTAGCAGGGCCGGACTGACACTAGTTTGGGCATTTGTTGGGTTTTGGCAATTCCTCGTTCAAAAGTGAAGCTAATTTAATTAAAAATTTGTTTCAGGGACAAGTATTAAAGTCCAGGGCGAATCTATATAAAAGTCCTATTACATTTTTCTGAATGGAGTACAAACTAACTCTAGTTCATCCCAGAATGGTTTATTTGACTGAAAATAAGCTTTCTTTTCATATTAACAGCTTGATCCGACAGCTTGATAGTTCCTTTTATCAGATGCTGGATAAAAAGGAATAAATGAAGAAAAAGTCTAATGTTGAACCAGTGGGACGTATATAGATGATTAAAAGAAAATCTATATGCAGTATTGATCATTTTAAACAATGTAAGAAAGTACTAAGAATAAAACTATTAGAATTAACCCTTTTTGAATAGTTTTGAGGGGAATTCGGTTGTTAAAGGTCCCATATTCTGCTATTTTCCCCTTTACACAGTCTATTCTAAGGGCTTTGTTGATAAAATTTTGCGTTGTGTAATATCCATAACATAACAGTTTCCAAAAAACACCCATTTCTTGGACTGGCCCCCCTCTTTGCAAAAGCAAACGGCTCACTCTGAGATCTGACCCCCCCGAACAGAGCGCAGGCTGCCTCCCCCGCCCAACTCGTGCCGAAGCCTAGAGCGGAGATAGTGTGCATGCGCCGTGTGCTCCGGTAAACAGCGATTCACAAACACGGAATTAATACTTTTATCCGTCCTGACGGTGCGTCGTGCTGAGTCCTACGTCCTGGATCTGACCTGGAGTTTGACGTGCTCCAGTACCTCGACGACGGACGTTGCCGTTTGGTAAATAACAAGCTAACTCTTCGATCTGTCGTATCCATCGTGTAATTACTGTGTAGCATTAGCATTAGCTGTTTTTATTCTGTGGCTGCGCGCTTCCCGGAGGCGTAGCTTAAACACCGCGTCATCCTTGGGAAGCGCGTCATCCATGGGATGAGCCCCCGTCTGCTGCTCACCCGAGGGGGACAAAAAAGACAGTTCTCTAGCGAAAACATGCGGAAATCAATCAAAAAAACACTTTGGGCACACATACGAGGCCCAAATAGCACCGTAGGAAGGTTAAAACCTCTGAAAAGTCGATTTAGCATGTTATGGGACCTTTAAATGACAATAAAGATCCTGCACACTGTTGGTGAGATTTATTTACAGATAAGACGACTTCACAACGAATCAAACTTATCAAACTGAATCCTGAGACGTCCATATTTTTCCTGCCCGACTGAAAAAGGGAACAAACAGGGTTAATACTTTGGGTTTGTGGAGGTGAGAGGGTCAGAGTTAAAAACACGGCAGCGTTAAAGTGGAGACAACCTTCTTGCTCTGTCTCCCTCGCAGATGATTGAGAGGCTGCAGACCGGCACATGTGTTACATTCTTAAGTGTCCCCCGCTCCGCCTCCTCCTCTGCGCCTGTAATGAGTTCCTTCCTCTGTGCACACGTCAGCGCCATGTCTCTGTTGTTTTCACTTGTTGTGGAGAAAATTAACTTCACATGGGCTTTGTCTCAGGCCCAATGCACTTCATATATTAATAATAGTTTGTGCCTCCTGCTGGTGCCAGAGTAAGGACTAAACATGGACCGGCCTCCTGCTGGTGCCAGAGTCAGGACTAAACATGGACCAGCCTCCTGCTGGTGCCAGAGTCAGGACTAAACATGGACCGGCCTCCTGCTGGTGCCAGAGTCAGGACTAAACATGGACCGGCCTCCTGCTGGTGCCAGAGTCAGGACTAAACATGGACCGGCCTCCTGCTGGTGCCAGAGTCAGGACTAAACATGGACCGGCCTCCTGCTGGTGCCAGAGTCAGGACTAAACATGGACCGGCCTCCTGCTGGTGCCAGAGTCAGGACTAAACATGGACCGGCCTCCTGTTAGTGCCAGAGTCAGGACTAAACATGGACCGACCTCCTGTTAGTGCCAGAGTCAGGACTAAGATAAGATAAGATAAGATAAGAGATCCTTTATTTGTCCCACAATGGGGAAATTCCACTGTTGCAACACACAGTTTAGGACAGGAATGAACGAAATAGGCGCATGCAATAAAAATAGGATAAATAAACATGGTCATAAAAATACAATATAAAGTATAAAGTGCACACTCTTATTTACAGTAAAAATGGTAACTAAAGTGGCTTAAGTGTCTTGTTATATACAGTAAGTGACTATGGTGAGGTAAATAGTAGTAATAATAATAGTATGTTAAATTATATTGCACATGATTATAACAGGTGACTGACACATGTCACAGTATTGCACATGATTGTAGCGGGTGAGTGGCACATGTTCAGGGCTAACAGTGTTCATTGTAAAGTCTGACAGCAGCAGGAAGGAAAGACCTGCCAAACCTCTCCTTCACACAGCGAGGGTGAATCAGTCACTCAAGCTGCTCTCCAGGGCAGACAGTGCGTCCTGCAGGGGGTGGGACTCATGGTCCAGCATAGACGTGAGTTTAGCCAGGACCCTTCTGTCCCCCACCTCACGCACTGAGTCCAGAGCACAGCCCAGGACGGAGCTGGACTTCTTGATGACCTTGTCCAGCTTCTTCCTCTCCCTCTCTGTGATGCTGCTGCTCCAGCAGACCACACCGTACAGGACTAAACATTGAAACATTCTATACTTTATGTTGTGATATTTTATGCATCTTTCTTGCTCTGTGAAGCACTTTGAATTACTTTGAACTGCTTTTGGACACTTAGATGGGTTTTGCATACATGACATTACATTCTTTATTCCCTCCACTCTTGGAGTTGGTGAGTTTTGGGAACCACAGCTGCCCTGGGACTGAGGCTGTCAATCTGTGCCATTGGTCCAGTCAAACACCACAGAACACTTACTCCAAAATGTGAAGTGGCAAGGACAGAATGACAGTTTGCACTTGTCCGTGTGCACTGGTCTGAACGGGAGAGTAACTGATGTAAAGGGACAATAATGCTGTTTCTGATGTTTGTTCTGCGTCAATCACAACCAAAAACGCTCTGATTCGGTCATGAACAGTTTTCTCTGATTGAAAACTATTTGTCATAAGATAAGCCTGAAGAAGACTCTAAAAGAATCCACAGTCTCTCTGAATCTAATGACTGCAAATGAAGAAGTGTTCAGCCAAATTAAACAGAACAGCCTGTCCTCTCTCTGCGCCGCGCACCACTGAAACATGTTCTTTAAAGTGTTTTGGTCGACAGAGTCTGCTGATGGTCGTCTCCAGGAAACAGCAGTGAGTCAGTGATGAGCTCGGAGCAGCTGTACATGTGTGTCAGGGAGAGAGAGAGGGGGGACGAGAGGGAGGGGGGGGGGGGGGGGGGGCATAGGAGCAAGAGAGAGAGAGAAAAAAGAGGGGGAGAGAGAGAAGAGAGAGAGATGAGAAAGACAAGGGGGAGAAAGTGAAGGGAGAGAGTGAGAGAGTGGAAAAGAAAGAAAGAGAGAAAGAAAGAGAAGAGAGAGAGAAATAGTGGGAGAGAGAGGGGGGAGAAAGAGAGGGAAAGAGAGAGATGAGAGAGACAAGGAAGAGAAAGAAAGAGAGAGGGAAGAGAAAGAGAGAGAAAGCAAGAGAAGAGAGAGATAAATAGTGGAGAGAGAGGGAGAGAAAGAGAGAGAGAAGAGAGTGGGAGAGAGAGGGGGAGAAAGAGAAGGAAAGAGAGAGAGAAGAGAGTGGGAAAGAGAGAGATGAGAGACAATGAAGAGTAAGAAAGAGAGAGGGAAGAGAAAGAGAGAGAGAACGCAAGAGAAGAGAGAAATAGTGGGAGAGAGAGGGGGAGAAAGAGAGGTAAAGAGCGAGAGAAGAGAGTGGGAGAAAGAGAGATGAGAGAGACAAGGAAGAGAAAGAAAGAGAGAGAGAACGCAAGAGAAGAGAGAAATAGTGGGAGAGAGAGGGGGAGAAAGAGAGGGAAAGAGAGAGAGAAGAGAGTGGGAGAGAGAGAGATGAGAGAGACAAGGAAGAGAAAGAGATATAGTGGGGGGAGAGAGAAGAGGTTAATCAGAGTTGCGTCAGATCCAGGATAAACAGTATGTTCACACGACACAAACCACTGTGCATTCTGGGTAAACACTTGAGCGTCAGAGGCCTGTGTTTGGGGGAGTCACATATTTACACATATAAGACCCACTTTATTCTCACAAACGAGGCAGATTTGTTTCCCACCATATCATCCACTGTAAAATGTTGTCACTAAATGATCTTGTTCCATATAATTTGTAATATTTAGTCCGAATAACGTGATAATTGCAGTAAAAAGAAGCACATGAAGACAGCCAAAGTGTGCAGTCACTATTTCAGCTCCGTCCTGCGCACAGATGAAGCTCGAGGGGGAAACAGACGTGAACGACATGTGTTTGTGTTGGACAGTGAGGCTGCGCCAAATACTTTCTGCTTTTCTGGTTTATTTCTGTTTTCTGGCCGACAGAGAACGTGCAATGACCCAAGAGCACCTGACGCAGTAGAAAGTGTAATATATGTCTCCTCCAGGACGACATGTGTCAACGTTAATGGAAAATATGGATGAAATAAGGATTTACTCAAGGTGCAGCGCAAGAATCTCCAACAAGGACGCCAGCGAGGTTTAAGTTATGATTAGACTCAAAGATATTTAATTGGAAACTCATTCAACAGCTGGTTATTCATTTGCAGCTTTTATTGTATGTATGTGGTTGGCAAGTTAACTTAAAAAAAAAAAAAAAAATATATATATATATATATATATATATAAAGCATGAACAAAGACTTCATTTATAGTGAACAAATAGTTTTGAGATGTTTTAAGGGTTGCGCATCATAACTTTGTATAAAAAAAATTATCAGAACAGAGATATTCACATGTCTTTTTCAGAGCAAAGCCTTCTTCACAAGCGCTCTGAAGAAGGCTTTACGCCGAAACGCGTTAGCGTTTATCTTTTTGTTGTAGCCAAAAATCAATAAAAAAAAGACATGTGAGTATCTCTGTCCTGATCATTTTTTCATACAAAGTTATGATGTGCAACCCTTAAAACATCTCAATTGTTTTCATTTTTGGGTTTAGCACTCAAGTTTTGAGGACGCGCAACTTTCACCATTTGACAAAGTGAACAAATAGTTTAAGAATAATTCAGGCTAAGTAACACCTTAACTAAAGCTCTAACCCAAATTCCTAACCTTAACCTTAAAGTCTATACAAAGGTTCTAATGTTTTTAAAATTCTAGTGTGATGGGAGGGCACCTGTAGTAAATATTTATCATAGTTTTGAACCAGTGAAGTTGCAGTTTGTGACGAGATTTGGAAAAATATAATGACAGGAAGTAGAGCTGAGTTCTAAAATGGAATCCCTCTGTGATGTCATTAAAAAGCGACGTGCCATTGGAAATACAAAGACAGTTAACACTGACACATTTTTCTGACAGTTTAAACAGCCATTCAACAAACCAAAGATGTTATCAGGTATTATTAGTTGTCAAATCATAACTTGTGTGTAATTTATATGAATTTTGGCCCTTGTTTACAGTCTGGTTGCTAGGTAACAGTTGGAACAGTGGAATTCGCTCTACATATGTCATATTTGCTGCTCATGTCCAACCAGGAAGTGACATTGTAAACATTACGAAAACTGTCAAACTGGGAAAAAAAAGGCAAAATGTTTAGTAAATCTTATATCTAATCATGTTTACGGCGTTTTAATGAAATGTGACGACTTTAATTAAGCACTAAACCTGACTCATTCTTAATAAACGATTTGTTCAGTATGAATGACGTCTTTGTTCATGCTTTGTTAAGGCAAATGAAGGTGTAGTCATTATAAAGTGGTACCAAACATGTTTCTTTGAGGACCTCATGTTCTGGGCTGATTCCACTCGACTGAGGACACAGATCCTCACTTACACGATGTGTCTTGGAGCTCGAGATGATCATGTGCATGAGACCACAAGTTTGTGGGAAAAAGTCCTACATTTAAGGCCAAAAACTATTTATCAGTCACATCACATAACTTGTAGAGTTTCTCATAGTAGGAAGAATAATCAAAATCCTTTACTCCATTAATGGAAAAATATTATGCTTTTTTTTATATTGTTATTAGCCTTTAAACATGCTCTTGAGTACCTTAAAGTGTGTATGACAGGTTTTCATGATTTTCTAATTTTCACTTCATTTGGTGTATTAATACCAGTTGTACATACACATTTTAGTTTTACACCAATCAAGCAGCCGTTTGTGGAGAAAAGTTGAAAAATATGTTGAAAATTACAGGAAGTAAACAAACTGATGACATCACACTGGGGAGACTAAGGTTATGCATAATTTACACAAAATAAACAACTATTTTTGATCCTTTAAACATTGATTCAACAAAATAAAGGCGTTTGCATGTATTTTTATTTGTAAAATTAAAAAATCTGTGACACTGAATGAGTTTTGGCCCCGTGTACAGTGTGGTTGCTAGGTAATTTCCTAGTGTGATGTCATCATTTACAACCAGGAAGCAAAACAAAAAAAAAACAAAAAAATTGCTAAACCGTGATCAAATTTGTGAAGTATTTTTTAAAAATTTGACATCTATCGATCTTAACTGTATTTTTGTCACATTAGTCGTTCAACCTGTCAGGGGCACTTTAAGTTTGGTATCTGGTTCTGTTTGCCCTGTTATGAACTGAGTTTAGGTGCCATCTACTGGCTGCATACCACTTAAACAAGCTAGAAATGCATTTGTCAGAAGATGCAAATGAGCTAGTTAGTTTGTGGCGATTGTGTTTAGTGGCAGAAATGTTCAGAACGAGCCCGGCGATGATTTAAGGATTTAAAACAGCAAAGGATTCTCGGATGAGTGACGTCAAATATCAGAAAAATGTCATCGATTGAGGGGATGTGTTTTTGACGGTCGGAGGGAGAGGATTGTCTAATCAGGATTCCTCAAACTAGTGTGAAAGAAGCTAAATGCTACTCCAGATATGTTTTTGATGACGGAACACTGTTAGAACATGATTAAAAGTGTCGCAGAATATGTTCCCTTTACGAGCAATGTCAGAAATCAAAACCTATTACTCAAGTAGAAGTCACAGCACAGTACGGCGTCTGAAAACTAGTCAGAGAAAGTAAACGAGTAGAGTTTTATTTCCGACTTCACCTGAGTGAATGTATCTAAAGTGTGAGTAGAATATGGACTTTCTGTGACAGTTAAAGTATTTAAATGAGCCCGGGCGACGGTTGGTGCCGCAGAGAGCAGCATGTGCAGAGCTGAATGCTTCCACAGAGCAGCGCCGCTCTTCAGACGCTCAGAATGAATGCTGCTTTAATACACTGCGTCTTCCTTATAGAGACGCTGCATTTATCTGCATTTGCTCACACATTTACCGAGGTCTTGGGATTCTTTCTAATGGAGCGTATCCCGGCAACTGGTCCCAGCTTTGAGCGAGGAGGGGCGCCGCACAGACCAATTAAACCCAAACAAACACTGTAAAGCAAGAGGGAAATGTGTGGTTCAGCAAGGGAGGATTTCTGACCAAATAAAGTCGAGGAAACAGTGATGAAGAGTGTTTAAAAGTGCGTCTGCTATAACCACCTGCTCCACTCTCAACACTTCAACTTTTCCAAGACTTGTATATGTTTTTATGTATGGGTGACATGATAAAGAGCTGCTTCTTCTGAGGACATGCTGCACTGTGATTGGCTGAATCTGTCACTCAGATCATGGCGGACGGACCAATAGGAGGAGTGTGAGGAAATGCAGAAAGATAACCGATGTAGAGATGTGAAGATGATAACGTTTATTAATACCTGTGATCTTTGTCTGTTTATGTCACATTAAATCACACAAATAATTAGAAAAAATGACAAATTTAACCATTTTATGAGATTAAAAACAAATCTGGAGTTGTGTTTGGAGTTTCATTGAAGGTTGTTTCATAAGACGTCTCTCTTTGAGGCTCAGAAAACACTCAAAATTTCCCACTTTTGGGACGTCGTGTCTGGCCTGTGACGTCCCAAAAGTGGGGAGGGGCCTGAAAGCTATTTTCATTTCAATATTCTAAAATATATCAAGTAAAGTTATAAAATGTAAAACCACCCGACCACCAGACTCGTCCACAGCATTTCTGTCGTCAGAGTGCACTCATTATAACTGCGTGCCGTGTTAGAGGCTAGGTTTGTTATTCTCCCTGTGATAATGCACTCGAGCACAAATCATGACGAGGGGGACGAGGGGCCTGAGTGCAGTTATATATGCTTTCATCACACACGGCAAGTGCAGCAGAAAATCTTCAAGAGGAAGTCCTTCTAATGAACGACGGCCTCATCGTCGTCTAAAACAGAGCGAGACACAGAGGGCGTCACTGTTGTGTCTCCAGAGGTCACCTGCTCCACCTGGACCTGACAGTGAGGCCCCGGCTGCTGGCACTGAGGAGTCTACTGTCCTGAGGGCTGTTACTCTCCTCAAACTGCCCTGACACACATCTGCTGACTCCACCTGACAAATCCTCCTGATGAAGCTGCACCGAGACCTTTGACTGACAAACACTGAAAATGTTTCTGCAGCTGAATCTGGATTTCCTTCAGGATCGATTAAGTGTCTCTCAGTCTATTTATGTGCATTGTTTTCAGTTCTAAAACTTGAGACACTCAAGAGCATGTCTACAGGCCAATAACAGCATAAATAATGTAGAATATGTATCCATTTAACTTTACGTAATCATTCAGAAAGTTTGATTTGATAAAAACGGTAAACTACTGGAAGAATGACAGAAAATCATATTACTTTCCTCAAAAGCTTAACACTAAACTAACTTTGGTAACACTTTGTATTATCTACACTTTTTCCTGCCTTAATAAAGCATGAACAAAGACTTAATTCATAATCAACAAATAGTTTATTAAGAATGATTCAGGCTTAGTAACTATTTAACAAATATTCCAACCCTAATTTCTAACCTTAACCTTAATTAAGCAGTTACAAATCCTGAATCATGTTTAATAAACTGTATATTCATTGTTAATTAAGTCTTTGTTAATGCTTTATTAAGGCAAAATAAGATGTAGTTATTGTAAAGTGGTACCCTATCTTTTATAATTTTCTAAGTTAAGAATATTCATCTTGTCTTCTTAATTAGACTAGTTTGTTGTTTATTCTTCCCTCTCTAATATTGAAGAAACAACAACACGTTATGATATTCCGTTCAGAAGTTACTGTTCTTCCAGCGCTGCACAAGCTTCGTGTAAATCTTCTCGGCCGCGTCGCACTCAAAGCCCATTTCTTCTGCACATATTTGTTCCGCTGCTTGCAAATTCAACTCATTTCCTTTGAGACAAATTCTTGGATTTGACAAAAGAAGACGAAGAAGAAGGAGAGGAATCGAGTTCGTTGGCCGGAATTCCAAACCGACGACAGAACGGGGACTCTCACTTTTTGAAGAATGGAGAACAGGCCGTGGTAAACAGCAGCAGATGAGCGCGAGCACAAACGAGCGCGGCGGGATTTAGAGGAGAACCTGGGACAAAATGAGCTGCATAATGATGTCTGTGTCAGCGGGGGGCCCCTGTGCTCACACGTCCCCCGTCTCTGTGTCCTCTCGCTCTCTCTGCCTCCCTCTTTCCTCTCCAGAGCTCCCTGTTCTACTCTCTTACCCCTATTCTTCCCCCCTCTCTCTCCTCTTGCTCTTTTCTCTCTTTCCCCTCTCCTCTCTCTTTCCACGCTCCTCCGACTCTCTATCCTCTCTCTCTCCTCTATTTTTCCCTTCTACCCCCTTTCGCTCCTCTTGCTCTTTTCTCTCTCCTTTCCCTCTCCTCCCTCTCTCTCTCTCTCTCTCTCTCTCTCTCTCTCTCTCCACTGTCTTTCCTTTCTCTCCCACTTTCTCTCCTTTCTCTCTCTCTTCTCTTTCTTTCCCTTTTCCACCTCTCTCACCTCGTGCTCTCACACTCTTTATCCTCTCATCTCCTCCCACTCTCTCTCCTCTCTCTTTCCCCTCTCAACCCTCTCTTCCCCTCTCCTCCCCCTCTCTCTCCTCTCCTCTCTCTTTCCCCTCTCTTCCCCTCTCCTCCCTCTCTCTCTCCACTCTCTTTCTTTTCTCTCCCACTTTCTATCCTCTCTCTCTTCTCTCTTTCCTCTCTCCTCCCTCTCTCTCTCCTCTCTCAACTCTCTCTCTCTCTCTTTCCCCTCTCCTCCCTCTCTCCTTCGTTTCTCTCCCACTTTCTATCCTCTGTTTTCTCTCTTTCCCCTCTCCTCCCTCTCTCTCTCTCTCCCCTCTCTCCTCTCCCCTTATCTCTATCCCTCTCGCCTCTTTCTCCCTCTCCCTTCTCTCCTCTCTGTCTTTGTGGTGGCAAACGGAGGTAGTGCCAGTTGGACCATTGCCCAAGATCCAGGGCCAGGGCCAGAGCCAAGTCCAGGACCAGGGCCAGATCCAGGGCCAGGGCCAGGGCCAGGGCCAGGGCCAGGGCCAGATCCAGGGCCAGATCCAGGGCCAGAGCCAAGTCCAGGGTCAGATCCAGATCCAGATCCAGATCCAGGGCCAGGGCCAGGGCCAGGGCCAGGGTCAGATCCAGGGCCAGATCCAGGGCCAGAGCCAGGACCAGGGCCAGAGCCAGGACCAGGGCCAGATCCAGGGCCAGATCCAGGGCCAGATCCAGGGCCAGAGCCAGGGCCAGAGCCAGGACCAGGATCAGGGCCAGATCTAGGGTCAGAGCCAGGGCCAGAGCCAGGACCACGGCCAGATCTAGGGCCAGAGCCAGGGCCAGAGCCAGGACCACGGCCAGATCTAGAGCTAGAGCCAGGACCAGGGCCAGGACCAGGGCCAGATCCAAGGCCAGATCAAGGGCCAATGCCAGATCCAGGGCCAGGGCCAGATCCAGGACCAGTGCCAGTGCCAGATCGAGGGCCAAATCCAAGGCAAGGGCCAGGGCCAGTGCCATATCCAAGGCCAGGGCCAGGGCCAGGGCCAGAGCCAAGGCCAGGGCCAGAGCAAGATCCAGATCCAGAGCCAGAGCCAGGGCCAGGGCCAGAGCCAGAGTCAGATCTAGGGCCAGGGCCAGAGCAAGATCCAGATCCAGGACCAGGGCCAGATCAGAGCGCTGTGGAGCTGTCAGAGGAGCGTCCACATGAACCACACGAGGGAGTGAACCAGAGTCTGTCGCAATTACACAAACCCAAGAGGAAGAAGGATTAGAATAAAAGAGAAATGTCCTCTGTGGTTTTAATCACAGTCCAGAGCAGAGACACACTCGTTACTGTCTGACCAAAATGTGCCTTTGGTGAATGAGCTTCAGAGAATATAGAGACACTGCCACTGTATGAGCAAACAAACAACTGAACTGAACAACTGAACTGAAGTAAAACATTTAAGGTATTTGTTCTGTACTTTTTACTTTTACTACATTTAAGAGCAACTTTTCTAATCCTCTACAGTTTTGAACTGCCCTGATCAGTAGATGCACTTTCATAGCAAACAAATTATATATTAGGAATGATTCAGGCATAGTAACTTTTTAGATTACTAAGCCTGAATCGCTTTTACATAAACTATTTGTTCATTATAAATTAAGTCTTTGTTCATGCTATATTAAGGATAATTAAGGCACTCAAATAGATGCTTCCCGTGCAGCCTTTACACTGATCTTTTAAGCAACTACCATGTTCTTGAACAGTTTGATTGAACATTAATTATTTAAAGTATAATATATTCTAACCAAAATTGACTAATATAACAAGTCTGTAGTGTCCACACAGAGCTCAAACTTGTCCCGTTGCTCCGTTCGGGCCGTGACACTCGTTGGTTCTGGTCAAACCTCTACACGAGCTGCTCTGGGTCGTAATGCTAAAGCTCTGAGCCCAAACACAAAACAACTTTCACTCGTGTTTACTTAACATCTGTGAGACTGCAGGCCCAGGCCAAATGCGTGTTGTATTCATCAGAATGAGAAATTATTGTGACAGTTAAGTTCAGATCTTGTTTATACAAGGCGTTTGAGAAGACACACAACAAGAGCAGAGGTTGCATTCCTCCTCCGCTGCCAAGAAAGATATTAGAATAGTATAAGAATGAGTAATAAAAGGCCTATTGTGCAAAATACAAGCTTTAAACCACATGTTGTGTCCTCAATAGCAGGCTTTGTCTTTAGGTTTTCTGTTTCATTGGTGAGCAGATACAAGTCAAGCTGCACTTTCTGTACCTGTGTGTTAGGATTAACAGCTGGAGTTATTGTTGTGTTTTTTTAAAAATTGTATCATATAAAATAGTACAGTAATGCTCAAAATCTCCCAAAGACTGCAAAATACAGACTTTTTAACCATTAGAACGTATTATATTTGGTCAAATATCACATACAATAAAATTCAAACATACACTGGAGGAGATTTCCTGGATGTCTTTTCTTTGGTCCATCATCTGATAAAACTGAATTGATAGTTCTATTTTAGCTCCTGGGCTTGTACAACAAAAAAGGAAAACTTATTTTCTATCAAATCTAAAACTACAGTCTCAGCTGGAGTCCAGCCATTTGTTTGAGGCGAGACCCTAAAGAGCAAAACCCTTTTTTTTCCAGCTTTTGTTTTTTTGGTCAGTCTGAGCTCTCAACTTAGAAGCTTACATAAGGAAACAACAAACTTGTCCAATCTACTGTTTTATTTGTATTTTTTTTTTTTTTTTTTGGTTCATTCATTTTCTACAGCTTGTTTGAAATTTGAATTTTAGGCCAATTTTCGGTTAGATCAATTTCACTTGGAAAAAAATAAAATCAGAATATTTAAAATCTCCTCTGTAACTACAATGCGTACAAAATAAACCTTTTTTTTTCTTACATTTATGTGAGTAAACTATAGGAGAAGTTTCATATGTATATCTTTTACGTTTAAGTTTCTTTCCCGTTCACCTGCAGCGTCTCACATTAACAGAGTTTAGAGACAGCTTCAGCTTGAACTGAGGCTTATTTTAGTCAAACATTTTAGGGAAAATCAAACTTGATAAAGGGTTAGTACTTTAATTTGATCACAATGATCACAATTTAGATTTAATTATGTTTCAATACCACAGAAAAGTGGTTCTCAAACTTTTTACCCCAAGTACCAAATCTAAATTGGGTCAACAACAGGACTATTTCAGGTCTAAAGTAGGGATAAACCTGGTCTTAGAATACACCCTCGCCACAGTAGTTTTTATCTAGAAATTCACTAAAAGAGCAAAAAATCTGAAGAAAATGTACTCTAAATGAATATAAAACATTACACTTGAAGAGGTGTCCACGTACAGAAGAGGTTTGCGTACCACCAGTGGTATACGTACCACAGTTTGAGAAACACTGTCACAGAACAAAATAATTCTCAAAATAATGTTTACTGATAAATCTTTTTTATCTCTAATGCAGACATTCAACTCCCAGTACTTTTTGTGAGGCAGTAGATCATTAAATCCTCTCTTTTCGAACATCCAGAGCTTCATTCAGTTCATTGGTTCAATAAACCAATCACAACCAATTACTTTATTCCTGCGCGATTTAAACATCGACAAATTAAATACAAATCCTCCATTACCTCACTGAATGCTTTAAGTATGACACCGAGTTGCCCTGTGAGAAATCTCCTTAAGAAATACCAGCCGAACAAGTCATCGCAGGAATGACATCAGCACTAGAGCGAAGCGTCTCGGGATGACGGATGGAGAGGGCACAGAGAGGCGGCCTGTGTTCGGAGGGGTTTGCTCTGCTCCGTGAACGGGACAAGTCCGAGCAAGATCCTGAAGACGGGCTCCAGACGCGACCTGCTGCTGAGTCAAAGTCTGCAGAAGTCTCTACATCTGTTACAGGTCAACAAGTACACAGCAGCTTCTCTCAGGGACATTTTCCTCTGATTTTCAGTCGCTGCTGCTTCGGTCTCGTTGTGTGGAGCAGATATGGCCGGACTTCAGTCTGAATCACAGTGTGTGGACCGCGGAAAGACACAGCTATACCCCAGACGCAGTCAATCAAACATGTTTTAATTATGAAGTGATGTTGGCAGCGCTCCGGTACATGACACTGACACTACAGCACGAAAACAAGTGGAGCTCAACAGGGGCGTAGCACCAAATTATGGGCCCCAGGTACAAACTTTCCCGATGGGCCCCTAATACCTAATTTTGTATATTATTCATCCCAATAAATTCAGTTACTATTTTTCATGTTTTACTAACTTTATCCAATCCAATCCACTTTATTGATATATCACATTTTACAAACAAGCAGTTTCCAAAGTGCTGTACAGAAACAGACTGACAACCATAAACAATAAACTAGCAGAAAATAAATACATAAATAAATAAAAGCAATAAAATGTATTAAAATAAACTAAAACACAGAGGACCACACAACTCACGCGGTGTTAAAAGCCAGAGAATAAAAGTATGTCTTAAGACGCGACTGGAAAACAGTGTCATAAGTATCGAAAATCAGATACTAATCGATTATGACAACTCTACTGGAGATAAAAAGTTTTCTGAATCTGAATAATGATTTTTAAAAAAAACAAGTAAACTTATAATGCTATAAAACAAATACATTTCTCATTTACTGACCCCTATTGGCTGTTATTGGAGTTGGCTCTATTGTTTTTTGTTCAAAATTCATCTGCATCTTCATTCTTCAGCCATTAATTGTCGACACTGGTAGCAACACAACAAACTTAAAATTAAAACCAATTACACTTTTGGCGTGCCCGCTGTTTCTTTATATAAACAAAGCCAACACTTTCCAGTCCAGCAGGTTAACCAAACACTGTGCCATTTGAGGATAACAGCCAATAAAACCACTACCTCTTTAGTGAAATTACAAATAAAACTTTTACTGGAGGGAAACTTGTGAAGTCCAAACAGCAGATAATCCTGTTTTACAGCTGTGGCAACTGCATCACCTCAAGACTGTCAATTATAGACGCCAACTTCAAACAAGGAGTTCAATATTACCACTTTACGACAGATAAATTAGTCAGTATGAATTGTTTATGGTTTAGGTGAACTTCATAGCCTATTTAATTGGAATTTACACTTTAATTGCGTAAAAAATAGACCTATCAAGCTTAATTGCTGTTAAAACCCATTTGTTAAAACTAACCTGTACATTTCTTACTGTTATTTGTCTTTTCTTGAATGTAAAATGCCATTGAGTGTCAAAAAAGTTATAAAAGCGTGTTGTTTTCTCTTCTGTTAAGAGGTTTAACACACTCCTTTAATTGCTTTCTAATGCTACACCCAAATGTACAGCGGCGCTCAGGGTCAAAGTGTTAAACAAACCCAACAGTTGCCTTTTCAGCAGAGACTATTTTTCCTTGATAACGAAGGAAATTAACTCGCCTCTCTCCTGATCCCCGCATGTGCAGCGAGCGCCGACGAGTATCACGTTTACAGAGGACGAGGAAACCGGGTCGGGACAACGAGGAAACCCTGTAGACGGCAGGCCTCGGGCTAAAGATGAGGAAACACTGTAGACTGAAGACCACGGAATAAAGACGAGAAAACACTGTAGACGGCAGACCACGGGCTAAAGACGAGGAAGCTCTGTAGAAAGCAGACCACGGGCTAAAGACGAGGAAGCTCTGTAGAAAGCAGACCACGGGCTAAAGACGAGGAAGCTCTGTAGAAAGCAGACCACGGGCTAAAGACGAGGAAGCTCTGTAGAAAGCAGACCACGGGCTAAAGACGAGGAAACTCTGTAGAAAGCAGACCACTGGCTAAAGACGAGGAAGCTCTGTAGAAAGCAGACCACGGGCTAAAGACGAGGAGACACTGTAGACAGAAGACCACGGGCTAAAGATGAGGAAACACTGTAGACAGCAGAACACGGGCTAAAGATGAGGAAACCCTGTAGAAAGAAGACCACGTGGAAAACACTGTAAACGCAGGAGGAAACTCTGTAGAAAGCAGACCACTGGCTCTGTAGAAAGCAGACGCAAGGCGCTCTGTAGAAAGCAGACCACGGGCTAAAGGCGAGAGCTCTGTAGAAAGCAGACACGGGCTATAGACAGAAGACCACGGGCTAAAGATGAGGAAACACTGTAGACAGCAGAACACGGGCTAAAGATGAGGAAACCCTGTAGAAAGAAGACCACGGGCTAAAGACGAGGAAACTCTGTAGAAAGCAGACCACTGGCTAAAGGCGAGGAAACTCTGTAGAAAGCAGACCACTGGCTAAAGACGAGGAAACACTGTAGACTGAAGACCACGGGCTAAAGATGAGGAAACACTGTAGACTGAAGACCACGGGCTAAAGATGAGGAAACACTGTAGACAGAAGACCACGAGCTAAAGATGAGGAAACACTGTAGAAAGAAGACCACGGGCTAAAGATGAGGAAACACTGTAGACGGTAGACCTCGAGTTAAAGATGAGGAAACACTGTAGACTGAAGACCACGGAATAAAGACGAGGAAACTCTGTAGAAAGCAGACCACGGGCTAAAGACGAGGAAACAATGTAGACAGCAGACCATGGGCTAAAGACGAGGAAACTCTGTAGAAAGCAGACCACGGGCTAAAGACGAGGAAACAATGTAGACAGCAGACCATGGGCTAAAGACGAGGAAACTCTGTAGAAAGCAGACCACGGGCTAAAGATAAGGAAACCCTGTAGACAGCAGACCACGGCTAAAGATAAAGAAACCTTGTAGAAAGCAGACCACGTGCTAAAGATGAGGAAACACTGTAGACAGCAGACCACGGGCTAAAGATGAGGAAACCCTGTAGACAGCAGACCACGGGCTAAAGATGAGGAAACACTGTAGACAGAAGACTATGGCTCAAGACGAGGAAACTCTGTAGACAGAAGACCACGGGCTAAAGATGAGGAAACACTGTAGACAGCAGACCATGGGCTAAAGACGAGGAAACACTGTAGACAGAAGACCACGGGCTAAAGATGAGGAAACCCTGTAGACAGCAGACCACGGGCTAAAGATGAGGAAACACTGTAGACAGAAGACTATGGCTCAAGACGAGGAAACTCTGTAGACAGAAGACCACGGGCTAAAGATGAGGAAAGCCTGTAGACAGCAGACCACGGGCTAAAGATGAGGAAACCCTGTAGACTGAAGACCATGGGCTAAAGACGAGGAAACACTGTAGACAGAAGACCACGGGCTAAAGATGAGGAAACACTGTAGATGGCAGACCACAAGCTAAAGATGAGGAAACACTGTAGACAGCAGACCACGAGCTAAAGATGAGGAAACACTGTAGAAAGCAGACCACGGGCTAAAGACGAGGAAACACTGTAGACAGCAGACCAAGGGCTAAAGACGAGGAAACTCTGTAGAAAGAAGACCACGAGCTAACGATGAGGAAACACTGTAGACAGAAGACCACGAGCTAAAGACGAGGAAACACTGTAGAAAGAAGACCACGGAATAAAGACGAGGAAACACTGTAGAAAGAAGACCACGGGCTAAAGACGAGGAAACACTGTAGACAGAAGACTACGGGCTAAAGGCGAGGAAACACTGTAGACAGAAGACCACGAAGCTAAAGATGAGGAAACACTGTAGACAGAAGACTACGGGCTAAAGGCGAGGAAACACTGTAGACAGAAGACCACGAGCTAAAGATGAGGAAACACTGTAGACAGAAGACCACGGGCTAAAGATGAGGAAACACTGTAGACTGAAGACCACGGGCTAAAGGCGAGGAAACCCTGTAGAAAGCAGACCACGGGCTGAAGATGAGGGGCTAAAGACCACAGGAGTTCTGCAGTGAGGGACAAGTGTGTGTAGACAGTGGTTTTCAAGTTTTACACAATAAGTAACACCTCATAAAATACAGTTTGTGTTTTTTTAAGAAGCATCGGGGCTAAACCAGGTCTAAAAGTGGCCTGATGTCGACTAAACCCAATGTAAAGGTCAAAACCAGGACCAGCACCCTATGAAATGCAGAAAAAAGAACCTTCCAACAAAACACAGCGTCCCATTAGCCTGGTACCATTCCATGTTTTAGCTCTTATGTAATTTCAATGGGCATGTTAGCATTAGCCTCCAAACATCACACACTGAAAATCCAGGACTGTTTTGGCAATTGAACCACTCGAGCACACGTGAGTAACACCAGAGCAGAGTTAGAAAACATTACCAGAAGTGTTTTGTGTAGATTTTAGCGTTAGCGATTATTAGCGTCAAAATTAGCATATATGCAAAGAACCTTGTAGTATGCAAAAAAAAGTTGCTATCTGTATGTTTGCTACATTCACATTAAATGTCTCACCTTCAGCTTCTCAGAGTTTGACAAAATATAAAATGTCATTGTTGTGAAATAACAGTCCTGTTTTTTTTATTGTTAGCGATGTTTGAGGCTAATGCTAAGGACACATCAACAGTTGTCGCTCGGGGGTTGGTTTGATTTTGCAAGCCTTCAGTTTGTGGGTGAAAACTTAACCCACTGCATCGCTGTTGCAAATGAACTAAATAAATGTCATGAAAAGAAGAAACTGCCAAAAATCCTTTTAGTTTTATTTGCCTTAACACTGTGACACACTGATATAAATCTCCTCTGCTCAGGCCAGATATTACTTAAGAATATTTGAGTCCCGCCCTGTCTTTGTCTCCACTTTTATTGAATCTGAAACAACATTAATTCTCTCTGTGCTATCCACTCTGCTCCTGTCCAACATTTACAACATTCATCTAGTCATTTCTTAATGTGAAACAAAAACAACACGTTGATTAACTAAAACTTAACACCATGAGACTGTTGTGAACGCTCTGAGTCCCATAGACTTTGTCTGGGCCTCCAGATGAAGCAAAGACATATCAGAGGACATCAACTGTTTTACATTTAATTACATCAGAGGGTTTGAGTATTTTCAAATTTAATTATTTGTTTAATTCTTTCTTTCTTTATTTGTTTGTATGTTTATTTGACAGGTACACAAATCAGTCAACTTTTTGGTACAGGTACACAGTGCAATTGCACTCATTCAAAACTCCATTCTCTCTCAGACAATACACTGTACATTTCAGGGTGGAGCAGTGAAGCATAATCTTACATAAGACATTACTTCAATGATTGTTTCTGTATGATTTTAAATTTTAGAACAGTTTTGTTCAAGATTCTAGAGCAGATTAAAAGTGTTAAAATCCATTGGACCTGAAAGTATCATAAGAGAGATGACATCATCACATCACAGACCTTTAGCCATGAGAGTGATTTTAAAAATACCATTTCAATTAACTATTTAAACCTCAATATTATATATTTGTTGACTGGTCAAAATCTTTCAAAACTGTGCATTTAACATGAAACTGAAACCTCGCTCCCACTGGATAAATATTGTGCTACAGAACAACAGAACAATGGT
Source organism: Rhinogobius similis (assembly GCA_019453435.1). Taxonomy (NCBI): domain Eukaryota; kingdom Metazoa; phylum Chordata; class Actinopteri; order Gobiiformes; family Gobiidae; genus Rhinogobius; species Rhinogobius similis. The sequence goes on from CM033630.1 coordinate 13,543,263, forward strand.
GCAGATTGCCAGCCGAGTGTCAGGGCGACTGTGGCTGTGACGCAGTGTTTTATCTACACAATTCCAATGTTATGAGGTAACATTTATGATAAAACAGATGATTTAATCTGTTCAAATGTATTGCTCCTGAACCACTCAGTGTATTTATCCAGAGACTAAAGAGCAGCAGAGACAACACGCTCCTTAAACCAGATCTGTAAAACCCCACAGTGCAGGACGTCAGCCTCTTCTTACAGCGGGCTGTAAACACACACAGATTAAGAGCATCTCTGAGCTCAAAATGTCCACCTCCACGTTTAAGTGTGGGCTGAGAATAAATCAAAATTGTACCCATTTGTAAATAATGTCTGAGCATGAGCGAGTGAGTTTGAATGAATGAGTTTTGAATGTGTAATTGCACTGTGTATTTATAAAGTCGACTGTTTTAATGTGTTTAATTGCTTTGTCTGACTGCGTTGTCCCTGCCAAATAAACAAATAAATAAATAGATAAAATAAATAGATTGTACGAACAGGGATCAAATCACTTGATCACCAACATATGGACTGAACGTGTCAATGAATCAATAAAAGTAGCAAAAATGAACATGTTGAAAAGTGAAAAACAGAACTAGTTCGCGTTAAACTCTTTACATCAGTCATATGTATCACTCACTTTCATAATGCAGTCCCAGCATCATATCTATGAGTTCATAAACACTTTTCATGAGTCTCTGAGCCCAGGGTGAGTTTTGCCATCCTAGGTAAAGCTAAGAAACATTAGCATGCTAACTCCGCACTTCCTGCTTCTTGTAGAATAAAACACAATACAATTAAATGCAGAGAAAGTGTTGTGGTCTCATTTTAACCTGAATAGATGCTTTTAGATTTGACTTTATTACATGCAAACAATCGTGAACATGGATTTGTTGTTTTTCGCGTTTCAAAACAGTAAGAATCAGGTACAGCCCCTTTAATGTAGTATTTTTTATTCCTCTCTGTTCCAAATTCAACCCATGCACATGACTTTTACACATCTTATCCATTCAGGTCACAGAGCGTAGGAACAACTGTGCCCCGCCCTGCCTCTTTGTCTCCTTATCGCCAAAACAACACAAAACTGACCTCTACTTTTCTTTCTGCTCCTGTCCTGTTTTTCTTTTTTACTTACCAAAAAAAAAAAGTCACGAAACGGCAGCACAGCCTCAGACGCCTTTCTCAGACAACCTTAATTTCCTGATTTTAATTCCTCTTGGAAACAAAAGGAGCGGACCATCTCCCCGCTCGTGTGTAAAAGAGGGCGTGAGTCTGCTCCACCTTTCAGACTAAAGCTTCTATAATAAAGTTATTTCCAGATTTCACCGGTTTGGACAGAAACGCACGGAGATGTTTTGACTGTTCCCTGGTGGATTACGCCTTTGGAAAGTAATAAAATGACTAAACCTTCTCTACATAGTGAAAAAAGCTGATAAAACATCTCGCCGTTGCTACAGTAGTTCTTGCGTGTTTCTCCGGATCAAACCACAAAAGAGTTAAGCCCCTCCGGTATTAAATATATCTGGTATGACAACAATTTCCCATCGTTTTTTGGAGGCTAACCCAATGAAAAGCTTTGACTTGTGTCTGTGAATGTAGCCGATTGTCTGCGTAAGGTTTAATAGTTTAAAGCATCACGTTTTTTTCCCCGCCGGTGCTCAAATCAGATTAGACCCCTCGGACAATCTGCCTGTGTCTGCTGTCCGTCCACTTCGCATGTTCAGGCCGACGTTCCCAGGGTCATGCCGGGTTAACGCAACAAACGGTCCTCCCAAATCGGCGAATGGTCTGAGGATGTTGTATGAAAAAAGGAGAGGCTTGTTGATAAGTTATTTGCTTTTGTGTCAGGATAAATGTGATGATGAAGCTTTTAGGTGCATTCCTGAAACAAATAAATGAAATGCAAAAGTGTCAGGGCAATGAAACAAGTTATTCCATAGATGTTGATGTTTTGTAATATGTTTTATGGTACTTTATATCATTTCACATGTTACTCTTTTGTGACATCCCAGGTATGGACACAATATTTATGTCTTTTCCTTTCTGTATCGCAAATTTAACAAAACATTACAGACAAATACAAATATATTTGGTACCACTTTGTAATAACTACACCTTAATTTGCCTTCATAAAACATGAACAAAGGCTTAAATTATAATGAACCTATATTTAATTAAGCATAAGTCAAGCTTAGTAACTTGTCAAGGTTAGGGTTGGGGTTAGGAATTAGTTTTTAAGCTTGAATCACTCTTAATAAACGAGTTGTTCTCTATGAATTAAGTCTTTTCTCATGCTTTATTAAGGCAGGAATAAGTGTAGTTATTATAAAGTGTTATCATACGTTTAAAAGACTAAAATTCACCGTTGTAATAGTTTAAAGCATTAATTTAAAACATAATGAAGAATTATTCCTAAGAAGTACTTTAAAGGAGTACTATATATGTGACTTTTCTGAAGTGTCTGCTGCTTTCATAGAGATGTTATTGCCTGAAGTATTCCACAATTGGCATTAAAGTTTTCTAACTCCACAGAGACAATCAGCAGACAAAGTTATTGGTCTCATTTAACGAACAAAAAGTTACGTATATGTATATATACATTTTCTACGTTAAGTTTGTGAGCCATAAAAAAACAATTTAATTTGAAAATGCACAGTCCAGTCCTGAATCACTGACCTTTGCACGTGTGGACGTTCAGATATGAGCTCACGGAAGAAAGAGTCTCTACTTGAGTCACAAATATGAGGAAGTTGATGTTTTGTCCATATATGTGCACTTAAAGTCGGAATTGTACGTTAAGTTTGATAAATGAGGTCCGACATGTGTGGAGAGGCCACACAGCTCACAATAGAATACATGTTTTAAGTAATTCAAGCAATAAAAACAACTGCAATTGAATAAGTAATAAGATAATGATAAGACATTACTCCTAAACTGTGGCTGTTTGAAGTCGGGCCAGAGCTGCTCACATAATGTTTGAAATGTGTCTTGTTTCTGTCTTATGTAACCGTCTACTTTTGTGTAGAACCTTTAACATTCCTTTGTGGATTAAGCCTTTAAAAGCCTCCTATGGACAAGTGTGGAAAACGAGCCCTGGTGCTTTAACACTTAATACAATGCATCTGGTCCATATCAAGTAAATAAAAATAAATAAATCATAAATATGAGATCAGTTTATTGACATACATTGGAATATTCAAGGCAAAACAATTGATTCTCCTCAAGCAGGTGGCAAACCATCCACAGGAACAGTTATTTAGTGCACTTTACCTGTCACTTAATTCATCTGCCACACTGTTTTTGGTATTTGGTTTACAAAATGAAGTTAATCTATACTCATTTGTGAAATTATTGTCTATCAATGCTGTTTCTCTATGGGATCTTTCTTCTTTCTGTCCAATGCATTTTGAAGATAGTGTTATGAAGTTATGATCTAAAAGACAACCTCGACCACATTTGAGTTACACCAGAGCTTCTTTGGATTAAATGACCACCTGTAGAAGTTAACAGGCACATGATAAACAAATCTTAAAGGTGCTGTATCTGATTTTTACTGTTGTGAAACGGGAACAACAGAACTAGTCCATGTTCCTGATTTTTTTTTGCATGTAACAAAGTCAGATCTGTGTTGCCCCAGCACTGATACATTATACAGTGATCCCTCGTTTATCGCGGGAGTTGCGTTCCAAAAATAACACGCGAAAAGTGAAATCCGTGAAGTAGTCACAGCTTTATTTTTTATTATTTTACAATGCAATACTGAACTATGGAATGAAACCAAAAATCAAAACCTGTTTCAAAGCCCAAAATTTGTTTAAAACAATAATTTTAATATAGTAATACAAGGTTGTAAACATTGTCACTGGCGTATTTCACAGTCTGTGCCTCTTCGTCCTGACTCCGCTCCGCTGTAGCCTCTGTTTCTACGTTGTCGGCGCAGAGCGTTTCTTCGACATTGTGGGTTTTGTCACAGAGAAAAAATGCAAACGTAAAGTTGGCAGAATCTACAGAAACGAAAACTGTTGAAGTGAAAAACCAATACAGTACAGCGTCAATATTTTATTTCTAGACAACAGTAAAGCCCCTGAGCCAATCAGGATTCAGAGCACAATGCACTGTAAAAATATCCGCACTGTAAAAAAAATCCGTGAAGCAGCGAAGCCGTGAAAGATGAAGCGCGATATAGCGAGGGATCACTGTATTGTAAATGGGTGAAAATGAGACCACAACTTAAACGTTGCATCTATTTATAGAGCGTTTTATCCTACAAGAGAAGCAGGAAGTGCATTGTTAGCTTGCTAATGTTTGTTAGCTTTACTGTGATGGCCTGTGATGGTCTCTGGGCTCAGAGACGCGTCAAAAGGACTTATAAACTCATTGCAGTCAATATTTAAGATGCTGTGACTGCATTATGACAGAGAATGATACATGGGACTAATGTAAAGACTTGAACATCAACTAGCTCTTTTTATAGCAAGCCAATACTGTACCAAAAATAAAGCAGCAACAGTTTGTCAAATCCATTTTTGTCGCCACAAATCCTAGAAAATAGAGGTTGCCAACTGTAACAATATAAACAACAACCATTTATCTGCGCTGTCTACCAACGTTAAAAGCCATGTTTTTATTTTGCCTCATTAAAATGAATGGGATAGACTGTTTGCATTAGAACCAGTGTCTATTCTGGAGGTTTGGCGTGTTCAGCAGAGGCTACCGAGGTCCAGTGCAGTCACAAAAACACACACAGACCAAAAACCATCCAAACCGTGTGCATTTCAGCATCACAAACTCATCCAACACATGTTTTTGAACTACGGGACGAAGCCAACTGCTGCAATAACTTTTCTTCTTGTTACCAAACTGAGTGATGAGACAGGAGCAGGAAAAACAGGAGGAAACAAGATGACACTGGCGCAGCAGTAAGTTACGTCTTCAAACGGCAAAGGTATGCGGAGGCAGAGGCAGGGGGCACGTGAGGAGAACATGAACTGAGGGGGAGCTAATGACAGGTTCACACACAGGCACAGCCCCGCTTTACCCCGCGACCCCAAAAATGTACACCGCAGGACAAGACAAAAGGCCGAGGAGGAACAGAGGAGGTCCCAGAGCCTCGCGGGACGACCCTCTCTCGACCCTCACAGACAGGAAACGGGAAGTGCGACCTCTGACCTTTTGTGGAGAAGGTAGGGGTTCTGGGGGCATGTTTCATAGCAGCATGTGACCAAAGCTAACCACAACAAGAACAGGAAGAGACGCAGGAGAATGCTGTTGTTGGGGACTGGAATCTGACATAGTAAAATGTACATTAAAGGAGACATATTTATGCTTTTTTCAGGAACTTACTATAAGAGGTACGAACTATAACATAAACAGATCAGCATTTTACATTTTGTTTATTTTGTTTATTTATTGTTAACTTCAATTATGATCAAAAAAAGGCTTGATAATAGACACAGCTTCATTGATTCCCTGCAGAACCGATAAGCCCCGCCTCTTTATAGTGACATTTCATCGTAACAAGTCATTTATGTGTTTTCATTTTTGAAAAGTGGCATTTTAGACATTTTAGAACCAATCGTGTCACCTGGAGTCTCTTTTTAAAAAAAAGTAATCTCAACTTTGTACAGGGATGTAGGCGGGGATAGGGGGTAAGGGGAAAACAGGGTTTTTCTGCTAAATTGAGCCTCAGTTGCAGGACAATACAGGAATCTAAACATAACTTTGAGTAAACTAATGATGAGGAAACACTGTTGTAACAAGGTTAAAAGCTAATTTAAGATATACAAAGTTCTAAAATAGAATCCCTCTGTGATTAATGAGTCATTAATAGGTGACATACCATTAAAAATACTTTAGTTATAATAAGGGCTAAAGAGAACATGTATTCTGTTGCCGTGGCAGCTGCAGTGACCATCTTCAGAGAGAGAAAAAGCAAAATTCTAATAGAAAACAATAAGAAAGCAATAAGTGTTTGAATTCACACACAGTATAATGGAGCATTTGTGCTCCTAATAATGGAGGGAACTGTATCTGTGTCTGTCAGGACAGGATTTATTTTCATCATGAAAATATTGAAAATATTCACCCTAAAAAGTTTTTCAAGATATATATTTTTAAAATATATTAGTTATCATAGGCATTAGATGAAGTACAAATATGAAAAAGTCCATTATCAAAGTATTTATACCAGAATTATAATTAAAAAGTCCAGTCCAAGTCCAATTAAAAAGTTAGTTTGTATGTGTTTAGTAGAATTTTTCAACACAACATGGAGCTGGATGTGGACATTGGCTATGATAGGTTACCATGGCCTCAATGGAAAATAAAGAGACAATTTACAGCAACTGACACATTTTCTGATAGTTTAAAATAAAGGTATAGTCACTTCCTAACCATTGTGTAATTTATACAGATTTTGGCCCTTGTTTACTGTACGGTTGCTAGGAAACAGCTGTGGTATTACCTCTACATATTTGCTGCTCATGTTTAACCAGGAAGTGACATTCTAGACTTCACAAAAAACTGTCAAACCGGGGACAAATGGGCAAAATGTTCAGTATAATGGTGAAATGTGTCGTGTAACCTGCCGTGTGCACTTTAACCTTCATTATGTTCCGGCTCACCTCTGCACGACACTGGGCCGTGAACAAACGCACCCCTGCTCTGGTGGGCGCCAATCGAGCGTTGAATGCGGAGGTTTTTATAGTCCGGCTGTGTGATAATGTGCTCTGTGGGGAGGTTCTGGTGTGGGACAGGGGGTTAAAAGAGGTGTGCGAGTCTGTGGGGAGGCCGGGTCGGAGGAGTGCTCTGGATACTTGGACCTCGTTAGCGCAGAGGGCCTAATTGGAGGGGAATAAGGCCCTCACATGCTCCGTCTGACCCCCAGCAGCAGGGGTCGTCCCGGGCCGAGCGAGGAGAAATTCCTGGAGGTAAAGAACCATAACTCCACAAAACTGCAGGACGAGAAACTGACACAATCACATTTGTGTCTGAGAAGGAGCACATTTGAATGAAGACGCTTTTCACACGTAGTTTAGTGTGTTATGTGGGGAAAATGACAATGAACAGCACAGAAGATATAGTACGTAGTGTTCCTTAAACTTTGGTACATGTAGGTTTGAGGTCTTCTTTAATTTAGAGACAAATCAATAAATATTTCCTTTGGGTGACTCCATTGATTCATGAGAAGGAGGAAATTATATATAAGAATTCATTAAGAGTCCCATGTTTGTTCAGTTGTTTCAAGCTAAACATAGATTTGTAGGTACCACTTCATAACTACATCTTATTTTGCCTTAATAAAGCATTAACTAAGACTTAATTAATAATGAATATATAGTTTATTAAACATGAGTCCGCATTAGTAACTACTTCATTAAGGTTAAGGTTAGGGTTAAGGTTAGAAATTAGAGTTAGAATATTGGTTAAATAGTTGCAAAGTCTGAATCATTCTTAATAAAGTCTTTGTTCATGCTTTATTAAGGCATGAACAAGTGTAGTTATTATAAAGTGTTACTTATTTGTATTTGGTGTTTAGTTGATTTTGTTTGTTTGTTTTATAAATATATTCTGTTTATAATTTCATGTCTTTCTTGTTGGTCATTTTACATTTACTTAAACGTACTTGTGCATTTCTTATGAAGCTGATTATACGTGTGTTAAGTTTTATCATGATGTACAAGCTGTGACTCTATAGAACATAATACAAACTGAGTTCAATTAAAAAGATGCCCTTATGAAAGGTTCATTTTAAACCAGTTTACTTTCATTTTTAGACCTGCTTTTACCCAAATTCAGGCCCGATTTAGTCCAGGTTTAGATCTGTTGCTCATAAAGACATATCAAGTTCAGAAACACTGAGATGTTACAAGATTAAACATCCTAAGATTTTAAATGTTTATTTTAGATTTTGATTTCCTAAAGATTAACCTGGCCGGAGAGAGACTAGCCTGCTATTCTTGAATTGCATCAATCACAATATTAAAAAAAAAAACAAAAAAAAACAAAACATTCCCATAAAAGTTGTCAGTCTAAATATACAAATTCAAACACTAAGACACAAGGAGACAATGTAATAATGAAACAAAAAGAGCTCAAGGTGTAAAAGACATTTAATTCCCAATATTAAAAATGTCTCTGTGTCAAAAGATGTGTATGAATTATGATCTGCATGACTCAACTTTTTACTTTCCCCACATTCACACATACAGGTGTATTGAAAAAGCAGCTCAGATCAGGGTAAGACTGACTTTATCTCTTGTAAAATTGTAAAGAAAGAGCTGCATCTGTCGCTTTATATCACTTTAGGATGAGAGCGCCCAAAAGAATTATGGCATTTGAACATCACATTAGACAAAATAGAAAGATTTAAATACTAGTTTGCTTCTTTCACGTTTTGTAAATTAGGTCCAGCTTTAATACGGCTTAACAGAACATAATTTGTCACGTGTTAATTCAAATCCTATTAAAGTCCCATTGAAGACCTGACTTAGATATAGAACTAAAAAGTACATTTTTTTCTTGAGTTAAAAGTTTGGGAACCACCGCACAAGGTGATTCGATTAATCCTGGTTCCTGTGCGGCAGTGAAAGCCCCTTTGACCTCTGTGGCTCGTGTGAAGTGAGTGAGAAACCCAGGCTCCTCCTGAGCTCCTCTGCAGGAGTCACACGTCGCTTGTTCAGACACAGCTCCACAGAAACAGACTCACAGTGAATAAGACTCAGACCGACCAGCACAACGCTTCAAATACTTCACATCTCACGTCTGATGCATGTCAAACTACTAACAAACTACTACTAACACAACTACAACCACAAGAACTACTACAACAAATACTACAACAACAACAACTACTACTACAAAAACAACTACTGCTACCACTATGACAACTACTACAACAAATACTACAACAACAACTACCACAACAACTACTACAACGCCGACAAAAACTACTACTTCAACAACAACTACTACTACGACTACAAAAACTTCTGTTACTACTACCTACAATAACTACTACCTACTACTACTATTACTATTACTACTACTACTACTACAACAAAAATTACAACTAGAACAGCTACAACAAAAACTACAACAACTACAACAACTACTACAACTACGACAAAAACTACAACAACTACAACTATGACAAAAACTACTACAACAACAACAACTACTGCTATTACTACAACACCTACAATAAGAAATACAACAACTACTATTTCTACAGCAACGACTACCACTTCTACTACTACACACCTACATTTAAAACTACTACACCCACTACCACAACAACAACAACAACAACAACTACTACTACTACCACTACTTCTACTACTAGAGCGACACGTACAACAACATTTTTAATTTAATTTGATTTACCTTACCGCTTGTATAATTTAGTATTTTTCAAGCTGTTTATTTGATCCATTTTACATTTTCTTCCCCCAGTTCCTACCCCTCCTCCTCCTCCAGAAACTACTTCTACTTTCATTACATTCTTGTGCAGTTATTTCCACTGTTTCTACTTCTGCTAATCTGACACATGATTTAAATATGTCCATTCCACATGCACTGGGTTAGGGTTAGACACCAGCCATGGCAAGGGTTATTTGTAGGGCACAATTCAGAGTAATTCAGAGAGGTTTGTAGATCAAGAAAAGAAAAACAGATAAAACATAAATAAATAAACACATAAATAATCATTATAAAAGGACAATGACAACTATACGTCTGATATTATTACTACAACTTCTATCTCCAAACTCTACTACGACTGCACAGATTTCAGCATTAATGATTTATATAGTAGCTGATGTAACCGTACTTTTACTTTAGTACTTTCTCCGTCCTAAACCCCCTGAGGTGATAAACTTCAAACTGTCGAGGTTGTGAGTGTGATTCCCCACGGTGTGTATCGGAGTCGTTATAAAGAGAGGCCAGAGCGGAGGTCGACCACACGCTGGGAACTTCAGGAAACTGCTCTTTCTCTGCGTTCGACAATATTTATCATGTGTTTGTGCGAGGAGGAGGGAGGAAATGCACGGCAGCGAGGATTTTCAACTGCACTGCAAAGATAATTAGGTAAAATGGTGAAAGGTGTGCTGTTTGGGGAGGCTGCCATTTGCTTGTCTCCATGGAGATGTTCTTGCTTTTGAATGTTAAACAGCGAGGAAATAAACTTAGACTCTTTAAAAGTGTGTAAACAAAAATATTCTAAATTCAGAATGGAGGCAAAAGTAAAGTGCAACGTAATCTGATTTCACTGGAGAAACTGGGATTTAACCTCAGAATATCACAAAATATGAAAAATGTGGATACGTTTGAAAAAGTAAAAGCCTCAGACACATGTGAGTGACATCAGAGCTGCATTAAACACATTTATTATTGTATTTTACATCGTGTTTTAGGAAATTATGATGAACTCTTTGCATTGTTGATTAAGGAACAATCCAGATTTATGGGTTTTACTGGAAAAATACTCACAGAAATGTTGCGCGCACAATAATTTTTCATTTTATCTAGAGATTTCTTAGATAATATTCCATAAATGAGACTCTTTGGAAGCTAAAACACAATTTTAAGGCTAGAAAACTGTATTTGTCCATCGTTTGTTATAGATGAGCAAAATGTGTTGCTTTTTTCACAACACAAACACTCAAAACCAGTAGAATTTAGAGCTAATTTGACATAATCATTGAACAATTCAACTTCATTTTGCCTCCAGTCGCCTCCATTCCAGACTTTTGATGACATCACATTTTAAAGGGTCTATATATCTTTCATTTGTTTGAATATCAGGTTTTATTATTTATCGATCAACAAACCAAAGGAGGTAAATCTTCACAAACTTCATACGTTTCAGAAATTAACAAAACAAAAACAATCCTAAATTGTACAACTTAAGAAACAAACAAGGGAGATAAACTACTCAAAAACAGAAAACAACATCATAGGCTCGAACTACATTTAAAACCAAACAGGACACAAAGTCGACGCTCACACGGCAGATCAGCTTCAGCTCAGATGTTTTGTTTTTTTTAGAGAGGCCGTTAGTTTTCATGTGTGAACCCAAACTGCCCTGAAGTGTCCGGTTTGGAGAAGAAACGGGTAAAAAGTGGAGCTGTTGTCACATTATGAGACTGTAACAATGAAGCGACTGTCAGTACAAGCCTACAGTCCTCTTTATCGTTTGTCTTAAATCGGTCCATGTTGATATTTTATCCTCAGATTGAAAATGTATAATTTTGGCTATTTTTACTCATAAACCGCCTTATTTCTATGAAAACATGACATGATGAAAAACTTGCAATAGATTTTTTTCTTACATTTATGTGAGTAAACTACAGAAGAAGTTTCAAATGAATATCTTTATTTTTTCCTCTTCACCTGCAGTGTCTCACCTAAAACCTGCTTTAATGTCTTTTCAGGCCGTGTTTAGCTCAGATTTAGGCCTGATACAGTCCAGGTTTAGATCTAGAGGTAAATATTATCTCAGGTGGTCACTTACAACATCACAGAGACATGCACTAACAACTAATAACCAGATTGTTAAATTAAGTATTTTTGACTCTCTTTCTCACATAATTTAAGGTGAAACAGGTGATTAGGAAAAAATCTAAAATGTATAGATCCCTGAAAGCATTACATGATGACAAACTTGTAATACATTTTTTCTTACGTTTATGTGAGTAAAGTACAGGAGAAGTTTACAATTGATAAGACATTTTATGTGCATTTATTTGGGACATTTAAATCTGAAAAATGGACAGAATCAGGTTTAAATTTCTAGGTTTATTTTTGGCATATATTTGTTACAAAAGCCTTTACCGAGGAGATTATGGATTTCTTATTTAGTTTTGGAGTAAACTAGATCTAACTGAAAATTGCTGCAAAAATTCAAATTTTGCCTCAGTTTTTTTACTTTAATAAATCAGGCTTAGAATTATAGATATCAACAAATCCTTACGTATGTTCTGTTAAAATCTTGTTCAGTTCAAGATTGTAAAGTTTGTTGTGTGTAGGAGCTTCTTTAAGGCTGATCTTTATGCCTCTGCAGAAGAAAAATGCATTTTAAGAAAACAGCCTTTAAAGTTCCAACGTCCCAGAGAAATCTATGGATGAAGTGGATTAAACAAAACAATAAAACATCTTTAGGAGCAGTGTCTGGCCTTAAATATTACGTTGTTTATTTCCTCTTCCTGTCACCCTGCTTTTGAACACATCACATTCGCCAAAGGTAATGTTTTCATGATTAAAGACTATCACTTTGCATCGCCTTCCAAAAGCCTCACTGAACTCCCTGAATATACGATCCACTTAGTCACTCAAGTGCAATCCTCCTTCACTCCGCGCTGTTTTATGTTCTTCCATTGTAACGCTCGGAGTCCATTTCCCTCCCGTATAAAGATTTAAGGCCGCACCTGCCCTCTGCATCACGTCTGTTTTATTTCAGACTCTCTCTCGGCTGTAAACAGGTGAAGACATCTCTGTGTAACTACTGTAAAGATCAGCAGCTGTGGCTAATGCTGACGCTGTTAAAGTGTCCCTCCCCGCGCATGGCAAACATTAAACACCCAAGTGCCCAGACTACGGTGGCCCGGAGGAAGTGGCGCTGCGTGATGGAATTTGGGTGCTGGTTTATTTTCCAGATTCCTGCACTCTACCTGCAGGATTTTCTCAGCTCCTGGATTCAATTAGTCTGGGAAGGTCCGAGCTCGGGGTTTTCAGATCGAGCGGAGGGAGGAAAGGGGGAGCTGCAGGCACCTCTGCACACGTGGATAAATACTACAAGGATAATCTGTGCCCAGTGTTACATTCTGTTGTCTAAAAGTATGGACGGTGTTTTGTTTTGTCCGATTTGTAAATGTAAACGCTGGGAATTTGTTGCAGTGGTGGGAAGTAGCAAAGTATCAAAGTAAAAGTACTGGTCTTAAAGGGCCCCTGACAGGTTGAACGACTCATTTCACTAGAATGTAGTTTAGATAACAATATTTCAAATTTTGCTAAAATACTTCACAAATTTTATCCCGATTTCGCAATTTATTAGGTTCTTGTTTCACTTCCTGGCTGTAAATGATGACGTCACGCTAGGAAATTACCATAGCAACCACCCAAACTCATCTACTGTCACAGATCTTTTAACTTTTTCAAATAAAAAACAAATGTAAACACCTTTTTTTTGTCCAATTAATGTATAAAGGATAAAAAAACACGCTTTTTTGTGTAAATTATGCATAACCTTTGACTCCCCAGTGTGATGTCATCGGTTTGTTTACTTCCTGTAATTTTCAACTGATTTTTAAACTTTTCTCCACAAACGGCTGCTTGATTGGTGTAAAACTATAATTTATATTTACGACAGGTGTTAAGGCACTGAATAAAGTAAAAATAAGAAAATCACGAAAACCTGTCATACGCCCTTTAAGTAAAAATGGCACCACTTTGTAATAACTACACCTTATTTTGCTTTAATTTAATTTTGACTTGATTCATAATGAGCGTATAGTTTATTAAGCACGATTCAGGATTAGTAACTACTTAATCAAAGGAAAAATGTTGAAAATGAACATCTGTATCTCCTCTTTTTCTCACTGCACAAACATTGCCTTCACTTCAACATGTTTTGCAGCTGTTTAGCAGGTTTTCTTATTTCCCCCAAAAAATAATTTTAATCGTTCAAATTACTCACTCAAGTGGAGTGGAAAGAGGAACCAGAATGTAAACTAAATATATATTTAAAGATGCATTAATGACTTGAATTCAAAACATCAGTCATAATTTCAATAACTTTGATTAGCTAAGATGTATTTACTTGATGGATCTAGATTCTTTTATCTGTTTAAAGGTCAAATATTGTGAACAAGCGTTTAAACCTGTTCTAACAATGTGCCATCATCAAAAACATACCTGGAGTTGCATTTAGCTTCATTCACATTAGTTTGATGAATCATGTTTAAAAAATCCTCTCCTCTCAAAGGTCCAGTGAAATATTCTATGCATAAGTAAGCATTTAAAACTATCTTGTTCAAACTACTTAAATTAAGATTATTATTCTGAATTTAGGTCATTTTAAAGGAAAATTACTATGCATTTTTATATATTGTTATTAGCCTATAAACATAGTCTTGAGTACCTTAAGTTTGGCATTTCCTGTTTTAGAACAAAACCTTTTTTTTAGACTAAACATCTGTATCTGTTCTGTTTGCCCTGGCACTTACTAGCGCCATCTACTGGCTGCATAGCACTTACACAAACTAAAAATGCAATAGTGGTTGAGCCTTGCAGTTTGTAGTGATCGTGTTTAGAAGCAGAAATGCTCAGAACAAGTCTGGCGATGATTTAAGGACTTAAAACAGCCGAAGATTCTCTGATAAGTGTCGTCAGTTATCGACAAACATCACACATAGGGAAAGGGTTTCTGGTGATCGAGAGGAGAGGATTTTCTAACGAGGATTCATCAAACTAGTGTGAATGAAGCTTAGTGCAGCTCCAGGTGTGTTCTGACGATGGAACAAGGATAGAACATGGGTAAAAGCTCAATTTTGCACAATATTTGTCCTTTAATGAAGACGAGAAATTACACGGTGTGAAAAACTACTCTGAAAAGCACAATTTCTTCAAAACGCTACTCAAACCCAGTTCAACCCGCCTCTGCAGAAGTCACACACTCAAACGATCTTGCATAAAGTCTGCGGCGTGTCTTTAAAGCAGCCGCGGTTCAGTGGAGGTGAGATGATGACTCTGGTCCACACACTCTGGTCTCGGAGATGTCTTTCACATGTGTCCACAGCATGTCTCTGTCCAAAACGTGTCATAAACCTGCGTCCAGGGGCTCCCACGAGACCTGACCCCTGAAACGACCGACCATCTGACAAATGAGCATGACCGCGGGGTAATCAAAGACCAATCACGTAATTGCTGCGTTTTGCCACTAGCTCAACCATCCCCGGTGAGATTAGCTGTTCGCAGAAGAAACTCGATACTCTGGGAAGTCCAACAGATGTGGGGGAAACAAACTCGTCTCCACAGGACAAGAGCGCAGACCCAAATAACTCCTCGTTTTAACTGGGTTTTGGTTTGGAACATGGCATTATTTACCAAATGTGAGTCGTGGTCACAGTGAACTTTGCAGCCGGGGCACGTTACACTGAATCAGGAGATCGATGGAGCTGAGGAGATGAAGCTGCTGCTGTTATTGTGCAGCGAGAGACACCATTTTGACTCCTGACTTCAAGGTCCAGATTTGGTGTCAACTGAAATACAGCCCCAAGTCTAACTAAAATTATGTTTTGTGCAACATTTACCGCTTTCAGAGACGCTGTAGCTCAAATGCAGAGAACAAATTTACCAATAGGACAATAAAAGATAATCTAATCTAATCTAATCTAATCTATCTGCTGATATTTATTCTAGTACTTGCACTATCAAGTTCTAACAAAAACACACTTATTTTGTCAATAATCTGATCTAATCTGGGAAAAATTCTTTCCCAAACCAAAGATAACATTTCAGTCAAGATTTTAAAAATTCAAATGAGGCCCAGGGTTTATGTTACCATTCGGATATAAACATTTAATATAAAATATCTAAACTGAAAATTCACACATTTTACAACATTTCTAGCAATTCAGAGAACACATTTGCTTCATGGGGATAAATGTGGAGTTTTTGTGTTGCAGCATTTGTGTTCATTTTGAAAACAAATTTTAAATTAGTTTTATTCTCTTAACTACTAAGATTTTGTCGATTAACATGTTTTAGTTTTAGTCCACAAACATCTTCTAAATGTGGTACTGAATGTAGTCAAGTAATATTTTTTTCTTTTGCTTTAAGATAAATTGCATTCCTTCTTGCATGAGCTTGGACGTAGAGTTTGTTAATGGTCTAGTTTGTGATCCAAAGTACAAACTGCTTTGCTCAGAGTGAGTTTTTTCATCTCGCCCTCCATCATGCCTGGAGTCAAACTCAAAAAGTATCATGAATCAGATTCGTTTATTTCAGTGACGCATGTGAACAAAAGGAGCTCATTGGTCACTTATCATTTACATCAAAATACTTCTCTCATCTCGGACTAAATGAGTTTTATGCTTCATTCATTAATTCCACACAAATATGCAATGTTTTTCAGTCCCTCTGATATTTTTTCCTCATAAGCAACCATGTTTGTTTGCTTTGACACAGACGGACCCGGCGAGTCCCTGATTGGCTAATCCACCTGTCAATCACACCCATCTGAACTCAGGAGATGAAACAGTGACCAGACTAAGTTAAGAATATTAATTTTGTCTTCTGAATTAGAATATTTTTTGCATTTCAGCTGTAACTTCCACCTTCGTCAACTTGTAAAAGTATAAAAGAAACATTAAAAACTGAACAGACTGATATTGATCTGAACAAAAATGCAGAGAAATACAGTTCTAAATGTTCCTGGCAAGTGTGGGGCTGGTTTAGTCATAGTTTTAGTCGACAAAATTATGTAATTTAGTCATACTTTTACTCATTTTTGTAAATTTTACAGTACAATTTTACAGCTTTAGATGACACTAAGATGACAATAAGAAAATACTTTAGTCAACAAACTTAACACTAAACTATATAATCCAGACAAACAGAGCATGCTAACACTCGCCCACAAGATGGAGTCATGAGCATCACCAACAACGTGTCCATCCTATTTCAACTTCTATACTGGAACCATAAATAATCGTACAGTGTTTTTACATAAGTGCATACATCAAACTATAAATACTCTCTGTGGCCTCCTCTGTTCTGGTGGACCGCACGCACGTCTTCGTCCGTCTCTCCTGTGTGTCTCGTAATGTTTCAAATTCCAACTCGCGAAGCAATAACCGACCGAGCGTTAGAGTCCACCGTTCACTTTGGACTTGGCCCGAGCTCAGCCATGACATCAGCTCCTCCAGGCGTGAGAAATACATGTTTTTATAAAGCGCTCACCCCCCGCTTTGGTGTTTAGTTTAGCTGAGGAAAAAGGTGCAGAGGCCTGAGTGTGCAGAGCCAGACTGTCTGTGCCTCTGCTGATAGTCCAATCAACTCTGACAACGTGAGGAATGGCATGTTTCCTCTGCATTTTATGAGCCCGAGACTACTATTACTACTGCTACTAGCAATACTACCGCTTCTGTTAATAATGTTTGCACGTATTGTGTTTAGAGATGTCACAAATGTTAGTGTTGTGAGAAAAAAGCAACACAGTTTAACTATTATTCGCAATTACTGAGACCATGAACAGTGAAGTCTTTTATGTTCTTTGGTAACACTTTATAATAACTACACTTATTCCTACCTTAATAAAGCATGAATAAAGACTTAATTTATAGTGAACAAACAATTTATTAAGAGTGATTTAGGCTTATTAACTACTTAACTAATATTCTAACGGAAATTCCTAGCCCTAACCCCAACCCTAACCTTAATTAAGTGGAAGCTAATCCTAAATCATGCTTAAAGGTCCCATATTCTGCTATTTTGCCCTTTACACAGTCTATTCTAAGGGCTTTGTTGATAAAATTTTGCGTTGTGCAATATCCATAACATAACAGTTTCCAAAAAACACCCATTTCTTGGACTGGCCCCCCTCCTTGCAAAAGCAAACGGCTCACTCTGAGATCTGACCCCCCCGAACAGAGAGCAGGCTGCCTCCCCCGCCCAACCCGTGCCGCGTCATCCTGGTGAAGCGCGTCATCTTAGTGAGGAGCCCCCGTCTGCCTGGGACCTTTAATAAACAATTTGTTCAGTATGAAATAAGTCTTTGTTCATGCTTTGTTAAGGCAAAATAAGGTGTAGTTATTATAAAGTGGTACCTTTTCTTTCATTCCCATTGTTTAATCTGACACATTACTGTTCCTCAAGGTTGTGACCAGAGATTGAATTGAATAAATGTCTTGAATGGTTCGTCCAAATAGATGAGAGCCACTATTGCACTATTGATGTCCACATTGCCATGACGACAGCAGAAGCGCTGTCTGTGCTCGGTAAAAGTTATGGAAACTGTTGAAAACCTGCCCATTACAACTTAAAACAATCATTTCTTTATCCTTACTCCTTACTTCCTTTCAGAATGATAAAAAATGAGATGAAAAGAATGTGTTGCTGTAGTTCATTCATTCATTCATTCATTTTCTACAGCTTATTCCCGTTAGGGGTCGCGGGTGACTGGACCCTATCCCAGTGACTTTGGGCCTTAGGTGGGGTACACCCTGGACAGTGGCCAACTTGTCGCAGGGCTGACAATGTTGCTGTAGTGATTAGCAATAAAAAAACAAAAAAAACAAAAAACAAACTAAAGATTATTTCTTTTGAATGGGAAAAAGTCCTCAAAATGTTGCATAAAACATGAAGTTGCAATACATGAATTTCAACTTCACTTATGCACGAGATTCTTTTGTTTGAAAAATGTTCCTCAACATTCGACTGAGAGAATTACAGGCAGCACAACAGATAAAATTTGTTTCTTTGTTTTTTTGACCCATTTTTTGTCCATAGAGCTATTGTTTCATTCAAATGTACTTTATACAATAACGTGTAACGTGAAAGTAGTTTCTCCGTTGTTTCTCTGACTGTGCAGTGTTTTGCATGTTTGCTAACGGCAGACAGACTCAGAAACATCTTATTTAAGGACAGAACTCAACTGTGTAGCTGCTGTGCTCCTGTTGTTTATCTGGTTTTCTACAACTGTGTACTTGATTTTCTTCCTTTGTCAGGTGTCAGATGTCAGGTGCAAACTAAATATTTAGCAGAGTGGCAGACCTTTACATTTGTTATCAGACTGTGCATTTTGTATTCACATTTTAGTTGTGTTTAGAGCTTTTACAGGAGAAAATGTCATCACTCACCATTGACTCTCGCTGTTATGTCATTTGCTCCAATCCAAATCCACTTTATTTATACAACACATTTTATAAACAAAACCATTTCCAAAGAGCTACACAGACACAATAAAAAGTGCTCAATTTGATCTCACTAGTTAAAACAATAACATCAGATCTATTATCCGTCCGTCAGTACAAACTGTTTATCTCAGACAAAGCTGATGCATAGCCGTCAGTCCATTCACCTTTGACAATCTGGAAACACAGGACTTCCTGCTGCAGAGTTGTATTTGACGGAGCACTTGTCCACAGAGGTATTTAGCTTTAGCAGGAAGTGAATAGTTTGGAAAAGTCCCAGGTCTCTCCCTCGGCTGCAGCCTCTTACTTCATGACACAAACGCGCAAACGGCAAAGTGGGTCAGGACAAGCAGCCAGAAGCCAGCGCTGATTAAATCTAACGCACGAGCCAGAAAGAAAATGGTCAGGATTGAAAGAAGAAAAGGATCAGATGAGTGGAGCGATGAAAATATACCAGCTTTAAAGATGTGTGCGTTACAGAGAAGATTTAAATGGATTATTCTTGAGTTTAGACCAGGGCTATTCAACTGAAGGCCCGGGGGCCAAGCCAGGCCCTCCATGAGACATGATCCGGCCCTCAACCATCATCCATAATATAGAAAATATTTTATCTGTTGTTATTGGTTTAGTCCTGGATTAGAGCTTGTTTGGTCCTAGTTTAGTCCTGGTTTAGACCTGGTTTAGTGTTCAGACCTGGTTTAGACCTGGTTTAGACCCGGTTTAGAGCTCGTTTAGTCCTGTTTAGGCCTGTCTTAGATTTTACGTAGTCCTGGTTTAGACCGGGTTTAATCCTGGTTTAGACCTGGTTTAGATCTTGTATAATCCTGGTTTAGTCCTGGTTTAGACCTGGTTTAGACCCGGTTTAGAGTTTGTTTAGTCCTGGTTTAGGCCTGTCTTAGATCTTATGTAGTCCTGGGTTAGACCGGGTTTAATCCTAGTTTAGACCTGGTTTAATGTTCAGACCTGGTTTAGTCCTGGTTTAGACCCGGTTTAGAGCTTGTTTAGTCCTGGTTTAGGCCTGGTTTAGTGTTTAGACCTGGTTTAGACCTGGTTTATATCTTGTATAGTCCTGGTTTAGACCAGGTTTAATCCTGGTTTAGTCCTGGCTTAGTCCTGGTTTAGTCCTGGTTTAGTCCTGGTTTATATAATTGATATAAGAAAATAAACAATATTACTCAGTGCAGCAAATGTAACAAAAATAATAAATACAACCTGAAGCCATAACTAACAATAAAAAAAAACATAAAACTAATTAAAAAGCCATTAAAAAAAAAACAAAACAAAAACATAACAAAACAAAATTTAAAAAATTCAATAAATCAATAAAAGACACCAGATAGAGGGGTGATCTGCCAAGAAATTATTATCACAATTTTCTAGGGGCCAGATCATGATTTCAATTTTATCACTATTCCTGTTCACATTGTATTTTTTTGTTGTCTATAATAGAGCTGCACAATTTAGGAAAAATATCTACGTGTGAATTTTTCTGACCAGTGTGATTTTTTTAATAACAGGATTCAGTTCAGATGCACATTTTAAACATAATTTTGTTGCTCTTAGTCTCGTTTTTGTCACATTCAGTTGTGTTTGTCATATTTAAACATGTCTTTGTCATTTTTAGTTGCATTTTTGTCACTTTTATTTGCGTTTTGATACACTGAGTCACGTTTGTTGTTTGTAGGCGTGGTTTTGTTAGTTTTGTCACATTTTTATCACTTTTTCTTGCGCTTTTATCACTTGTTTCAGATCATTTTTTCCAAACTACAGTATAAGCAGTTTTTATTCAAATCAAAGACAAATAGATATTTTGTTGTTTGTTGCAAAAAATAGCAGATTGGCTGAGACACCTACCATAACACTCTCGCTTTTGTCACTGTTGTCAAGCACCCAGATGCATCATGGGACATGTAGTTTTCCTTTTGTAACCCGTCCAGTGCTGCATAATAACTGCATTACTCGGCCGTGGCATGTGCAAGTAATTAGGCGTTTCCTACTATCTCATATCAAATCCTTAATTAGTCCCTTTGCTCTCGGGGCCTGCGTCTTCGCCCTAAAAGCCGGTGGTCTTTTAAGTTGGCGGGCGGCGGAGGAGGAGGAAGAGGCGGGCTCCTCGTAAAAGCGCTTTTAACTCACTTTCTCCGGAGCCGTCAGATGTTTACGCGCGGCGTCTGTGAAGAGTCCGTAAAGTTTACCAGCGTCAGGGACCGCCGTAAAGCCGCGTGCTAAATGGGGCTTTACCATCGCCTGCTTTTGTTATTGAGATGCACAAATATTTAGAGGCGATTGTGGAGTTTCCATGCAGTAAAATATATACAGAGGATTGTTAAAAGTCGAGCAAGAAAAACATGTACTGAGTGTGTTCCATTTGGTTATATTAGACCTTGTTAATCTCTCAAACAATGTCTTTACAGCATGTTTTAGTTTGGACTAAATCAGTTATTTTGGATTGAAAGTGTTTATCCAGTTACTTTTTTTTCTTCTTGGATCAATAAAGTACTTGTGTGTCTATTAAACGGCCAGTACTCGTTCCCGCAAGATTTAGAAAGTAAAGAAAAGAACATTTAGAAAGTGAATCTGAGCGATGTTTGTCAAATTCAGACCACAGTAAACCGACAATCCACACGTGACCTGCGCCGGAGTCAGTGTAGAGCCAGCGTGAATCTGGAACGCTTTGCCTGGTTTGGACCCAGTTTGAGTCTGAATGTAGATTTGGTTCCGTCCCCTTCTAGTCCTGGTTTAGTCTTGGTCTAGTTAAGTTTTAGTTCAGGGTTTAGTCCCAGTTTAGTCTCAGTTTTGATGTGAAGTGTGAACACACTCTAAACCTAGAATAGAACCAGACTAAACCAGGACTTGAACAGGACTAAATGCGGGCTAGAACTGGACTAAACCTGGACAAGAACAGGACTATACCTGAATTAGAACAGGACTAAAGCAGAACAAGAAGAGGACTAAAGTTGGACTAGAACAGAACCAAACCTGGACAATAATAGAAAAAAAACAGGACTAAAAAAAGGACTAAACCAGGACTAGAACAGGACTATATTAGGCCTAGGCCGCTATTAAACCTCGACTCGAACAGGACTACACCTGAACAAAAAAAAGACTAAACCTGGACTAGAACAGGACTAAACCTCAACAAGAACAGGACTAAACCTGGACTAGAACAGGACTAAACCTCAACAAGAACAGGACTAAACCTGGACTAGAAGAAGACTAGAACAGAACTACACCAGGACTAAACCAGGACTAGAAAGGTATTAAACCTGGACTAGAACAGGACTAAATCAAGACTAAATTTGGACTAAAAAAGCACTAGACCAGGATTAAACCTGGACAGTAACAGAACTAAACCTGGACTAGAACAGGACTAAACCTGAATTAGAACAGGACTAAACCAGAACAAGAAGAGGACTAAAGTTGGACTAGAACAGAACCAAACCTGGACAATAATAGAAAAAAAAACAGGACTAAAAAAAGGACTAAACCAGGACTAGAACAGGACTATATTAGGCCTAGGATGCTATTAAACCTTGACTCGAACAGGACTAAACTGGACTAGCACAGGACTAAACGTTGACTCAAACAGGACTAAACCTGGACTAAAAAAGGACTAAACCTGGACAAGAACAGGACTAGACCTTGACTAGAACAGGACTAAACCTGGACAGTAACAGAACTAAATCTGGACTAAATCAGGATTAAACCTGGACTAGAACAGGACTAAACCTGGACTAGAACAGGACTAAACCTGGACAAGAACAGAAATAGACCAGGACTAAACCAGGACTAGAAAGGTAGTAAACCTGGACTTGAACAGGACAAATCAGGACTAAACTTGGACTAGAACAGGACTAGACCTGGACTAAACCTGAGCTAGAACAGGACTAAACCTGGACTTGGACAGGATTAAACCTGGACTAGAACAGGACTAAACCTGGACTTGGACAGGACTAAACCTGGACTAGACCAGGTCCAAACAAAGAGAATGTCCAAATATCCTGGCCTTTACTCATAAATAGACGGGGCGCATGTGTTTCGTGTTTCAGACTCAAAGAGGGAACTTCTATCTGACTCGCACCACTCGCTTTGGAGACTTCGGGACTTGAAAGCATTTTTGCAATAGCTTCATCAAAAGAAATATTTCAAAGTTACTGCGTCTTCAGACCATTTTATGTTGAAAAATGAGTAATCTACATTTATGAAAACACGCCTAATCGCCGTATGAACGTGTATTTACGATTTGCAGACATCTGACATTAAACAAGTCAAACTCATGTCAGAATAAAGCTGCGTATGGTGAACGTCACAAAGAGAATTTACAATAGAATTACCATACGCCATAAAAGGTGCTCTGAGCCTGTTTTGATCTGAAGCACAAATATTTCTGTTGCTGTGGGCCGTAAACAGTTTTAATGAAGATGAAAAATGTAATCATGAACAGCTTTTGTCAGAAGTTAATCCAGTACACTGATGAAGTCTGGGATTAAACCGTCCCCTGTGTGAAACCAATCTGCATAAATATCAAATAAATATCCAAAATGCAGCAGCGGCCAAACCACGAGAGCTAAACACATGTGGAGTAGTACTGGTGTATTTGTAGTACTGGAAGAAGTACTAGTAGTTAGTCAGAGAAGTCAGCCTTTTTATTCTTTATTCTTTATAAAATACAAACAAAACAAAACAAAGAACATGCCACATAGAAGGAACACAATCACCAAACATCCAAAAAACTGTCCTGAATGTTTAGTCGGGTACATTTGTCCCAATTAGTCCAAAGTCTGTTGAATTTGTCCTTTTTCAAATAACGTCTGAATGTATTTTTTATTTTATTTTGCAAATATCTGTTATAATTTGGCTCAGTTTGTGTCATCCATTTCTTCCCTGCCGCCAAAAGTATCCATTTATTGTGTCCATAGCAGCTTGTTCTCAAAAGTTTAAAGGTCCCATAACATGCAAAATCGACTTTTCAGAGGTTTTAACCTTCCTACAGTGCTATTTGGGCCTCGTATGTGTGCCCAAAGTGGTTTTTTGATTGATTCCCGCATGTTTTCGCTAGAGAACTGTCTTTTCCGTCCCCCTCGGCTGAGCAGCAGACGGGGGCTCCTCACAAGGATGACGCGGTGTTTAAGCCACGCCTCCGGGAAGCGCGCAGCCGCAAGAATAAAAACAGCTAATGCTAATGCTACACATTACACGATGGATACGACAGATAGAAGAGTTAGCTTGTTATTTACCAAACGGCAACGTCCGTCGTCGAGGTCCTGGAGCACGTCAAACTCCAGGTCAGATCCAGGACGTAGGACTCAGCACGACGCACCGTCAGGACGGATAAAAGGTTTATTCCAGTGTTTGTGTATCGCTGTTTACCGGAGCACACGGCGCATGCGCACTATCTCCGCTCTAGGCTTCGTCACGGGTTGGGCGGGGGAGGCGCGCGAATTGGGCGGGGGAGGCAGCCTGCTCTCTGTTCGGGGGGGTCAGATCTCAGAGTGAGCCGTTTGCTTTTGCAAGGAGGGGGGCCAGTCCAAGAAATGGGTGTTTTTTGGAAACTGTTATGTTATGGATATTGCACAACGCAAAATTTTATCAACAAAGCCCTTAGAATAGACGGTGTAAAGGGCAAAATAGCAGAATATGGGACCTTTAACCTCCTAGGACCCGAACTCTTGCATGGCATGCATTATTAATTTCTCTTTGTTATTTGGGTTGATTGGGACCTGATGAGTATAAAAACAAAGAATTATATTTTTACATGATGTAGTTTCTGAGAAAAATGATGTCCACATATGAGGACATGCGTTTTATGTTTTAATTAATTTTGATAGTACACAATAAAGTCACAATTTGCAAAACTATTTATTTGGTGCCTGAACACAGCAACATTTTTCCCAAGTGCAAAAACAAAATGAGAAACCACATTTTGCCCTTTAGAGCAATATAACTCTTTTGAAGTGCTGCTAACAGTTGCAGGAAGACATACGTCTGGAACAAAGTAAAAAAAAAAAAAAAAAGACCCTAAACATTCTAAATTGTAAAAACATTCTAAATTCAACAATTTTGCATTGTTGCTGTTCTAAACTGTGCAACTATTTGTGAAAGGCTATGTAACAGTTGCGATTTGCCTGTAAGCAGAGGAACACCTTGCATGTAACACACTGCACTCGAGTTTTCCCTGAGCAGCCTGTTGCTCTGCAGCGCGCTGCATTCTTCATGTTGACCACCTCTGGCAGATGTGCGTTTGCCCTCCTGCGGACTGAAACATGGGGCACTGCCTTCACTGGACGCCTTTTCCCTTGGACTAAAATGTCTGGGTCATCTTCCTCTACTGCAAATTCAGAGCTCTCATTGTCACGCTGAGCTAAGAAGCTCATTGCCACTTCCATACGAAATTCAAGGAATTGCATGATGTTCTTCTTTGGTGTGCCACATACAGAGAGGTCTTTGCGGTACAGGAGCCAGCTGTTGGCTAAAGCCAGATCCGTAAAGTGCATTAGCATTCGCAGTGTCCATTTCTTGGTACGACCACTCATGCGATAATAACTCATCATTCTATCCACAAGGTCAACTCCACCCATTTTGGAGTTATATTCACGGACAATACTCGGTCGTGAGATGGTCACATGTTGTTTCAGTTTTTGTCCCACCTCCGCAGGTATCTTCTGGTTCTCTACCATGTACAGCAGATATCATCAGTACTGGTTTATTGTCAAACCACTTTACCACGCCAATCTTTCCATCCTCAGTGCTAACTTCTGCTGAGGTACCTCTTCCATCCTTTTTCATTTTCTTGTCAGTTGGCAGCTTCTGCACTGCTTCAGCGACCCTATTCTTCATAACTGTACCAGTTACATACATTTGCTTCTTCAGCATGTGTATCACACTTTGGATGGATGTGAAGAACCGATCACAGTAAACATGTGTATTAGGGTGCAGAGTTTGAGACAGACGTTCTAACACCAAGCTTCCCAAACCCAGATCCTCTGGTTCTTCAACCTGCTCTTGGAGTGCATTTGCACCTTGATAAATGTCAAAGTCCAGCACAATACCATCTGCTGTTGCACAAACAAAGTTTTTCATGCCGACTGGATTTGGTTTCATTGGCAGGTATTGCCGATACGGACATGCTCCCGTGAATGGAATCATCTGTTCATCAATGGAAACGCATTTTGGTCGAGCCTGAGATTTGCAGCCTTCCAGAATGCGATTCAGAAAAGGCCTCACTTTCCAGAACTGATCGCACTTTCTCAGATCCTCTGGGACATCATCATCAATGAGCACTTTCAGTGAACTCCTCAGTCTGAAAAATCTGTCTCGCGTGAATTTTTCAGTGATGGCAGGAAATCGCAAGGCTTTTGACCAGTACATCCTGATTGCAGGATACGGTATGCAGGACATCAAAATACAGGCACCAAAAAAATGATACATTTCATCAGTTGATGTGTTGAGTGTGTCCCCACTTCTAGCCAGTGACGTAGCATTAGAGCAATCTGCAATCATTTTCATCAAATCTTTATCAATATACTGTTCTATGTAGTCCAGTGGGGTCCACCCCTCTCTGTCCTGCAAAGTTTCCTCCCCATGTTCAAATTGGGCCAGATTGGGTGTTAGCTTAGAGGCCCTCCATCGCATCCCACGCCCTTTGTTGGAGTGTTCTTGATGGCTTGGTCCTGGTGATGTCTCTTCAGGAATATCAGCCTCATCCTGATGTGCCCGAGAGCAATGTTTGGCAGTGCGTGATCTGGCAATGTCACGATTTGAACGATATCCTTCAAATTCATGTTGCCTATGTTTACGTCCCCTGCTATGCTTAGAGGACTGTGGAATAGGGTCCTCACACCCACTACTGTCCTCCTCACTGCTGCTTTGCTCCTGTCGTGACGGTTGATATTCAGGATCCCCCACAGGATCATCAGTGTCTGACAAATCTTCCACCTCAGAGTTGTTTCCATCAAATGACCAAAGTAGCTCCAATGCTTGTGACAGCTTTAGACGCTCTGGAAAAACATATCATGAGAAAATCTAATAAAAATCTATGTACATTTATTTATAAAACAAGCTTTATGTGTTTGTACTGTAATAAACAATTATTTTCTACCAAAATCATCCCAAAATATAGTTTCATTCACACATTTTGTTGCTAACATTTATGCTAACATATAAGCATTTTAACAAAACGAAATCCTTCGGTCCACATCCGTGGACATCATGTTTAGCGAAATGGTAAATTGTCATATTTACAGATTTTTGGAAAATTTGACTTCCAAAGTAAAGATTGAACACTTACATACTTATCTGAACAAAAATCAGCCAGGAAATTTGACTGAATTTTTTACCTTGGCGACGTTTGTATTTGGAGTTGTCACCTGAACTTCCGGGTGTGTTGGTAGCCATCTTGAATCTAAACTGTAATGTGTTATACTTGTCTGTCACCACTAAGTGGCAGTATAATGACCTCAGATGTGGACCCCAGGCCCTTGTAGAGAAATAAATTGTAATGTGGTCTAGATGACCCAAAATGTGTTGTCCTCATATGTGGACGCCAGGTCGTAGGAGGTTAAAGTGCGTGTGACAGGATTTTATAGTTTTCTAATTTAGATTTTCGTCCAGTGTCAATTATATCAGTATTGCACATTTTCTCTCTGATATTTGGCAGTAAAATCCCTCAGAGTGAAGCCTTTTTGTCGTAAAATTAAACGTGCACGAGCCTTTGTCAACGCTCAATAACACTGCTTGCTTTACAGAGAGACGTCGGCCAATCAGAGCGCAGCGATGGGTCATTGAGAACAGACGAGCCAATGAGGAAGCAGAGGTTAAGAGCCCAAGAAACAAGCAGAAAACTGACCTCCACCAAGGCATTAGGCACGTCCTGCAATTCTACTTGGGGAATTTTTAGTAGGACTGTGTGATACGGCAAAAAATTATAATCACGATTTTCTTGGGGCCAGATCCTGATTTCGATTTTATCATGATTTGTGTTCACTTTGTTATTTCTGTTGCCTTTAATAGAGCTGCACGATTTAGGAAAAAATGTGTAATTGGGATTTTTATGACCAGTTTTGCAATTGTGATTAGATTTCCTATTCAGATTCACATTTTAAGCATAATTTTGTCGCTTTTAGTCACATTTTTGTCACATTCAGTTGTGTTTGTTGTGATTAAGTGAGTCTTTGTCACTTTGAGTCGAATCTTTGTCACTTTTAGTCGCGTCTTTGTCACTTTTAGTCGCGTCTTTGTCACTTTTAGTCGCGTCTTTGTCACTTTTAGTCGCGTCTTTGCAGTTTTTAGACACATTTTTGTCGCTTTTAGTTGCGTTTTGGTGCATTGAGTTGAACTATTGCACTTGCAGAGGTGTAAGAGGTAAATAAATAAGGTAAATAAATAAGTAAGAGGTAAATAAATAAGGTAAATAAAGGCTTCAGAGGCTAAACAACAGGAGAAAAAGTGTGTTCTTACCATAGACATAAAAATAGTGGACAGACGGTTGCCGCTCCGCCCCATTCATGATAATGCGGCTCAGTCATGGAGAATTCAAAATGGCCGCGGGTTAGCCCCCACCACTCCCCCCTCGGTGGGGAGGCGGGGGGAGGGCGACTTTGGGGCGGCCTTTTGCTGACGTCGTAGCCTCTATAGTTACCGCCCACTCGTAGGTGTATGGCTGCGTCCTGACATTTCCGGCGCGTAAAGCCCGCCTTCTTCATTAGATATGCAGGAACTTTAAAAAATCACAGCGGTTAAACCAGCTTGGTTCAAAAAAAATCACCCCCCTCAGCGTTGTCACAGAGCCGTAAGCTAACGTTTGAGACCAAAGCCGTATTTTGAGCCAGGCTCTAAAGTAGGTTTTGAGACGTCTAACTCCCCATTGACTTGCATTGAATAATTCTACTTCCGCAGCAGCCCCTAGTGGTCAGCAGCAGATTGCAAACATGGCAGCCTACAGTCGGCGGCTCAATTTGAGCGCGGTAGCCTCGCCCACTGGTTTGAACAGACAGATGCATTAAAGAGACAATCAGTGAATCACGATACGACGATTTCACAAAAACAGCAGATTGTCACAGGAACGAGCTCATGATTCGATTTTTATCACCACATCACCCAGCCCTAGTTTTTAGCAATATTTTTCAACAATTCGGCTAAACTCGACACAAGAGCTGTATCCTTTCTAAACACAGGACGTCAGCATGTGTAACCTTTAATATCCTAAGCCTGGATCATGTAAAAGTCTGGAAGAAATTAACCCAATAATAGCAGATTCCAGAGTAAACAATTCTTCCATTCTTCAGTTCTGAACCGTCTCTTACCAATAACACAACTTTATTACAGACAGAAACTTAATACAATAGTTCTATGTTCTGTGTTTCTAATCAAAAACAATTCACAGGAAAAGTTTAGATGTAAATGTAAAATGAACATAATAAACACTGTAACTGGATGAACTAAGATTCAAAATATGCTGGAAGTCAAAGGCTTTTTTGGCTTTGTTTTAGTTTGTTAAATATTCATAATAAACCTGATTCGATTTTATCTTTGCATAACGTGTTTGTAATTTCCTTTTCGTCAGAGGGATCGAAATGAACGATTGTGGCTGAATTTCCGTTTTAATATGGAAAGCAGACACATTAAAAGTGGAACCGTGATTATTTTTGAGGTCATACAAATGGAGGCAAAATGTCAAAAGTTACAGCTTCTGTGGTTAATTTAACGTTGGAAAATGAGTAATCTACATTTACCCATTAACTTTATAAACAGATGCAAGCGGGTTTAAGATATGAAGACATCTGAAATAAAATCACTCAAGCGCGAGGCCCGGCACAATAAAGAAGTCCATCGTAAAAGAAAATGATTTAAAGCAGAATTATCATTACCATAAAGCAATATAAAATAAAAGAGTTCATTCTTCAGACAGCTGGAGTCCTCAGAAGTACTATATTAAAAGTACTTTAAACGCCTCATGCATTGTGTTTGTCCAACAGTGTTCAGTGTCTAACCTGGAGAGATAAAGAAACTTGTGGCTAATCCAGTTAAGATCATTAGACTAATTATGTAAGTATTGATTATGCATTCTGTGGATTTAATTGTCTTTTATACTTGCACCTAAAGGCCAGACGTTACAGGCATTTTCTTTCTTTTTTGTTTGTTTTTTTGTCAGTTTTCTCTCTCAACATATCGGCTTCACATGGAAACAACAAACTTGTCCAATCTTCTCCTAAAGATGTTTTATTCTTCCATTTCATTCACTTCATGCATACATTTCTCTGGGACAGTGTAACCCATGTAAATCACAAGGTTGTTTTCTTCAAATTAACTTTTCTCTCACAGAGGCATAAAGATCAGACTCGAAGTAGCTCCTAAACACACCAAATCTGGTACTTAACAACATTTGAACTGAACGTATCGGAAGATTTAATGATATTTAACTTTACACTTGAATTATTCAAGGTTTAAGTCTAAAAAATTGAGGTGACATTTGAATTTTTAGGCTAATTTTCAGATCTAGTTTACTCAAAAACTAAATAAGAAATCCTAAATCCGCTCTTTAATGTGTTTTTAACTAACAATTTAATTTATTTTTATTTGTTCTCTATGTCTGGAACTTTTTGCTGCCTCTTGGCCAGGACTCCCTTGTAAAAGAGGTTTTTAATCTCAATGGGACTTTCCTGGTTAAATGAAGGTTAAATAAAAAAATAAAAAAACATGTGTACAAAATGAACCAAGAAATTTAAACCTGGTTCTGTTAATTTTTCAGTTTTAAATGTCCCAAATATGCGCAATTTTGTCAGTTTTTATGTATAAAATGTCTTATTTCTTTAGGAAAACATAACATCATGAAAAACTTTTTTCTTACATTTGTGTGAATAAACTACAGCAGAAGTGTACAATTGATATCTTTAAATTTAAGATTTTTTCCTCTTCACCTGCAGTGTCTCACCTTAAACTTAAAAAAAATCTACATTTGAAAAAAACAAACAAACCCAAAAAAAAAAACTACACCTCTAGTTCCAGTGAGGTATTTGTGTGTTGGAGCGCCCCCTGATGTTAGCAGCGGGAATGAACAATGAGAAAATAAATAAATAAAACCCTTAGGCAATGTGACTCTGCTTTTCACTTTCACAGCACAAAGAGTCCAGTGATGGTTCAGACGGCCAAGAGAAGTCTGGATTTGTGACACAGTTATCCAGGGAACATTCAAACACAGTGAGGCTCAGAGAAGAGGACCTCGTAAACAAGCGTGAAAGAAACAAAATACAACTCAAGGCAACCGTACAACGTGTTTAAATATTATGTGTGAACCTACTTTACGTCCACATCTATTTCTCACTGTTTCTAGTTTGTTGTGCTGTAAACTGTTTGACTATTTGACTATTTTTTGCACATTTTGTTTGAAGAAGACACAAAAAAGCTGCGAGACTGAATGTTTATGACCGACGGTGTCCGAGGCAAAGTCCAGGCGTTTATCAGAAGAGACCTCAACCTAGAGCAGGTCAAACTATCAGAAAGTCAATATTTATGTGTCAAGTTGCAAAACCTGGAGTTTAAATCTTCAAGTTCAGGGGTAAATGCATCTATATCTCCCTCAGTGAAAAGAACGAGTATTTATGTAAAGAGTGACTGGTTAAGGTTGTTTCAAAGTCATTTTAACGTCCAAAACTGATGCATGGGCTCTATTAGAAATACTAACATATTTAATTAATTAAAACATATTTTTAACTCAAAATATCAAACAACACAAACCCTATTATGATGCTTTAAAATTATTTCCAAATTCCTTCAACTGCATTTTGAATTTTGAAGTTTTGTGAATTGACGATGGATTCCGTTTTCTTTCTTTCTTTCTTTTTGGTAAATTGTCACTGCAAAGTAAACAGTGGAAAGAGACGTGATTCCCACAAGAGGAGACAAGAGATCGGGTCTATGAGAATGAGAAGAGATGAGATTTTAGCATAATTTATGATGAATAAATGGTGTGGTTCTAGTCACAGTTTTGAAGTTTGGTTTTATTTGGACTTAAAAACAGCACAGAAGATTCTCATAGCCACGTCACACGTCGAGAAAATGTTACACATCGAGAACACGCTATACATCGAGAAAACGCCACACGTCGGGGCAAAGTCAGGGTGTTTTTGACACTCGAAGGGAGAGGATTTACGAATCAAGATTCATCAAACTCTGAAAATGCAACGTCAGGTTTGTTTTTGATGAAGGAACAATGTCAGATCGGGGTTAAAAGCAAAAAAGAAAGTCACTTCAGAAAAATATGTGTCCTTTAATATTTAATAATGTTATTGTAAAACGGCTTTTTGGAACTACTGCTTCTCAAAATGTGTTTGAACCCATTTTTTTTTGGCCAAGCCAAATATGAACACAAGGGGAATCTCATGTGATCATTCTACTCGTGTGCACAATGTTGTAGCAAATTTATCTTTCAGGATCTTGTGGCACGAGATCTTGTCCCATCCATAATGATAAACATGTAGTATTTATATTTAGGTGCGATCCCATTAAACAAAATAATAATTAGAAAAACAAGAAAATCTGTCATATTCTGCACTTGAAGCCTTTACAAATATCTCTCACTTTCTTCCACCTCCAAACTCGGTCGCCATAGAGATAAGCACAAAGCTGTTGTCCTTGGCGACAGCTGGGACCCGGTGGAGTGAACACTTCAACACCTGCAAACTGTGTGTCCTCCAACAACCGCAAAGTCACAACATCAAGAGACACAAAAGACCAGGAACCAGCACAACAAACCGTCATGAGATCTGACGAGTCTCAAAAGGTTTGAACAAAGTGATGTGTTTGAACACCGCCAGGTACAGGACTTTAATGTGTGCCTCTAATGCAGGCGCTTTGTCGAAGGTGCACTGTGTAACTTTTCTGGTGGAGTATTTGTTATGCTCTTGCCTCTATATAATAACTACACTTTTATAAAGCATGAACAAAGACTTAATTCAAAATGAACACATAGTTCATAAAGTAAGTCAGTAAACTTCATTTGTAAAGTGCTTTTCACAGACTGAGGTCATAAAGTGCTTCACAAGCAACAGTAAAAACATAATAAGTACAAAATAACATACAATAGATTACAATAAAAACATGTATGGGCTAAAATGCTTGCTTGAAAAAGTGAGTCTTTAGTTGCTTTTTAAAAGCATTCAGGAAGTTCAATCCAGAGTCGAGGAACTGCAGCTTTAAAAGATCTGTCTCCTCTGGTTTTAAAACTTGTTCGGCGTTAAGGGGCTGTTCCTAATTCTTACTGTTTTGAAAACAAAACTAGTTGAAGTACACAATGTTTTACATGTAATAAAGTCAAACCTGTGTTGCACCAGCACAGATCTATTGTAAAAGCATTTATTCAGGTGAAAATGACGCCACAGCACTTTCTCTGCATCTATTTATAGTTTGTTTTATTCTACAAGAAGCAGGAAGTGCGCCGTTAGCATGCTAATGTTTGTTAGCTTTACCTGGAACGACAAAACTGGCCCTGGGTTCAGAGACTCGTGTGAAGTGCTCATGAACTCATGACGGTGAATATTTAGGATACTGGGACTGGATTAGGAAGGTGAGGGATACATGTGACTGATGCATGTTTTCATGTTTCAAAACAATAAAAATCAGGTACAGCCCCTTTAAGAATGATTCAGGCTTAGTTACTTTTTATCAACCCTAATGCACACAGAGAGACTGGAATATAGCCAACATATCACAGTCCTGAAAGCCAGTACAATCTTGATTTATTTGGAAAAAAAAATATATTCTCTTATAAATCTCACTTTTTATACAAATCATGTGGCATCAATGAAAATGTGTGACGTTTCCTTAATGGGCGGGACGAAGAACACAAGCCTAAATGTCTGTGCAAGAAAACCAACAGAAGTGGTCAAATTAGCAGCAGAAAAGTTGCATAGTGCATCTTTAAGTCAACAAGACCAGCTCCAGATGGTACAAATCCACGCAGACCTCTTTCTTTCTTTGGCCTTGTGTTTCCAGTCTGCTCAAACCTCTGAATCCTACAGATATTCACTAATCCTCCTCCAAACCAACTCTCTAACTTGACAATCTCCAAAACATTTATTATATTTTCATCAACTGCAACAACCATAATGCAAAAAATCATAGCGTTGAAGCTAATATTTTAGTTTTATCATTGACTATATGCCTTCATTCATAAGCACAACATTATTACAGCAGCATCAGCTCTGGGACAATTCAGAAGAAAATAGACTCAAATAAAAACATTAAAGTGACCCTAATTTAACTAAAACACAGTTAAGATAATTATAATTTGCACAAAAATAATTTCAATTCTTATCCCAGTTTAGCTTTTCTTAAGTTTATAATTATACTTCCTGGTTGTTAAACTGTTACCTAGCAACCATGCTGCAAACTGGGCCAAAATGTCTCTAATGTCACAGAAAGAAATGTGACAAATAAAAATACAAGATGTTGAATTAATTTTGATAGTTTTTTTTTTTTACTTTATTTGGTGTATTAATACGTGTTGTAAATATAAATTATAGTTTTACACCAATCGTTTGTGGAGAAAAATGGAAAAATCTGTAGAAAGTTCCAGGAAGTAAACACAATTGAGACAAAGGGAGACACTAGGGAGACAAAGGTCATGCATAATTTACACAAAACAGACTAATTTTTACATTAATTCAACAAAATAAAGGTGTTCTTGAGTATATTTCTTTGTCCAAAAAAAAAGAAAGAAAAAAAAAAAGTTGACATGAAGTTTTGGCCCAGTGCACTGTACGGTTGCTTTGGTCATTTCTGATACTGATTCTGGTATCGAATATCAGTGGCAATATGTAAACATTTGCTGAATCAGGTATCGGTTCCAAATGATCAGTTCAGTCGATATCCTGGTTTGGTCTTTAAAAAATAATATGGTAACACATAATTCATGTTGAAAAGGTCCTAACATCATACTAATAAGCAGTAAAAAGGTGTTTATTCATAGAAAACTATTAGTAAATGTCTAATTATCAGCAAAATAAGCTTATGCAGAATAAGGCATTAATAAGTATTAATAAGCAAGCAATTAACCACTAATTAACCGCTTGTTAGTATGCTAATTAGTAGCTAGTTAGATATTAATAAGTGTACCCTAAAATAAAGTGTTACCAATAATATAATAATACAAAGACAACTGCCACATTTTTTGACCGTTTAAATAGTCATCCAACAAAATAAAGTTGTTGTCAGGTATAATACTTTGTCAAATCATAACTATTGTGTAATTAACATGGATTTTAGCCCTTGTTTTCATAATGGTTGCTAGGTAACAGTTGTAGAATTACCTCTAACTGTCATATTTGCTGCTCTTGTTCAACCAGGAAGTAACATTTTAAACATTACGAAAACTGTCAAATTGGGGACAAAGGCAAAATGTTTAGTAAAATCTTAAATATAATCATGTTCAGTACGTTATAGTGAAATGTGTCGACTTTAAAAGCCTAGAATAAACAGAACATTGCTTTTTTGGGCGTCCTGCAGCGCTCACCTGGTTGATGTGCTTGAGCTTGTCTATGATCTGACTGATGACGGGCTCTGGAGGTTTGTTGTTGCTACGAGACTCTGGTCCAGGGTGAGACCTCTTCAGTCCTGGTCCAGAAAACCTGCAGGACACGAAGACAGAGAGGGTCAGAGTCTGCACAAGAGGAAAGAGAGAGCTGAGGGCCACTGTGAGGGTTTAACACCATCTAGTGGTGACTCAATGAATGACACGCTTGTAAACTCAGTGTTGTCATTATAATGTACCATATGCAAACATTATCTAGGCCAAAACCGTCTGAATTTAAAAGTACGCGTTGACATAGTATTAACATTTTACATGATATTTATTTTTCTCATGTTCAGATGTGGTTGATGCTAATAATATTTCTTTTAGTTCTGTAAGTCTATATGACAAGTCCTCATGTTTTTCTAATTATGACTTAGTTTGGTGGGATAGAACCTGTGGTAAATATTTACCATAGTTTTACTTCCATGAAGTTTCAGTTTGTGATTTTTTATTTTTTATTTTTTTATTAAAAGTTTAAAATAACAGGAATTAGTGCTGAGTTCTAAAACAGGAACATCTACCTAACAATGTACGATTAAAAATAAAGAGACTGAAACATTTTTCTGACAGTTTAAACAATCATTCAACAAAACAAAGGTGTTATCAGGTGTTATTCTTTGTCAAATCATAACTATTGTGTCATTTATATGGATTTTGACCCTTGTTTACAGTATGGTTGCTAGGTAACAGTTGTGGAATGACCTCTATCTATGTCATATTTGCTGCTCATGTTGACAAAAACTGTCAAACTGGAGACAAATGGCAAAATGTTTCGCAAAATCTTAAATATAAACATGCTCACTGCGTTTTAGTCAAATGTTGTGTCATATATGTATATATATGGATGGTACACTTTGTGGTTTGTTTTCATGGACATTTCACTGCTTTTCTGCTCCACAATATGGCATTAGATCAGTGTTACTCATTGTGCGGCTCGTGAGCCACATGCGGCTCTCCAAGCCTTAACTGGCAGCTCGTGTTTTTTGAGTAATCGTGTAATGTTTTTTAATAATATACTAAATAAACCGATAAATCTTCCTAAATATGGCACAGATAACATGTATAAATACACATTTCCGTCCTATTTGTTTTATTCCGTGCAGGAGAATGTTTAGGACAGTGTTACAACAGCGGCACACTTGACTGCTGTGCATCCAGTGCTTCAACTTAAGTTAGGGCACTAGCCAAATAACGGCATCAAGCCGAAAAAGTGAATCGATTTCAAATCAAACGATGACAAAATACAGGCGGACGGAAGGTACTCAGAGCAAAAAAAGAAAAGTACGAGGAATACAAGAGTGGATGATGATGTTTTGTGGCTCGCTCCTTATCTTTGGTTTGCCAATGTGGCTCTTCTTTAGAGAATAGTGAGGACCACTGCATTAGATAAGCAGGCCCCACCAGGCCAAGTTAATGCGACCCAAAAATGTGTTTTTATCAAAGTTTTTGAGCAACAAAAACACCTGCAATTAACTAAATGCTATCTGGACAAGTCACTGTGGCTGAACACTGCAATCAAAAGGAGAGGAGTTTACACGTTTCTCCCGTGTCTGAGAGGGTTTCCTGCTCAGGTTTCACGCTCAGGTAAATCCTCCAGCTCAGGTCCTGACAGAGGTTTCACTGAGCGCTGCTCCTGAACAGCTCCAGCAGCACTTCAGGGTCAAACGCAGCGTGGAAACGTCACCACAAGGACAATAAGTGTACTTGAACCTAAAAGCCTATATGACTGCTTTCTAATCATGACTTGGTTTGCGCGGAGAGGAGAGCGAGGCAGCAGGAGCGCGGCACCACACTTTGAGAAGCGCTGGGGTCCTGTCCAGCCCGGAGCGCCTCTCTCACCTGCTCAGCTCAAACATCCGTCACAGCCACACTTTCCATTCAAACTCACATTACATTCCACTGTTATTTATACTTCGGAGGCATGAGCTCATCCCCTCACCGAGCGCTAATTATCACATTAATAATGAAAATGTGTGATCCATTAGAAGACGAACAGGAAATATGGGTCGAGGGAGAGAAGAACAGAGAGAGAAAAAGAGAGAAATGTGGAAGAGAGACGGAAACAAAGCAGGTCCGGCACAGGAGGCTTTTGAAAACACTCAAAGATACATACTTCAAGGGCAAGTTCTTGACAATTTTAGGACAAGACGTTTTCTCTAAAGACAGTTTTGTGAAAAAGAACGCAAAAAATAGGGCGCTAGATTTAACTCTTACAGTTTTTCTTTCATTTCTCACACATTTTTTCATATTATTATTATTTACCACTAGTTTAATACATCGTAAAGTGAAAAGAGACATAAAATGTAGAGATCCTCTGTAGTTTT
Organism: Rhinogobius similis; assembly: GCA_019453435.1. Taxonomy (NCBI): domain Eukaryota; kingdom Metazoa; phylum Chordata; class Actinopteri; order Gobiiformes; family Gobiidae; genus Rhinogobius; species Rhinogobius similis. Next base: position 13,581,079 of record CM033630.1, read on the forward strand.
CTTAAATGTATAAGGAAATGTACTTCAAATGTTTGAGCATGTACTGTTTTAACAAGAAAATAAGGAATTTTAAGAGTAAAAATTGCCAAAATTGCATAAAATATGAACATACAAATCTGAAAAACGATACAGCCAGGTTTAAATGTCTTAATTTTGTTGAAAAAATAAAAAATAAATAATAATAAAGGACATTTTTTACACCTTTTTTCAATATTTGAGTAAAGTAGATCTTACTGAAAATTGGCGTAGAGATTCACATTTTTACTAATTTTTCAAAGTTTAATAAATCCAATACAAGTTGCTGCGGCTGATCTTTTTGTCCAAATGTGAGAAAGAACTGCATTTTGAGAAAACAACCTTTAAAGTGACAATGTCTCATATAAATCTGTGGATGTGCGGCTGATTAAATAAAATAATAAAACATGTTTAGGAGCAGATTTGCCTGCAGTGTCTCGTCTCATTACAGCTTTTCCTCTTTTGAATGTGAGACGATGGTACAGAGTGTCACATGGTGCAGCCGTGTTTCATGATCTGATGTGATTGACAGGATCATGTGACCTGCAGATCGAGTCCCTGAGATCAGAGGACGCACAACAGAAGGTGACGAGGGAAGAGTCTGGCACTTTCACTCACACATGAGAGCGTCATGTGATCATTTCACATATTTCATATCATCATTAACGCAACTCAGGTTTACACCGTTTTGTCTTTGAGGCGAGACACAGTTTGTTTTTTGGTCGGTTTTCTCTCTCAACAAACAGACTTTCAAATGGAAATAACAAACTTGTCCAATCTGAAGCTCTAAAGATGTTTTATTCTTTCATTTAATCCACTTTAATCCATAGATTTCTCTGGGACGTTGTAACTTCAAAAGCCGTTTTCTTAAAATGCATTTTTCTCCCACAAAGACATAAAGATCAGCCTTAAAGCAGCTCCTACACAACAAACTTTATAATCTTGGACTCAACAAGATTTTTGATAGAACATACAGAAAGATTTGTTGATATTTAGTTCTAAAACGGATTTATTTAAGTTTTAAGTCCAAATTTAAAAGAAAAATGTAGGCAAAGTTTCAGTCAGATCTAGTTTATTCAAAACCTAAATAAGAAATCCAAAGCTGCACCCAGTAAATCTGAGATAAAAAAAAAAATCAATTATAGATATAATTCTGAAAAGAAAAGAAAATCTAAGCGATGTTTTCCGTATTTGAGAGACATTTGTTGTGCTTGAGCACATTTTACACTGAATACTTTTTACTTTGACTTAGTTCAGTGTAGTTTATTTGTTTATTTTTCAGGGACAACACACATAAAGCACGGACCTATAAACAGGAGGCTTGTGCAGGGTTTAGCCGGTGGTTTTTTGCTCATTTCCACCTGCAGTCCCAGGACAGACTGACGTGCCAATAAAATACAATAAGTGTAAACACTGCAATATAAAGTCACTCATCCATTTAGTAAAAGTAGTTCCCCTCCAAAATATGTCACACTCACAACCATACAATAGTTCAGTTCATGTTACTGCAGTCACAGCTTTAGAGAGCAGAAAAGTAAGTATTTTTCCTACAGTTTTTTACTTTCTTTTTTAGATTTCCACGTCTTTGAGCAAACAAATTGAGGTGAGATAAATGACCAGGAAATGTGGTTCTGATGAACAATAATCAGGACAATTCTTTATCAAAATCACACTTTGACGTTTTAATAATTCTCAAAATGTGTGTGAACAATGTTTTACACGTAAAGTGCATTTTTACTTTAATACTTTTACTCAACATGAGACGCTGCAGGTGAACCAGGTTTAATTTTTTTGGTTCATTTTGTACAGATTTTAGTTATTTAAAAATGTACAGAGGGGATGTTAGATTTCTAAATCTGATTGTAGGGCTGTAGTCGACTAAAGAAATTCTTGGTCGACAAAAGACCCGCCCTATCGACCGATTAATCGACTAAAAGGGGGCGTGGCAAAAATGTATCAAAACTATGAAAAATCTCTATATATCTGACCCAAACTGCACTTAAATGACCACAACTGCACAGGAATTCATACAAAAACAAACTATGTACAGAAAATGACTAGCAAACAGTGTATTTATATGTTTGAAATATTAAAAGTCAAATTAAACTCATGATTCAATCCTCATTCAATATCTTCTCATTTTACGGTTTCTAAGATTTTCTAATTTTGACTTTATTTAATGTATTCATGTCTGTTGTAAATATAAATGATACACTGATCAGGTCGCTGTTTGTGGAGAAAAGTTGAAAAATCTATTGAAAATGACAGGAAGTAAGCAAATCGATGACGTCACACTGGGGAGACAAAGGTTAAGCATAATTTAAACAAAAGAAACTACTTTTTTGACCCTTAAAACATGGATTCAACAAAATAAAAGTGTTCACATTTATTTTTATTCGTCAAATTTTAAAAAAGTGACATTAGAGGAGTTTGGGCCCAGTGTACAGTGCTGTTGCTATGGTAATTTCCTAGTGTGATGTCATAATTTACAACCAGGAAGTCAAATTAAAAAGCTAAAAATGGCAAAACTGGTATAAAATTTGTAAAGAATTTTAGCTAATTTTGAAATATGTTTATCTGAACTACATTTTGGTTAAATGAGTAGTCCAACCTGTCATGGGCCCTTTAAATCCCTTTAATTGAAATAAAATCATTTGTCAACTAATAAAAATGTTGTTCGACTAAAACTCCAAGGACCGATTAATCGACTAAACAACTACAGCCCTAGAAAATTGGCCTAAAAATTCAGATTTTCCCTCATTTTTTAGACTTAAAACTTGAACAACTCAGTTTTAGAATTCGATAGCAACAAATCCTTCTGTACGCTCTGTCAAGTTAAGTGCAAGATTGTAAAGTTTGGTGTGTGTAGGTTCTATTTTCAGTGGTGAAGTTATGTCCCTACAGAAGAAAAATGCATTTTAAGAAAAGGGAATTTGAAGTACAGTACATGTCCCAGAGAAAATCTATAGATGAAGTGGATTAAATGGAAGAATCAAACATCTTTAAGAGCAGATTGGACAAGTTTGTTGTTTCCACATAAAAGCCGACATGTGGAGAGCAAACCGACCAAAAAAAGTCTCGCCTTAAGCAGATTTTTAACGCGATACTTTACTTCAGTATTTTTTTGCCCCTGTATTTGTACTTTGTTACGGGAGAATTGCTGTAGTGGATTTCTAAAACAAGTTAAACAATAAAAAAGCAGAGAGAATGAGTCTGATCCATGAGTTCAAAGTTCAAAGTTCACTGGTACCAAAGTGAATAGTGACCTCTCCCTGGTCGACGGAGATCCATAACAATCAGAACACATGCTTTTTATACACAAGACACAGGTGGAGACATAGTTATCACATCATGAGGAGACAACATGTGTGAAACAAGAGCAAGGACATATACGACTATCGATATTTATGAAAAACAACAGCGATCAGTGGTGTTTCCAGAGTGAAAGGACGTCATAAAAGGATTAGATGCCCAGTATCTATCTTTGTGACCAGGACTGGGAGCCGACAAAAGAGGAGCTAAAGAGAAGTTGAAGTAGCAAGTCAGAAAGAGAATACAAAACTTATAACTGCGATTACAACTTTTACTTCAGTAGCGAATGGAGTACTTCTTCCACTGCTGCAAGTGAATAACACAATGTAAAAACAGAGCTACAGTGAAGAAAACATTGCATCACATTGTCACATCCCTGAAGAATGGCAGATCGTCACGTCGTCACAGCGTCGCAATTCAATTTAAATTCTTATTTCACCAAAGCTCTCTGAACACTTCTGAACACACTTTACCCAGCAGGCTTTGAGACGTACTCGGGCTCTGTTTACTTAAGCTTTAAACCCCGACTCGCTTTCTATCCTCAGGCAGCTTGTCGTGTTCAGCAAAAAGGATCAAATTAAGATGCTATCACAAAGAGATGTAATACAAACGCTTAAACCTGCAGTTTCTTATCTGCCGCACCTCTCTACAGTATTTACTCCGTCATTACCGGCAAAAGGAGCGCCACGCAAAGACGTCTGGAGCTGACACGCTTCATGTTATTACCGCCTTTGAAGCGAATGGCTTTTTCTGATCGTAGCTTCAGGTGCTGGAGGTAAACAGCCCCGCGAAGAAAAAGAGATTCAAAAAAACGCGAATAAATGAAGGTATTGAGTCGTCCGGGCCCCACTGTGCAAAAGATTTTCTCATTAATTTGTTTTTGTGCGGAAAATGGAGTCCAAATTTATCTGGAGCTAACAATGCAGAGTGGCACGGGTTTGGGTAATCTGATGTGCCGCAAGCTCTTTAAGCAACGAAGGAAAAGAAGGAGAAGAGATTTGAGAAATGAGCAAAATACAGCCACATATAATAATAATGTTTATATATCGCCTTACACTGCATTATTTATTCACGCCACACAACCTCAACCAATACTCACAAATTAAAATGTAAAATTAAAAAAGAGTCAGAATCGGTTTTATTTTATTTGTCTCACTCACTGTTAGCCCTGAACATGTGTCAGTCACCCGCTATAATCATGTGCAATACTGTAACATGTGTCATTCACCTGTGATAATCATGTGCAATATAATTTAATATACTATTAATACACTTTTACCTCACCATAGTCACTTACTGTATATAACAAGACACTTAAGCCACTTTATTTGCCATTTTTACTATTTATTCCCAGACAGCCACCTACTGTAAATAAGAGTGTGCACTTTATACTTTATATTGTATTTTTATTACCATGTTTATTTATCCTATTTTTATTGCATGCGCCTATTTCATTCATTCCTGTTCTAAACTGTGTGTTGCAACAGTGGAATTTCCCCATTGTGGGACAAATAAATGTAAAATTAAAAAAAGAGTCAGAATTGTTTTTATTTTATTTGTCTCACTACATTTCGCACTAATATGTTTTTTGATTTAGGTGGGAAACATAGACAGGAGCTGGACTTTCAAATGTGGGTGCGATTGTGTCTGTATTTAACCTGGCTTGCACCTGATTAATGTGTATAATACTGTGAATTTAGGTCTACACATTATCAATCTGGACAGGCTCTCACCGAAAGCCGTCGAGAAAATGTGTAACGCCATGATGAAGAAGCCGAGAAACCAAGAAATCCAGTTGAGAGAAAAGCAGGACTTCTTCCTCTTCCTCAAACGCACAAAGCACTCCGTAAATGTGTTAAAATGGGCCAAAGCACCTCCGTCGGTGCCTCCATGTTTGTTTAGGTTCGTCTATTTGACTTCTGCCCAAACCACAATGCAGCGCTGTGATTGGTCCAGCACACAGCGGCAGGTGCAGCCCTGACAGCGGTACACACCCAGATGGATTCTCTAGAGTTTGTGAACTCACAGATAGGGCCAGGTTAGTCTGAGCTTGTGTGTGCACCTGTTTGTTTGTAGGTTTGTGTGGATGATGAGCAATATATTGTAAACCAAATGTGTCTTATACTTGAAATAAAGCCAATCTATCAATCAAAAGCAAGAGAAAGAGTTTGCTTCCGTGACATGATGCAACATAAAACAATGAATAATAATAGTATAATATAAACTATGATCAAATAAAGGTATTACAAACTCAGTCACGGTCACTGATCATGTGGCGATGCACTTCCGGAACCAAGGGGTGGACGATCACTGGTGAGCGCCACCTAGATTTTGCGGATGAACCTACACATGCAACCCACAGTAACACAGGGAGAACATGCAGACTGCACCCAGAGAGATCATGTGATGTCATCCATCCCTCCATCCCTCCATCCCTCCATCCATCTATCCATCCATCCATCCATCCCTCCATCCATCCCTCCATCCCTCCATCCATCTATCTATCTATCCATCTATCTATCCATCCATCCATCTATCTATCTATCCATCTATCTATCCATCCATCCATCTATCTATCTATCCATCTATCTATCCATCCATCCCTCCATCCATTTATTTATTTATCTCATTTATTTATCTATCTATCTATTTATTTATCTATTCATTTATTTATCTATCTATCTTTCTATTCTTTCTCTATTTTATTCATCTCTTTCTATTTATCTATTTATCTATCTATCTATCTATTTATTATCTATTCTTTCATCTATCTATCTATCTATCTATTTATTCTTTCATTCATTTATTCTATCTATCTATCTATCTATCTATCTATCTATCTATCTATCTATCTATCTATTTATTCTTTCATCTATCTATCCATCTATTTATCTATCTATCTATCTCTTCATCTATCTATCTATCTATCTATTTATCTCTTTCATCTATTTATCTATCTATCTATCTATCTATCTATCTATCTATCTCTTTCATCTATCTATCTATCTTTCTTTCATATCTATCTATCTATTCATTTATTCATTCATTTATTCATCTATTCTATTTATCTATTCTTTCTATCTATCTATCTATCTATTTATTTATTCATCTATCCCTTTATCTATCTATCTATCTATCGATCTATTTATTCTTTCATCTATCTATCTATCTATCTATCTATCTATTTATTATCTATCTATCTCTCTTATCCATTCATATCTCTTTCATATCTATCTCTTTCTCTATCTATTTATTATCTATCTATCTCTTTCCATCTATCTATCCTCCATCCTATTTATCCATCTCTTCTCATCTATTTATTTATCTATCTATCTATCTATCTATCTATTTATTATCTATCTATTCTCTTTCCATCTATCTATCTCTTTCCATCTATTTCCATATCTATCTATCTATCTCTCTTTCATTCATTTATTATCTATCTATCTCTTTCATTCTATCCATCCCTCCATCCATCTATCCATCCCTCCATCCATCTATCCATCCATCCATCCATCTATCCCTCCATCCATCCATCCATCCATCCATCCATCCATCTATCATCCATCCATCCCTCCATCCATCCATCTATCCATCCATCCATCCATCTATCTATCCCTCCATCCATCTATCCATCCCTCCATCCATCTATCCATCCCTCCATCCATCTATCCATCCATCCATCCATCCATCCATCCATCCTTCTATCTATTATTTGTTCATGCCTCTCAAAGCTTTTCACTGTCCTCATAATTCATTCACTCATAATATAACAATGGCATCATTCATAACTGTTCTGGTCTAAATCGATGGAAAAGTGCATGAAGTGTTATGCCCAACGACACAACAACAGTAAAGCCCTGGTCAAAGATGGAATTCAAATGCTGGACTTGACTCTAACACCTGCTCGTCAACATTATTTACTCAATATTTATCCATTTTTTTCCTGTTTACATTTGGATTTTACTTGAACTTTCCATTCGTACCAGTCCCGGTGCTTTTCCTCGTTATTTTCTCTCATCTTTCAAACTGTCCAACGCCGTGCAGAGTGTTTTACCCCACACACACATGAAACACTCTCCAAAAACTCTCTGTAGGTGAGACATAACCCAAGGGCCATTCTTCGCTCAGAGGTGACACAGGATCGGTCGCTTCAGGACATTTTAATCTGCAGATCAAACCTCTCCTGCCCCTCTCCGTCGCCCTCTGTGGTCGGACGTGTAATCAGCGCCCCGGGACAGCTCTGCCCTCTCTCAAAACCTCATGTCTCCTGCTTTTTACATCACGGTTACAAGACCATGCAGCTCAATACTCGGCCAATCTTCAAATACAGCATTAACCTTGCCTCCTAAGAAAATTTGCACCTCTGCGTTGATTAAAACCGGGTCTTAAATTACTGAAATAAATTGTACAGAAGGGGTATAAGATGTGTGGAGGTCGATTTGAAATATAGCAGAATCCAGATGAGGTTTTGGAGAGATGAAAGAGGAGAGAGCGAACGAAACACCAATTAACGCGAGGCAGGAGACGGGGCATTAATAACGTCTTGTTCAGCCTCAGTCAAGATTTACTTTGGCTCGTGAGCTCAGAGGGAATTCAACCTTCAACTCACCTACATTTCACAGACGAGGCGCGGCAATCTGTGTCACAATGAGAGAGATTTTATAGTGTCTCATGGGTTATTAGGACTGAATGACAAAGAAACGGATCTTAGGGCGCGTTCACAGAAAAGAAAAATGACTAAACAGAGACTTTAAACCCGGTGTCATTACACAATTTGAGTCATTACTTGGACAAACTCCATCCGCAAAATATGACTTAAACAATTATATTTTAAGTTAAATATGACCTCGAAGTTTGTGAAAACACAACTTTTAACTGCAAATAAACCCGAGCAAACAGATCAGAGCAGATTAGCATAATATTTAATGTGCATTTTGACAATGGCAGGTCCACATGTCGTTGTCTTGTCATGTCTAATGTCTTTATCAAAAATAAACATTACGTTAACTTTCTTGACAAACTCTAATTAAAGCTCGAGTACCTGATTTTCACGCTGCAGAACCAGAAGTTTTTTTTTTTAAATCTATCTGACTCGTCCCTCGCTCTCACAAACCCTTTGGCACATCGTTACAATTCACATGCATTCATTTTCGGTCCCATGCAAAGCTTTAAAACAGCTTTTTTCAAACGACAAAGTGGAGGCCCACCCAAGAGCAGCCAATCAGAGCGCTGCTTTTGGCGCTTACTTTATTAGATGCAGACAACACACACAGGTCACATTTTTGTCAGAAAGTGCTGCTTTCACAAGATACTTTATGGTGGAAAAAACAAAATTTACTAATTTACACCCAAGAAAATCAGATACCCCAGCTTGAACTTAAATGGCTGGCGAACTAAGGCTATAATTGATAGATAACACTTTTCGATCATTTCTGGTGTTTTAAGTAGAGCTGTGCAATTAGTCGTGTATATATAATCAGATTTCAATTATTACTCTATTCAATTACAAAAATGTTGTAATCATAAACACAATGAAATTGCCTTCTGTTCAGAAAAATGCACTCCTTTTGTCGCTCAAAACCTTGAGCAAAGTCAATACTACACATTACTGAAAAATATTCGGTCTATATTTTCTCTAATTTTGACAATCGTGAAGTAATTGTTTGAAATGATCATGATTTCAATTAAGAGCTAAATAATTGTGATTATAATTTTTGTGATGAAAGTGACGAAAATATAGTCAAGACTAGCACGATGGATTCAAAGTCAGCAAATTACTCAAATTGGGGAATGACACCTGGAACTAGACCTGGACCGGATTGCAATTGCAAGAACTAAATACAAATAATGTTGTGAGAATTGTGCGCAGCAACAGTGAGTAATGTAATCTCGACTGCAAAAAAGTCACAACACAAACTGTTTCTGAGAGATAAGAGGGCTAACCACTCTGCCACTCGTCACACGTACATGTCCTAATCATGACATGCATCGTCAGTTTTTCTCAAACTAAATTTGAACAGCCATTGATGTCATTTTTATGAGGAATATTTTGCAAATAAAAAATAAATAGTTTGATTTGTGCACTGGAAAGCAAACAGTATAAAACTGGATGCACTAAATTAATAAAAAATAAAAAGAGGTTTAAAGATTTGTGAGTAATACAGACGACTGTGACCTTGGAGTCAGTCTGTGCCGTCACACTTCATGAACAAAAGTTAAATGAGGAGTTAAAGGGACATCGGTGTCTGTTACCTGTCTGTCATTTCGTGTCCGTTCCAGCAGAGGGAGCTGTTGGCAGAAGGCGGCTCTCGGCTGCACAGAGCTTCTCCCAGACCACTGTAGAAGGAGATGAAGCCCTTCAGGCTCGAAATGAACTCTCTGTGAAGGAGACGGACAAGACTTAATCTAAACTAACATCACTGTGAGGAGGAAACAGGGAGAATTATACAGAAAGAGGGAGAAGAGAGAGAGAGGGGGGGGGGGGACAAAGAGAGAGAGACAGAGAGAGAGAGAGGGGGGGAGACAAAGAGAGAGGGACAAAGAGAGAGAGGAAGGGAGAGAGATAAGACAGAGAGAAAACAGAGAGAGGAAAGAAAGAGGCGAGGAGAGGGAATGATGAAGAGAGTGGGAGAGAGAAGAGAGAGGAACGAGAAAGGCGGGTGAGAGAAAGACAGTGGATGAGAGTGAGTGGGAAAGACAGGAGGAAGAGACAGAAGGGAGAGAAAGATGAGAGGGGTGTGAGAGAGGAGAGGGGAGAGTTAAGGAGAGGGAAGGGAGAGATTGAGGGAGTTGGAAAGAGAGAGGAGAAGAGAAGAGAAAAAAGAAGAAAGGAGAAGAAATAGAGTGAGAGGGGATCATAAATCAGATGAACAATTTGGTTGAATTTACTCTACAGTAAATGAAAAGGAAGATCACATCAACTGTGTCACTGCAACAGACAAAACATGAAAGACACAGGAGATGAGAGAGCGAGGGAGGGGGGGAGACAAAGAGAGAGAGACAGAGAGAGAGAGGGGGGAGACAAAGAGAGAGGGACAAAGAGAGAGAGGAAGGGAGAGAGAGAGAGAGAAGGAGGAGAGAGGGGGGGACAAAGAGAGAGAGAGACAGAGAGAGAGGGAGGGAGAGAGAGAGAAGGAGGAGAGAGAGGGGGGGAGAGAGAAGGAGGAGAGAGAGAGAGGGGGGAGACAAAGGGAGAGAGACAGAGAGAGAGAGGGAGGGAGAGAAGGAGGAGAGAGAGAGGGGGGAGAGAGAGAGAGGAGGAGAGAGACAAAGAGAGAGAGACAGAGAGAGAGGAGGGGAGGAGGGAAGAGGAGAGGAGGAGGGAGAGGAGGCAGAGGAGGAGTGGGGGGAGGGGAGGAGGGAGTACGCAAGAGACAGAAGAGACAGAGGGTGAGTAGAGAGAAGGTGTAGATAAAAAGGGGAGAGAGAATGAGGAGAGGAGTGAAGGGAGGGTCGATGTCTTATTCAAAATTTCATAAAAATGACTATTTGTCAGCCTTTAAACATGCTCTTGAGTACCTTACATTTACCATCTCATGTTTTGAAACATTTTTTTTTAATTATTGAGTAAACGACAGGATTTATCAGCCTGTATGAAATAACACTTACTGAGTGAATTCAGCCAGTAGATGGCGCTTAGCCCATACACCAGGGGTGGGCAATTATTTTGACGCAAGGGCCACATTGGATTTTTACACTTGCCTGGGGGCCGGACCATTTTACACACATACTACTACACATAGACTTAATGCCTAAAATACACAAAAAATTACTACAGAATAGCAAAAATCATTACCTTTATTTAGTGGGAACAGTGCAGTTGATCACTCCTTTTATCCAATGCATCAAAGTTTGGTGTTATTCTAGTGGTGGCTGTTCTTAAAACTGATTTTTAATGAACAAGCAGCTGCTCAGGAAACTATAAAATGACAATTGCACCACACCTAACTCATACAATTTTTTATTGAATGCTTTGCGGGCCGGATCAAAATGCCAAAGGGCCGCATGTGGCCCCCGGGCCTTAGTTTGCCCCCCTCTGCCTTACACAGTTGAGTGAAGTTAGCTCTGAAGAGACGCTATGATGTGGTTAGCAGCAGCAGTTATCGTGTTTAGAGGCAGAAATGCTTGGCGATAATTTAATGACTAAAAACAGCATAAGATTCTCGGACAAGTGACGTGTAAGATCTCAAAATATATCCCGGATCAAGGGAGTTCAGCAGGAAGTGTTTTTAATGCTCACAGCACCTTCTTTGCATCTATTTAGAGCGTTTTATTGTATGAGAAGCAGGAACGGCGCCGTTAGCACGCTAATGTGTGTTAGCTTTACCCAAAATGGCAAAACTCTCTCAAAGACTCGTGAAAAGTGCTCATAAAGTCATCACAGTGAATATTTATGATGCTAGGACTAAATGAGGAAAGTGAGCGATACATGTGACTGATGTAAAGAGTTTAAAACAAACTAGTTGTGTTTTTCAAAGTTTCAAAACAGTAAAACTCCCCTTTAAGGGTCTGGAATCACAGGTTCAGATGTGATTATAGTTCTGTTTTCAGTTCCTGTTTAACCCATGAGCGCGCAGGCTAAATATTGTACATCTATGAAAGTTTGAGGAAAATAAAATGATCTCTTTGCAAACATTTTAACGTTTGACAAGACGTTAAAATGTCTTTTCAAACGTGAGAACTGGTCATTTAGAGATTGAACCCTTAAAGGTTGCAGAGGATGCAGAAAAAACAAATAAATACAAGTCATATTCAGAAATGAGCTGTTTGCATCTAGAAGGACATTGCTATTAAACGCACTGATGATATTCCTGCGTAAATTAATAAATAGTACAATAAATGTCCATGTGTTCTTGTGTGGGTCTGATGTGAGGTGCACTTGTTTGTCTCACCTGCGCAGCCCGGTCAGCGTCTCGTCCGGGTCGGTGGGGCTCTGTGCAGGGGTGAGAGAGGCGGGGTGAGGCGGGCGGGACACGGGGGCAGAGTGGGGGTGAGGCAGAGGGGGGAGTCCCACTGAGCGAGCGCTCCTCTGGGGGGCGTGGCCACACATGCCACTCATCTGAGGAGACACAAGAGGAGAGTTTAAGGATGCAGACCGTGAAATGAGTTTGATTTGGTTCATCAGTAAAAACTACAATCTCAATGAGCAAAACCAATACATAGGAAAGATGTAGAGATGATGAAGTATAAATACAGTTGGCGTCGGAGGGTAAACCCCCAAACAGACCTCTGTGGGCGGAGCAATCCATGCCTTTTAATGTAAAGAGCTGGAACAACTTCAAGAGCAAGTTTAGAACTTTAGAAAGAAGAGCAAAGCTGTGGACTAAATGCTACCACGATGCTAGCGCCATCTGCAAGCATTTATTAGCATGATAATTGAAAATAATTGAATATGCAGCTTATGGATGCTCTGTACATGCGGTTTTGGTTAATGGATTATAAACATGTATAAGGTGTAACTAGTGCATCAACACTAGTGCTTATTAACAACTTATAAATAGTTTACTAAGGAACATTAATCTCTTTACTCTTCTGAGCTAACGAGAACTCCGACAACCAAGTTCAGACTTTGGTAACGTTCATCTTGTCTTCAGTTACGATACACAGTATGTATCTTGATTACTTCAAGTCAGACAACTTTTTGACCAGTGACATTTCTGAAGAGGCTCACAGATATATCTCACTCACATAGTCTGACTGGAGGAAATCAAGATTTAAGACGCACTTGTGACTCAGCACAGAATTTACCAGGACAGTAGCATTTCCAATTGAATCGAGCAGCGTTTGCATCAGAAACATGAGCCATAAAAGCAGAAGCAGAAGCCTGTGGACTGTCCCTGGTTTACTCCTGGTTTGTTCTGGACAGGATGAACACAGGAGGGATTTGCATCACGAACACTCATTGTCTCCTGAGCCTCACCTGAGTCTGTGGAACACGTGCCCCTCAGTGTCTTATTACAGCTGCATTCATCAACTTTTACTCACTTAGTTTCAGTGTTCATTTTGTCAACTAAATTATTTCATCATAGTTTTGCTGACTAAACTAAATAAAAACTAAATAAAACATAATTACAGTAAAATGACTAAAAGAAGGACATTACAATCATTTTTGTCGATTAAAACTATGAGTTCAAGAATAGTTTTTGTCGACTTAAAGTACACTGCAAAAATTTATTTCTAGATGAGTTAAAAAGTCTTGATTTTAGGATATTAATCTTAATTTCAGACGTTTTGACGAGTTAAGATTAGTATTTGATGAAACTAGATTATTACTTATTACTTGATATTAACCGTTTCTGACTTGTTTCAATACATTATTTCTTACTTCAAGCCAAATTATTTGCAAATGGTTAAAAACATGCAATGGCAAATTTATTCTCTTATTTTAAGCAAAATTATCCCAAAGCCAGAGAGAAATACCTTGAAACCAGTGAAATATTCTGCATCACAAACTATTAAATTGAGTCAAAAATATTCAAATACAGATTAAAATGATAAATTGAAGTCATTATATGCTAGAATAGATACACATTTTTTGCTGTGGACTAATAAAAATGAGACAGAAAGAAAATGAAAACTGCAAGCAGTGATGAAGGGCCTGTGACTGTGGAGGGGCGCTCTTCAGTGGGACGGCTGCACATCGGCCCTGGCGTGACATGTGATTGTAAATATGGTCCTGTCCAATTATAACAGGGGGCGCTGGAGAGCCATTTTAAATACACTAGTCTTCTTTATACATGAGTATGTGCAGGTCTTTAGACAAACGCTTCAGTGGGTTCGGCTAAATCTGACAGTGCTTCAAAAATTGCAAGGATTTTTATTCTGTCAAATGGCTGCCTCATTAAGAGGTTGTTATGTATTCAAATTCTTGTAACAATGTTTGATCCCAGATATGTCCTGATGATGCTGACTCAGTTTGGAGGCCGTCCAATGAAAACTCTAGAACAAGTTTGTTAAAGTACGAGGGCTAGATTTTGGAAATCAACTGACTTTTTTTCCTCAGGGCCACATACACAATGTGTGGATCAAACTTTCGTTGGAGGCCAACAAAGTATTTTTCACTTCGT
>CM033630.1:13600474-13675649 GCA_019453435.1 Rhinogobius similis
AAACAATAATAAACACATGCAATTCACTCAAAAAAATGTATTTGAATTAACGTGATTGTCAAGCACAATTCTTTACCAAAACCACAACATTTAACACTTTAATCACTTTTACTTTTCACTCTTAAAGTGCATTTTTAAAAAGAGGCATCACAGCTTTATTTTAGTAGATTTTTGAATGTGATACTTTTACTTTAAGTGTTTTTTCTTTGTTTTTTTACTTAAATAACTAAACTTCTTCCACTATTCTTGTCTTCTTGAGTTAGTTTACGAGTTCATAATTCGGTCTTTTACTTAAAGAGTTCATTTTTCCATCTTCTCTCAGATTTTCCTGCTCACAGCTGTGTTTTGAATGCACACTGTGAACTGAACCTTATTTTAAAACATAATTTGCAAATCTTAACACTTCAGTCACAAGTCGGTGTTTCTTTCAAAATCGTGCAGCTTTTAGGAGGAACATGTGAAAATAAAACATCTCCAGGAACATTTTAATGAGCGATAATTTTCGCTGTTTCGCTCTGAAGAAGCAAGAAGCTCCGAAATGATTGAAAACACAACAATTACGAGGAAGAATAACTACATTTATTCATTTATTTAAGTCTTTTGAAGCATGTTATACTCAAAGGCAAATGTTTCCTCTTTCTTTCCGTTCCGTGTTGTTTATTTGACGATCATTTTGGGATTCTTCGAGGAGCTTTATAAAAACAACAGCGCGTCACGGCGCTGCATCACCACTGGGGGCAGCGCGAGGAGCTGCACCCACAAACAGAGCCACGTCCTGGGGTTTTATCAGAGCGGAGCAGCCCCTGGATCTCAAAGGAAATAATTACAAAGAACAGCAGGTTTTTCTCTCAGGACGGGGTGAAATCAACTCAAATGAGCAAAACAAGCCCTCATTTTACACCGTAATTTAGACGGAAATACAGAGACGGTTTATTCTCCAATTCACTCTGAGAATCTGAAACTTAAGATTGTATTTTAACTGCTATAAAGAGATCGTATTTATCTAAAACAGGACGACATTCAGGATTGGTTTGTGCTTTTTTTAAAGGGCAGATCGAGACTGAGAGAGTGTTAAAGGCAATAAATGTGAGAAAGAAACTATTATTTTTGTGCGTTTGTGTAATATTTTGATACTAAAAAGAAATGATCTTGATTTAAAGATTATAAATGTCTGTGATATAAATAGAAATAATAATAAAATCACACAAACCTGTCATATAGTCTTTAATTTGACTTTCAGGCCAATAAATGGGTTCACTAGGCGAACATATTCAGTTATTACCTATATATTTTTAGTTTTAATTACGTTTATGCTCCAAGATACTCCAAAAAGATGCAACATTTACAACTAATTACACATTTCTATACAGACAAAAGTACATTTAATCATCATTTAAACCCTGAAACCAACCAGAAGTATCTCCTGGTAATTCCTCACGTTCCCCTGGTTGGGAAGCTCTGAGGTAAAGGAGAGAGCGTGCCCCGTCGCCCTCTGTCCTCCCGCGGTCGCCCTCTGTCCTCCCACGGTCGCCCTGCCAGCTCGTTCTTTGTCCCGCTGGGTGGACTCAGACCTGCCCCGCCTCGGCTGTCAGGCTTCGTGCCCACTTTTGTTTGTTTGCTGCACGTTTGACTTTGTCTTTTGTTTCACGCACGTCTCACACACTTTCACGTCACGCTCTGCACACCCCTGCTCAAAAAAGCAACAGGTATAAAAACGTGTTAATTCCTTAGTCAGTTAAATAAATAACATGGAGTGACTGCAGCGTGTCGAGCCTGAGTGACTTGTGATGTTTTATATGTTTTTTGTTGGTACTATGTCATGTTTTTGTTGATGCTGCTGACTCCTGCTCCAAGACACAAATCTCTCCAGTCCAGGACAAAAAAATTAAGAAACATGAACCCTAAGACCCTCTTTTTATTCAGGTTAATCTCCTTTCACTTAATTTTATTTCAGTTTAATGGTCATTTTGATGATCGATTAGTCTGGAGATTATTCTTTCCATTAATTGTTTAGACCGCGAAGGGCCTGTGAATATGAGATTTTTTCAATATTCAACTGAGAGCTTACTTATACAACAAAATCGGTCGTTCTTTACTTAATTTTGCAAGTTTCTAGTGTCATTTTACGGGAATTCCTGCTTCTTTAGAGTGATAAACAATCCCTCTGCGCAGGACACATAGTGGAGGTTGCGTGTAGTTCAAAAAACAGTTATTCTTTTCGATTATTTGTCGATGATTGTTTAAATAATTGATTAGTAGTGTTAAAACTTGTTTCAGCACTAATTTTAAAGGATTATGCATCATTTATATTGTTATCAGCCTTTAAACACACTCTTGAGTACCTTACATTTGGCATCTCATGTTTTAGAACAAAATAAGTTTATAAAAACAACATGAAATGATCTGTGTCTGGTTCTGTTTGCTCTGGCACTTACTGCATTTAGGCGCCATCTACTGGCTGCAAATGCATTTGTCAGGAAATGCGAGTGAGCTAGTTAGTTTGGAGTGATCGTGTTTAGAGGCAGAAATGAACGAGTCTGATTTAAGGACAGAAAACCAGCAGAAGATTCTCGGATAAGTGACGCCTAAAATCGGAAAAACCTTATTCATCGAGGGAGTTCAGCAGGAAGTGTCTTTGATGGAGGGAGAGGAATTTTTAAGCAGGATTCCTAAAAATGGTGTGAATGAAGCTAAATGCAACCCCAGGTGTGTTTTTGATGAAAGATTGTTAGAACATGGTTAAAATGAAGGCTGTAATCCTTTAGTCATTTAGTCGGTCGATGGTGTCTTAGTCGACCAAGATTTTTATTAGTCGACTAATCATTTTATTTATATTAAATGATTATTAAATGATTTATATGGCAAAAACGAGAAGATGTGAATAGAGTCAGCTGAAGATTTTGGAGTCTTAATGTATAAATACACCGTCTCCTTGTATTTTTCTGAATAAATAATTGTTTTTGCATGAACTCTTCTACAGCTGTGTTCTTTTGAGTGCAGTTTGGTTTAGATAAATGGAATTACTTTACATTTTGATATATTTTTGCTACACCTCCTTTCAGTCAACCTTTAGTCGACCAAGACATTTTTTAGTCGACTACAGCCAAAGTTAAAAGCTAAAAAGTAAAACTCCCATTCATTTTCTGTGTTGACTTTTCCACAATAAAAGAATAAAACCGAGGCTATGAGCTCTGAGGTAATAATGACTAATGAACATCCATTTATTTCATTTCTCTCCATCAGTTTTTCATGCATTTCGTTGCCCATTGTCGAGTCGCAGCGTCGAGTTTTGCTCCAGTCACAGCAGGAAAAGGGAAAGACAAACGATATGTATTTTCTATTATTTGTCTGTGTCGCGTTTCTGGATGCAGAGCCGTACTTTTACACACTTACAATTGTACAAAACAGAGCGTATTATTCAGTATGACACAGCTTTATCCCATTGTTCTGGCCGGAGTTGTGTCTGTGGGGACTGAGGCTTCCTGGACAGTCTGACTCAGCACCTTTACTCTCTCTCTCTCTCTTTTGTTCCTCCTTCCCTCTCATTTTCTCTCCCGTTTTCTCCCTCCTCTTCCCGTTTTGTCTCCCTCTTTTGTTAAAGGGCACAGGTTGTGAATGTAAAGGCAAAACGTTTCTTCAACAGACGCATTTTCCGGTAAAAAAAAAACCCTCTAAATCCCCTCTTTCTCTCGCTCTCCTTCTCTCCCGGTCTCTTCTCTTTCATTATCTCGTCCGCACACACTTTACATTTTACCGGCTTCGCATTACCGCTGTAGTCGATTCCTCTCAGCGTTTGGGCTCGCAGGTCAAAAGTAAAAGAAACCCGAGCCGCCGCTGAATCGCAGCAGCGGCGGCGGAGGATACGATGGATTTTCCCGTCTGGACAGAGAAATGAAGTCTGTCTTTAATGATACGGGTTAGTGGGAATGTAAATATGGATTTTCTAACTAAAGTAAGCACAGACTAAAGTATACAGGCACAAATGGAAATATTAGACTCAAAAGAACAAACTATGAGTGTGTTTTTACCGTTTAAAAGGGATTATTTGGATGATAATGTATAATTTACTAGTTATTAGAGCTGTTTTTGAGTAAAGTATAAAGATGCACATTGTGACTTGCATGAAAACAAGTATTTGAAATTGAAAAAGTGTTTGCAATTACTGCCAAAACAGTAAACGTATAGCTCTGTCACGATACAAAGACAAAATAAACCGGAACCACTGACACAATAAAACTAGAACATAATATTCGCAGTAAAAAAAACATGAGCTGCTAGAAATAAATAGCAGAATAAAGCACTTTGGCAGAGCGGTCAAAAGTCTCAAAAGTCATCTGTCAATAGTCAATACTTAAACTACTATGGACTCATTTGTCAACACTAAAAACCTGAATAGGAAAATAATTACTTTAACAGTTTTAGAACGGTCCTGAGGTTTATCAGATGAATGAATGAATGAATAAGATCACATGATAACAAAAAGAAAGTACTGTACTATTATTTGTCTTGAAGATTATATTCTGTTGTCTGAAAAAAGGGAATTTCTTAAATCATCTCTGAGCATCAAAATTGGCATCAGGTTTGTCAGTTTAGTTTAATGACAACACAAGTTAGTCAAATGAGTCGTGGGAGTTATGTATTCAACCTTCTACAGCTGTTGTACTACAAATACATCAAACTTACTATAATGCAAATGCTGAGTCAAATAAATATATTGTTTTCGTCATCATGTGTTGAATGAAGAGTCAGTGTCTTCATTTGCCTCTCCACAGATCCAAGGGTCTCATTTATAAATCGCACATATGAACAAAAATATCTCTTTCCACATTGTGATCTAAAGACAACAAAGAAAAGAGTGTTCTGGGAGAAGTCAGTCTGAACTCGGAGAGGCAAGAAGTCTGTGTTTGTAGATGTATGAGGAGGTTTGAGCAAATTTGTGGAAGTTTGTGGAAGTTTGAGGAGGTTTGTGGAGATTTGTGGAGGTTTGTGGAGGTTTGTGGACGTTTGAGGAGGTTTGTGGAAGGTTTGTGGAGGTTCGTGGAGGTTTGTGGAGGTTTGTGGAGATTCGTGGAGGTTTGAGGAGGTTTGTGGAAGGTTTGTGGAGGTTTGTGGAGGTTTGTGGACGTTTGAGGAGGTTTGTGGAGATTCGTGGAGGTTTGTGGAAGGTTTGTGGAGGTTTGTGAAAGGTTGTGGAAGTTTGAGGAGGTTTGTGGAGGTTTGTGGAAGTTTGTGGACGTTTGAGGAGGTTTGTGGGAGGTTTGTGGAGATTCGTGGAGGTTTGTGGAGGTTTGTGGAGGTTTGTGGAGGTTTGTGGAGGTTTGTGGAAGTTTGAGGAGGTTTGTGGAGGTTTGTGGAAGTTTGTGGAGGTTTGTGGAGGTTTGTGGAGGTTTGTGGAGGTTTGTGGAGGTTTGTGGAGGTTTGTGGAGGTTTGTGGAGGTTTGTGGAGGTTTGTGGAAGTTTGAGGAGGTTTGTGGAGGTTTGTGGAAGTTTGAGGAGGTTTGTGGAGGTTTGTGGAGGTTTGTGGAAGGTTGTGGAAGTTTGTGGAGATTTGAGGAGGTTTGTGGAAGTTTGTGGAGGTTTGTAGAGGTTTGTGAAGGTTTGTGGAGGTTTGTGGAGGTTTGTGGAAGAGTGTGGATATTTGAGCAAGTTTGTGGATGTTTGTGGAGGGTTGTGGAAGTTTGTGGAAATTTGAGGAAGTTTGTGGAGGTTTGTGGAAGTTTGTGGAAGTTTGTGGAGGGTTGTGGAAGTTTGTGGAAGTTTGTGGAAGTTTGTGGAGGGTTGTGGAGGTTTATGGAGGTTTGTGGAAGTTTGTGGAAGTTTGTGGAAGTTTGTGGAAGTTTGTGGAGGGTTGTGGAGGTTTATGGAGGTTTGTGGAAGTTTGTGGAAGTTTGTGGAAGTTTGTGGAGGGTTGTGGAAGTTTGTGGAAGTTTGTGGATGTTTGTGGAGGTTTGTGTTAGTTTGTGGAAGTTTGTGGAGGTTTGTGGAGGTTTGTGGAAGTTTGAGGAGGTTTGTGGAAGAGCGTGGATATTTGAGCAAGTTTGTGGATGTTTGTGGAGGTTTGTGGAACTTTGTGGAACTTTGTGGAATTTTCGTTTGTCTGTACATTAACTTTTAGCCAGAATTCCGCGTAATGTTTTATAAATGCGACCCCTGAGCTGTAACATTACCATATTTCCTTCAGCTCAAATGTGTTTTGTATAACCGGGTGTTACTTTAGAGCGATCAATATGTTTTGGCATCTTTCTTGTAATAAAAATGGAGCGGCTAAAGTGTTTAAATAGTTAGAAAACCATCAATGTAGTTTGCTATTTCAGTTTAAGTGCTGTAAGGTTCAATACAGGTTGCCACAGCGACACTGAAAGATGGGTAAAAAGCAGAGAACAAATACTGCTACAGGGACAATAAAGTTTGAACCTAACTTTAATACTTCCAGCACTAAACATTGACTAAAACAAGGCGAGAGTATCAGTGGCTGAAATCTCTGCGCGCTGATACTGTGAGAGAAACTTTAATCTAGTCCTCTTCATTTCCACATCAGTTTATCACACATAAAAGGTGTAACCAAATCAATAGCATCAGATCTGAAACAGGCTCCCTTTGAACCAGGACACGCAGCTCATTTAAACACTTTGAACAGTTCACAGCAGAGACAGAGACCACATGAGAGAGGATTAATAAATAACAACAGCACAGGTCTAATTAGGGCTTTCTTCTGTGGAGTTTGAACAGTTTGAGATTGTTTTTATGCGCCTGCTGCTGGGGCTGATTCTGAACGGAGAAAACAAGAGCAAAAGCAAGAAATGTAGAGGATAAATAAAGGTGTTAGCGATCAGATTTGGAAGAGGAACTGCTGTACCAACGTCTGTCTATCCGATAATTCAGCCTCGACTCTCAATGTTTACCCCAAAGATGTTTTACAGTTGTTTACATGTCTTGAATATGCACTTTTGAGGTTCAAGGTTTGTCATTTGCTTGTCTTATGAAAATGTTACTGATTTGCCTTAAACATCTCTATCTTTCGACTGCAAAAAATTCATGGATTTGTCGAGTCACCTGCTTGTCTCCATGAAGATTGCAAAGTTTAATGCCATTTTGTGAAACATTACAAGCAAAACAACAACTCTACCAGGAAGAAATGAAGGTTTCAGACTTTTAAATGGTCAAATGTCTTCAAAGTATGACCTATAAACAGAAAACCCATGAACAAGCTAAATAATGTTCATTGGCCCGAGCCAGTAAACTGGCGAGGGACATTGTGTTTCGTCGGTTTCTTACATATTATTATTATTTTTCG
This sequence comes from Rhinogobius similis, assembly GCA_019453435.1. Lineage (NCBI taxonomy): Eukaryota > Metazoa > Chordata > Actinopteri > Gobiiformes > Gobiidae > Rhinogobius > Rhinogobius similis. The sequence goes on from CM033630.1 coordinate 13,607,769, forward strand.
CGTTTTCTTACTCTTCGCGGCCCTTTTTGACCCAGTAAACATGCATGAAAAGTCTTCAATGGGGGTATAGTCGCGATCGGCCCGGAAAAAATTTCGTATTTCGTGCGTCTCGAGAGCCGTCCGACCCGAACCGAACGAGCAGCACCGCCCGAATCGGACCCCTATGGGAAATGGGACGAGCAAATTTTGCCCGACGCGCACGAAACTCGGAACAGTGATAGAGAACAGTGACCCGAGCAAAACATGACATTGGAGCGCGGCCCTCGGACCAAGCGCACGGCGGCCATATTGGACCGAATTCGCCACGCCAGTTTGACTTTTTTTTTTTGACGGAGAACTTGGACTAGGGCTTTTGCCACACGTGGGTCTGGCACACATTTATGCGATCGGGACACATTGAAATTTAATAATCTGCCACTTTTATTCGGATATCTCGAATGGTCTCGCCGTGGCTCGCCATCGACGAACGCCTTCGTTTCCTGTTTTTCCGATCGCATGTCACGGCTACACGCTTGGACTGAGAGAGCTGTAATTTCAGTCACGAGTGCGTAATTATGATCTGAATGTAATGCATTAATAAAAATAAATCAAAAGTACTCGCTAGCGCCCCCTACCTATTAAGTGAAAAGTCAACATTGTCCGATTTTGACCAAACTTGGGACATATGTCCAGTGTAGGGCGCCATGAAAAAAACTGAATTAGTGATATGGTGCATTTATCACCGTTGGCCACCAGGGGCGCAAAGAGTACTCACGAAATCATTTAAATAGTTCCTGCACGCACACGCATTCTCCGATCGACATGAAATTTGAAACACACGTAAACGTCAAGCAGCTGAATCCATTTATATGCGCACAATAACAATCAACCCTACGGCGCCACCTGTAGGAGCGCACTAAATTACAATGGGGAGAAAAACAATTACTTTGACTTTTATTTTTGAAAATTTGCACACAAATCCTAGACGGCCTCCTGATCAGAAAAGCCAATGAGACCCATGGCCTATTCTTCACACTTTTGCCTCTAGGGCCCTCCAGGGCCCTCCAGGGCCCTCCAGAGCTCCTAAACATTCTCTATGGGAGAATATGCTCTCTTTACACAAAGATGCAGCAAAAAGCCACTAAGCAGTGAGGAATAGCCACCAAACTTAATACAGTGACTCCTTTTAAGGAAAATAAATGCCCCATAACACCATTTTACATGCAAGTCAAATACAGCCTCTACAGCGCCACCTGTTGGGTCAGGCCTATGGAAAGGGAGACACATTTATTTTGGAGGAGGTCTATGAAATTTGCCACAGTGATAGTACACATAAATATGACCCTAAAACATAATTGGTGCAAACTCATCAGACAAACAACAAGGCGGCCATATTGAATTTAATTTTAGACGCCACTTTAAGTTTTTTCCATTGCAAAAGGGTCCTTGGTTTTTGGACCCACATCAGTCTAACATACACGTTCCTGATCGGGACGCATTGAACTTTGATACTGATCCAACATTTTTGGCCTATCTCACACGTTTAGTCGTGACATCCTGTCTCAAATCGCCTTAATTTCCTGTTTCTTTGCCCGCTCCTCAAAGACACTTGGAATGTGCCTACAGAGCCCAAATTGCCACCAATGATGGAGAATTAAATATTACACAAAATAGACCAGGGAGCACAGGACCACTAATAACTATAGCGCCCCCTACAGTTCAGTTAAAAGTGTCCAGATTGTCCGATTGACACCAAATCTTGGGAGATGATTATTTGCTATATAAGATGCAAAAAAGTCAATGAGACCCATGGCCTATTTTTCACACTTTTGCCTCTAGGGCCCTCCAGAGCTCCTATTCATTCTCTATGGGGGTCTGGCTCTCATCACACAAAGATGCAGCAAAAACCCACTAAGCAGTGAGTAACAGCCACCAAACTTAATACAGTGACTCCTGTTAAGGAAAATAAATGCCCCATAACACCATTTTACATGCAACTCAAATACAGCCTCTACAGCACCACCTATTGGGTCAGGCCTATGGAAAGGGAGACACATTTATTTTGGAGGAGGCCTATGAAATTTGCCACAGTGATAGTACACATAAAGACGACCCTAAAACATAATTGGTGCGCAGTGCTTAGACAAACAACAAGGCGGCCATATTGAATTTAATTTTAGACGCCACTTTAAGTTTTTTTTTTCCATTGCAAAAGGGTCCTAGGTTTTTGGGCCCACATCAGTCTAACATACACGTTCCTGATCAGGACGCATTGAAATTCGATTAAAAACCAAGTTTTGATGATAGCGTTTACGGTATAGCCATGGTTCGCCATCGCAAATCGCCTTCATTTCCTGTTTCTTAAAATTATTCTCCAAGCCACAGACATTGCCGTACAGAGCACAAACTGTAACCACAGATGCCGAATCAAATATTAAACAGAATAGACACAGGAGCACATGAGCACTTTTCACTATAGCGCCCCCTGCTGGTCATGTAAAAGTACCAAAATTTTCGGATTGCCACGAAATCTTGGAATCTAATTTTAAGTGTCAAAAGCTGCAAAAAAGTCAATTACATCAATGCCCTATTTTGGATCGTTTTGCCTGGGGGGCCATGCATATTCCCCATGCATTTCCTATGAGACATGGCACAAATCTATGGAGAGGCCACAATTATTTCGAGCAAAGTCAGTGAAACTCGGCAGACGCATTATTTAGAGGATTTCAATCGAAAAAGTCAATTACATCCAAATCAGGTTTTGGGCGGTTTGGCCACTTCTGGATAGCAGCGCCCGCCAATGCACTTCTATAGGGACGCCACCCGGTGTGAGCAGTGGAGGGGAGGTCACAGGGGCCTGGGTGACGCTCAGAGGAGGAGGACGGTGCACCGGGGCGGTTTGGGACCGGCCGAGGCCGCGTGGGAAGGCGGTCGCGTGCGGGGCGAGGGCCACCGTCGCCGCTTTGCGGCTTTAATATTGAGGTTGTTTTCATACAAATTATTTAAAATATTTCTTACAATTTGGTGAAATATTTAAATCAATTGGTAGTTTATACCATTTCAGAAACAGATTTTAAATAAAATCACAGTCTTGGCAGCATTAACTTAGCTGTTAGGAATGTTAAAAGGTTTGAGAGTGTGTATTTGCAGCCATTAGATCAAGACGGTTCACACACTTTGTAATTATAATCTATTAAGTTAGTGTTAAGGTCAACGCTCACAGTCATTATTCCTCTTAAAAAGGCTTTAACAAAACCATGGGGGGCTTTTAACAGGGTTTAGTCTGCACAAACTGTGAGATATGTGTGAGGAGGTGGTTGGATGTTAGTGAGTTTAGAAAAGGACAGGGGTTTCAAAGAATGAGCTTTCTCTGTGTCTCCTCTGCTCAAACTTTTGCATGTAATGTTTGTGGTCGGAAGGGAAGGAACAGACCACGTATTTGTCACAAACAACCAAATGCACCAGAGTTTTAAAGCTCTGGTACCTGACTTTGTTAATGAATGAGTCACTGTGCTGTGTTCCCTCAGGGCATGTCGCAAAAGCCGAGTGACATAATCAGACCGCTGCTCCCTGCCAGTTTAGTTTAGTCTTTATTTGTCAGGAACCATGTAGAAATTCATTAATCTCACAAAAGAAAATGACTTGCACCAGATTTAGCTACTGTTACTTTCTATCTGTAAAAATTATACATAACAATTTGTTGCTTAACATTGGCTCGGTAGAATACACAATAAAACTTCAGAAAATAGCTTGAATCGTTCGCACAAATCTTACAATATATGTGCTCAATTATTAGAGTGAAAATTGCAAAAACAGTTTAGCTTGACTGCACAGTTGATTTTCTAAAATGTGCTTTTTCAAGTTTTGTGTGGAATTATTAAGCTCTAAAGACAATTTCAGACTGTTTGGAAGTTGGTTCAACTGTCTGAGAGTTAAAAATGAAAAGGCCGATTGTGCAAAGGGAGGATCTTTTGGGGATTGTGTAGTTTCTGTTGCAGTGGAGCGAGTGGATCGGATATTTTGTTCAGAGCAACATTTAACAGTGGAGGTGGTATTAACACTTCAGAATATGGTTGTCAAAATTGAGCATTTTGTTTTTAATGAGGATATTACAGTAGTGACAACAAAGGTTTTTTTTCAAGTGCTTTCAATGGCAGGTTACAGATAAACCTGAGAGATTTGGTCCAATTGGCCTGTACTTTAACGATTAAAGACCCGGATGTAAGAGCCATACTCTGTTTAAAAGCTGTTATCATGCTAATAGCCATAAAACATGCTCAAACAATTACTTAAACGGTTTAAAACAAAGCAGAAAGATAAAATACCACACTGTCGCTGTCCGTGGTGCTGAACCTCTTTTAGTTTATCTAACAAGGAGATTGTACATTCTAGTCTCACGGGCCAAAACGTACCACTCTTTCACAGAACTATGAAGTCGTGAAAAGTGTCTTGCTCAATAACACAACAATCCTAAATAAATAAAACATAAATCTCATTCGCATGAACAGCCAGAGGACTCTATCTCTGCCATCTCTGCTGCCCTTGAAAAACGACTCCAAATTGTTACACACTGTGGACCTCATGGAGCGACTGAGCCAATATTGAGGCACAGACACAGAGGACAGCCAGGACCCCTCCTCCCCCGTCGGCCCCCCGTCCTCCCCCCGTCAGGCCCCCGTCCTGTCCCGCTGTTTGATGTCTTCTCTATCTCTCCTCCGCTCGTGGAGAAATGCAAGATTTATGAAGCTCTATTTTTACCGGTTACTGCAGAGGAAGACACAAAGATGTATTGAGGTAACGAGGGAGAGAGAGAGGGGGGGAGGAGAAAGAGGGAGAAAAGAGAAAGAGTAAGATAGAGATGGAGCGAGAGAGGGCCGGAGATCGGGAATTGGAAGAGAAAAGAGATGAGTTGGAGTGAGGGAATAAGAGAGAGAGGGTCAAAAGGGAGGGAGACAGGGAGAGTAGGGGGGTGAGAAAAGTATGGGGAAAGAGCATGGGAGGGAAGGAAGGAAGGAAGGAAGGAAGGAAGGAAGGAGGACATAGTGAGTGCGAAGGTGATAATGAAGGGAGAGTGAGAGTAAGGAAGAGAAGGGAAAGAAAGTGGGAGAGGAGTGAGGGGTAAGGTAAAGATGGACAGAGAAAGAGAGTAAAACGGGAGGGAAATGAAGAGAGAGAAAGAGACAAAAAGGGATGAAAAGGAAGGGAGACAGGGAGAAAGAGAAAGGGAGGGAACAAAGGAAGGGAGGAAGGAAATAGAGAGTGAGAAGGTGACAGAGAGAGAGAAAATAGGAGGGAAGAGAGAAAGAGGAAGAGAAAGGAAAGAGTCGGAAAGGGAGGAGGGGTTAAGGTAAAGATGGACGGAGAACGAGAGTAAAAACGGGTGATGGGTGAAAAGGAAGCAAAACAGAGAAAAAGAAGGAGTGAGCAAGGGAGGGAAGGAAGGAAGAGAGAGATAGATTGAAAGAGAGAGGGGAGAGTGCAAAAAGTAGGGGGACAAAGAAAGAAGAGTAAGAGAATGGGGCAGGGAGTGAGAGAGAGAAAGAGAGAAAGATTGAAAGGGGACAGGAATAAAGCTAGAAAAAGGAGCAAAAGAGAAGGGATAGGGTGAAAAGGGGAAGAGAGAGAGAGAGAGAGAGAGAGGAGGGGGAGAGAGAGCCCTGCAGGAGGAAGGGACGAGGGAGCATCGATCAAAACATGACCCCTGGAAACGAACAGAACGAGGGTGAGAGGAAAGTAAGACGGATAAGAGTGAGATTCTCAGATTAAGTGCAGTTCTGACTTTAGACACAGGAGCGCTGTGGGCTTTACTCTGATAAATCTGCTCCCGCCGCGAGACCCCAGACCCACAGGACTCAGATCATAAACACGCGCCACTCGGGGGTTTAAGAACGTGTCCATAACCTTCAAACCCACAGAGAGAGACGCCATCATTTTACACGATCTGAGAAAAAAGTCTGATATCAAAAAACACAAGGAAGTTAAAACTAAAACTGCGCAAGCCTTGATTTATGGTCAAATGTCAAAATAAAACCATATTAAAGATTAAAAATAAATCAGAATTCGGCATAATCTCTTACTTTTTTACATTTTAGTTTGTATTGCTGTGATATATTTCTTTTCAATACTGATTATTACATTAGCCAATGTTACAATCTCTGTTTTTGCGATTTATTGTGCAACTCAATCTTCCATGTGTTAAGATTTAATTTAAACTTAAACTTTTCTTAATTGAATTTAAATCACAGACTTGACCTGAACTTTTTTAAATCTAAGTTTCTGATTTAATACATTCACACTTGTGCTGGTTTGGCCTTGGTTTGATCCAGGTTTAGTCCTGAGGCAGACTGGATGGTGCTGTTCTAGTCCTGGTTAAGTCTTGGTCGAGTCCAGTTTTAGTTGGGTTTAGTTCCAGTTCAGTCCTGTCTTTGATGTGGTGTTTGTGAACGGGACAAGTTTCTTTTGCGTCATGAAAACCACAGTTAAGCAACGGCAACATGATCATTTACCAGATGTCATGTGATTATATTTCAAGCAGTTTAATAAAGTGCCTTTCTAGACACTTAAAGTCGCCTAAATAATGATAATTTTCCCATAGATTTCTGATTATTGGACTCAATTAGCGTCAAAGTTTCATCCAGAAGAGAAGATTGTCGTATAAATTTAAAATAATTTGGCTCAAAAATTTATCACTTTTTTGTTGTCAAACAGCTGTCAAAATAAAACAGCATTTCTAAAGGATCAAAGAAGATTCTCGACTGTTTTCTCTGATGTAACACAAGAGGTAAACGCACTCTCAAGCACCACTCAGAACGTGAACAAACAAACGCAAGCCTCTTGGAGCTGCACCAGTGAGAGTCTGCTCCCAGAGTCAACACCAGAGGATGTTTGTGTTTGAGCAGAGTGCAGGTTCAGTCCCAACGGACAGAGATGTGTCCCTCACACCTTTAGACTGTTTTACTGAAATGGCTTTAGGTTAGAGGGGAGAGGGGGGAGGGGGAGAGGGGGGAGAGGAGGAGAGAGCAGCCCTGGACCTCACACATCAGTAACACAGACAGGACGCACTGATGATGCTGTTCACACCATCATCGCTCACCACAGACACACACAGGGCTCTGTCTTTATACTTTCCTGGCTCTTACTGTCTGCTCAGACACAGGGGCTGGAGCAGGGGCCGCTGCCGGGGTATGTTTGGGGGTGTGTAATAAACTTTACAGTTCACTGCTCAATCCAGAGCCCCAACAATGTGATTACATTAGATTTGAAGCTGAAATAGTCATCACAGACAGTAACAAAACGCGTAAAAGCAGAGTCTGTGACAAAGGGCGGGTCAGAAACATGACGATGAATATGATGATGAAGTAATGAATCCCAGCCCTTGTGCTCAGAGGCCGCTGTGAGCGAGGGAGGGACTGTACAGCTGTGATGTAATCAAATCATGTAATGAGACTATGTGGGACATTATTAAAACAAATATTATGTAGGAACAGCCATTTTACACAATATATCAAACATATGGCCATATTTTTTTATCAGGGTCAAATCAGGGGGCACCCCCTAAAGCCTTTGGTCTGGAGGACCTGACACATCACAGACACTCATTTGTAGCATGTGTCTCTCAAATGAAATCACTGTTTGTTTTGACACGAAAGGCCCTCATCAGTTAATCTTTGGTTAATCCACCTGTCAATCAGAATTCATGGAGCTCGACTTTGATTTCAGATGGGTCTTTGTAAGGTAAAGGCGTGTCTTGTCTTTTTTTTTTTTTTTTTTAATTCTAGAGAAAAAAAAAAATGGGTACAGGAGTTTTATGAAGTGACATATACACACATATATAAAAAAAAGATTCCCTTCTCACCCTCCGCGGGTGGTCTCATCCATCTGTGTATATATATATATATATATATATATATATATATATATATATATATGTGTACTGCTGTGTGCTTTTGTGTACTGTTGTGTACTGTTGTGTACTGCTGTGTACTGTTGTGTACTGCTGTGTACTGTTGTGTACTTTTGTGTACTGCTGTGCTGTGTGTACTGTTGTGTACTGCTGTGTACTGTTGTGTACTGTTGTGTACTGTTGTGTACTGTTGTGTACTGCTGTGTACTGTTGTGTACTTTTGTGTACTGCTGTGTACTGCTGTGTACTGTTGTGTACTGTTGTGTATGTTTGTGTACTGTTGTGTACTGTTGTGTACTGTTGTGTATGTTTGTGTACTGTTGTGTACTGCTGTGCTGTGCACACACAGAAGCCAAAGGGTGATTGTGATGAAACTGAGCAGCCTCACTTTGAAACGTTGGACCTCATCCACAGAACCTTTCAGAGCGAGCGCTCCACCTTCAAACTACAGCTGCACAAAGTCACTGAGTCCAGGAGAGACACAGCTTTACACACAACAAAGACATTCAAATAAGTGCTTAAAGTACACACTGTAACTTTTCTGGTGGTTTTACTTTGCCTGGAAAGTTCTACGTGGTTTATCCTCCACCAGAAAAGGCCAGGACCGCCAAAACAACCATGGAATCAAACTTAGTGAAATTAAACTAACGTCAATAATTTGTTAGTTGACCAATATTATGCCTTGTTTGTATTGTTACTGGTCTTTAAACATGCTCTTGATTAAATTTCCTTTGGCATGACATGTTTTTACTAGGAATTAAACTTTTTTTTACAAAAAACAATATAACTTTGTCTCAGTCTTGCGAGACAGAGTGACTTAGCTTCGGCTCCATCTATTGGCTGCAGAGGGAATTACACAATTTTAAATACACATTGCTTGTTGTACTAGCTGGGTTCTGTTGATGCACACACTGGTAATGACTGTGATTTGACGGCAGAAATGTTCAGTGTGACAATGAATTATGGACTTAAAAACAGAGCAGAAAAACATGTATTACATTCATTTAATGCCACAAAATTGTTTTAAATGAGCTAAAAAAAATAAATAAATAAATAATACATACAATTTTACTCACAACTTTATTCTGGCTGTGGGTGTCCATTCATGGTCTAGTTTTGTCCCCCACTTGGGGGACAAGTGGGGGACTTTTTGTACATTTGTGTCTATTACACAATTATAAGTACAAATAACATTATAATACGCATAATTTTCAATTTACTTGGACCCAGAGCTCTGAAACTTCACACAGTCGTAGTTGACCAGTGGCAAGACCTGTGGTGAATTTGGAATATATGAAGTTTGATAGAGTTATTTGAAATCAAGCATTGTTTTTTATATCCAAAAACATTCATCATTCTAGTTATATCATGAGAAACTTTCTTGCCTTTCAAATGGTGTATAACACGTATATTGAACTCTTTTAATACTCGTTTTAATCTGGAAAATTACACTTAAAAGACACTGGGCGAGAATGGAAAAAAACAGGTTAAAGAAAAGCTTCATTACATTGTCAGACTCCGCCTTGTTACCCGCTGACAGTGACGTCGTACATTTGTATTGAGCTTGCGGTTCATGTCTCTTTGCTGGGACTAAATTAGCGACTGGAGAAACAATAGCTGTGTCCTTTCACTGACTCCTTTGAGCACAGAACGTTAGCATGAGATTACACTGAGAGAATGAAGCACAAAATATAAATCCACCTCAAAAACAAACCTGGATTCAGAGCAAATGACAAATGACTTTATAACACAAAACTCAACACTGTAAAGGACGTTTGAACTTTGTCTTCATCACAGTCAAGACATTTTGACAAACCAAGTACAAAACTCTCAGCAAAAATGTCTAGTTAATCAATTTTCAGGTAGTGCTCGTGTCCATTGACGTCTTCTAGGGCCAAAGCTAATTCAGTCAATAGTTTTGACTGAAGAAAAACACTGGACATCTTCAGAAAATCAAAAGTCAGTCCTCCCTGAATCGATGTTTTTCCTGGTTTTCCTGTTGGAGCCGCAGAGCACAAGTGGGGTTAAACCTGTTACTAAATAAATGATGCAGTTTGGAGGCTGTTACAGAGGGATCAGAGCAGGTCTACAGCAGCTGCTCCAAGTCGGGCACAAACGCCTGTATTTTTCATAAAGACTTCACCTGATTTCAAGTGAGCGCAGATTTAACAGAGAACAGAGCTTTAAAACAGACACAGAACAGATCCATACAGGTAAATATGATCAGCTTTAATGTAATTCGAGTTATTCTACTGTTTTATAAATAGTCACCATGTGTTTTTGTAGTAAATTTGTTTCAAGGTGCAGTATGTAACTTGGAGATTGTATTGCTTTGCCTGGAGTATGGCATTAAACATATGTATATCTCGCATTTACAGTTTTTATTGCTCAAAATACCCTTACAAAAAACAGCTCATCATTCCACAAATCTGACTTGTAACTCTGACTGTCACTTGTTTGTTAAGTTTTAAGGCTCATTTATGTGCTCTATGTTCCAAATATGCATCCTGGAGGTTTCTGTCTGTCCTCTGCGTTGTTCTGGCCGTCATTTTGTCCGTCTCCTCAAAGCTTATGAGCACTGTTCCCTCTAAGCTGCGCGCGTGCGCAATTGCGCACAGCTCCCAGGGGCATCGCGCAGAGAAAATCTTTGTCGCGCACGAGAGAAAACGAGAGAGAAAGAGAACGATTAGATTTAATCAACCCAACCCCGAACTCTCAGAACTCACACTGACAAACTTGATTTGAGTTCATTCATTCTGGATCTGACTTGTCTCCGCGCGTCATTACGCGTCTTTACGCGGCAGCGGTGTGAGCGCCGTGAGCAGCGCGGCACAGACACAGACTTCAGACTCCTCTGTCCTCAGCACCAGTGAAGAATCATGAACCAATCAGAGCAAACGCCACAGCGCGTCTACAAAGTTTAGCGCTTTGCACAGTTTTCGCGTGTATTGATATGCAAATTAGCCGCGTGCGTAACGAGGCGTTAAGTTCTTTATGCACAGAATAATCCCAAGTGAAAACTGGAAGAATGAAAATTAATGGCCACTGACGGAAAGTTTATTTAGGCTTTGAAGACTGTCTTGTTGTGTCAGAGCAGACAGTAAAGTCTAATCAATGACATCCTTCAAGAATTAACTGTAAATTATCATTAGGCCTATTTGAAACATGGGTTTATGATCTAAACATGACACACAGGTTACTTTGTCCAGAGGCTTCAGAGGAAATGTAAGCAGGTTACTGAATATTGCACAAAAGTGTTGCTGGATAAGAATCAATCTTTATATTAAAATGCATCAGAAAACTGTGAAAGCTTTGGAGGGAAAAACACCATGACTCTGATTTGAACACAACTTAATGATGATTTCCATTTTTTTTTTATTAATTCTACCTAAACCAAATTATAGCTGAGGGGCTGTGATCAGAGAGGAGGACAGTGCAGCTCACAGAGAAACACTGACAAGATTTGACACAAGTGATCAGCAGCATGTGAACTACACAGGTTAACCCAACTGTGCCACAAGTTTTCTTATGATAAACAAAGCCTCCATTTGAATCTTGGGCAGAAGTCGCCTGCAATCATAATGTATGATTAAAGGTGTACGATGTAACTTTTGTGTGGAGGGCCTGCCATTAGCCTATTGCATGATCATAAAATGTATCACTGTAACATTTGAGTTTGTTGATCTAAAACACCCCAAATCCCAGGATATTACATCCATTTTGCTGAAAATCTTCTGGGGGAGGACCCCCAGAAGACCCCTTTCAAAGTTACCTGCTATAAGTTAAATTCAAAATTAGATCCAGGGATGCTTCATTAATGGATGAAGGCCAACAAAACCCAATACAGACTGTGTTACTGCACTGCTCTGATCTCAGGTTTTGAACGAGTGACACCGATGTGGCCACAGTGCGTCTGATGTCGCTCACATGGTCCAAGGCTCTGCTCAGGGAGTTTTTGTGTTCGCTCAGACACATGAAAAATTAGAGGGAACATTGCTTATGGGTGTGCAGTACATGTGGCGACCACAGGGGGCAGTACTATGGAGGCTCAACTTAAAGGACAAATATTATGCTAAATTGTTACCTTGTCAAGAACATGCCTGGAGTTGCATTTAGCTTCATGCGCACTTGTATGAAGAAAATCCTCTCACTACGAGCATCAAAAACACATTCTGTATTTCCTCGATTTGTGACCTTTTTCGATAACTGGCTGTCCATGAATCATTGTCAAACTTGTTCTGAGCATTTCTGGCATCATATCATGATCATTGCAAGTGCTAGGCTAAAGCATTTCTCAGAGAACTTTTGAGTTGGTTATTTTAACGTGTAAGCACAATGCAACCAGTAGATGGCGCCAAAACTCAGTTAGTGCCACGGGAAACAGCAGAGATACAGATTTTATTTTGTTTTTTAGTTTCATATGCCAAACCTAAGCAGCTCAAGTGCATGTTTAAAGGCTAAGAACAATGCAAAAAGGCACAGTATTTTTCCTTTAGAGCTTGTGGATGTGCAGTAACAGAGCTGTACCTGTGCTGACCACTGGGGGCAGTAATGAAAGCAACAGTGGAAGCTCAACAAATAAACGCTTCTCTCGCCATGTACCCTTGGCTCTTTTCCAACTAAATCTATCTAAAAACTGCAGCGGTCGCCTTCATCTTTGTTTTTTATGCTCTATTTGTGTCATTTTGGACAATTTGGACTTCGAGCGCCCTCTGCTGGTTATTTGACAGCACACAGCCAGACATAGAAACAGTTGGAAGTAAAAATGCTGTGACAGTAACTATGCTTGGAACACGCATCTGTTTAAGTGTGAAAAAGGAGCATAAATTCCAGGAGAAGCAATAACATTTCCAAAAAGACAGACAAAAAGCTGAATAAAAGCACTACAACACTACACTACAAACCAATCTTTGAAACTTAATTTACATTTTTATACAAACTCGTTGCCTCACTGCCCTGAAAGCAGTTTGCTGTGATGCAATAAGCCTAAACATCAGATGTGATTACACGACATGAGTCATAAATTTCTCATTATTGCCAAATGATACAGAAATTGCAAAACCGTGTTTTAGTTTCCGTAAGTACAAGTACAAAATAACACTAGTAGTCTAGTCTAACAGTAGTAATTCTCTAAACTAAATACGTTTCTCAGACTCTCAACCTTCATCATCACCAGTTTATCTATTATTTGTTTTATTGAACTTCTTTGATTTCTGTCTGTACATTATATGTTTGTAGCCGTATACATGAACGTATAGGGCTGATAATCACAGAACCAAATATATTTTACTAACTGTATTTCTTTGTCAAACCAATAACTGCACAAACTTAATATGTAATTCACCCATTTTAGTATAAAGATATCAATATTTCCATATTTTAGTACAGCCTTATTGATGAAAATGACCTTGTTAGTTGAGTACAGTTTCTTGAATTAAGAAGAAGAGTTCATTTGCAAAAACAGATAAGAGCCTTCTAAAAAAGTAATATAAGGCTTGCAGTTTAGTCTTTGCTTAGTATTGTTTTAAAGCAAAATGTATTTTATTGTGATCAAAATATTATTCCATCCCTACTTCTTAAAAGCCAACAGACATTATTTTAGTTGATAATATTTGCAGACGATGGTAACAAAACAAAACAAACTTTTTCTAAATTTTCTAAATGGAAATATCTGTTCTGCAATTGTGGGCCAGTCTGTGAATAAGATTTCCAGAGGGAATATTCAACAGTCATGTTCCACTTAACAGGAAATAATGTCTTATGCCACTGGTCAAAAGTCTGATTAAAAAGTGTTAATTCTAGCCATTTAAGAGTTGTTTTGTGTACATTTGTGCACAAACTCACCAGTGCAGTGATCCTGGTCTTGGCGTTGACCACGTGCTTCAGAGACAGTTTGATGATGGACGGCAGCCGCAGCACCACGGCCTCCATGTCCTGCTCGGCTCTCATCGCCGACGCCAGCTTCCCCAGACCCTCCACGTACGTCCTCCAGTGCGGCTGCACCTCCACGGCGCCCCCTAGGCAGCCCTGCATCACCGCCTGGCACAGCCCCTTACAGGCCACAGGCTCCAGTTGTCCCTGGCAGTGCGGGCAGTACCACAGCCTCAGCAAAGAGCGGCTGCAGTCCCTCCCCGGGCGCAGGTGGTCCGTCGTGTTGACCACTTCGATGCCAAGGTTTAGCGCTTGGAGGAACACTCGAGTGGCCAGGAGCGAGCGCGACAGACGGGTCATTAGGAGTTTGGGATACGGTCCAAAAGCGCCAGAGTCTTTCCAGGCCCCTCTCAGACAGTCCTCGGACACAGAGGGCGAGGCGGTTCCTCCTAAAAGTCTCCTGTAGGCCAAAGGGAAGAGGCGGCTGTACAGGACGCTCACCATGTGGTTGACAGAGGAGTCCGAGCCCAGGATGTAGAGGGACATGTCCATGTAGAGCTGTCCCACCAGGCTGTGCACGCCGCTGCCCAAACCAGGGAACTCCGACTTGAGCAGCGACAGAGTGGAGTTACGGCCATGTCGCAGGACCAGGTCAAACGCCTCTGTGAGAGAAAGAGAGGTCAAAATGAGGAGCCATCCAAACATCTTAAAACCACAAAGCAGGTGTGTCCAGACTGTGGCCAAACGAAGCCCTCGGGTCGTCCCGTCTACTGCTCAACTGGCCCAAATCATTATAGGAAGTACTTTTTACTGCGGATTGTTTGTAGTTTTGTGCACATTCAACAATCATACAAAAGAAAAGATGATCTGCTGCTACTTCCCATCTGCAGTTCCCAGGCAGGGGCACACAACAATAAAAAGTATTGTATGCATTACTTTACTTTACATTTAAGTTATTATATATCATTGACAGCCACTGATTAATGCTACAGACCTATAATTAAAAGTCAAAGCTATGTTAATTGCATCCATTTAAATGATTACAGTATTAACCACCGTTCTGTGGCCCTCGGCTTCAATGTGACTAAAAACATTTATCGAAAAAAAAGCCTATTACTTATTATTAAATTATAATCACAATTCTATAAAAATAATTTCCACCATTATATTATTAAACCTATTTCTTTCATTTAGATTCTTTACTACTTACAATTAATGAAAAAAGTCAAGACCTGCACCATGTGAACCACTTGAAAAGACCAGATGAGAGAAGAAAAGTGTGAAGAGAGATACTGGGCACTTAATTCAAACTTAATCCAAACCACAATTTCTCTCTTAGTATTTAGGAATTTTAAGTTAATGTCACTTCAGACAAAGAGAAAAAATAATAAAGAATAACGAAAAAAACAGAGAGAAAGTGAAGAGAGAATAGAGAAGAAAAAATAATTAAGTGAAGAGAGAGAAAGAATAGAGAGAAACACAATACACATAAGGACCGAGAGTGTGAGGAGAGAGAAGAGAAAAAAGACAGCGAGAGAGAGAGAAAACAGAGAAAAGACAGAGAGAGAGAAAGTGAAGGAAGAGATAATAGAGAGCATTGAAAAGAGCAAATGGAGAAAGAGATTATGAAGAAAGAGAGAAATAAAAGTGACAAAAGACAAAGGGTGGAGAGTGGAGAGAGAAAAGAGAGCAAGAAAAGGGCAAATGAGGAGAGTGTGAAGAGAGAAAAGACAGAGAGAGAGAGAAGAGAGAAAAGACACAGAGACAAAGAAAGTGAGGAGAGAGAGGAGAGAGAGAAAAAAGCAAATGAGGGTGTGAGAGAGAGAAATAAAAGAGACAAAAGACAGAGGAGGAGTGTGGAGAGAGAGAGAAAAGAGAGTGATTAAAGGGCAAATGGGGAGAGTGTGAAGAGAGAGAGAAAAGACAGAAAGAGAGAGAAGAAAAAGAAAAGAGTGAAAAGTCAGAGGGAGAGGGTGAAGAGAGAGAACAGAGACAGAGAAAAGGGCAAATGAGGAGAGAGCGTAAAATGAGAGGAAAGACAGAGAGAGAGAGTGAAGAGAGAGAGAAGACAGAGTTAGAAAAAGAAAGAGACCAGAGAGAGAGAGAAGCCGGGTGAGGGGTAAGAGAGTGGAGCGTGGGACGTCTGGCTCTATTGTTCCTGTCACATCGCTCAGAGGAGAAGGCACCCATTTGAATATTTCATGTTTTTGAATGTTTTCTTTTTTATGTTGTCGTGGTAGCGATTACAGACGCGTATCATCACCTTCTGCTCCTGTGACTCGGTCTGAACACAACCTCAAGTTCAACTCCGGTAACTCTCGGCTTCTTCTTTTAGGCAGTCGGTTAAATTCTGGATTATTACGTACATTTGGTGAGTAAATGTTTGAGTGAAAAAGCACCATCATTGAACAATAATGACGGGAGAAAATGTGAACCAACTTGAGTCCCAATGTGATAATTAACCTGGATAATGCCATGGAAATACAAAGTTAAAACCATACTGTGGAATATTATAGCCAAAGGAACCACACTGCCATGGAAACAGGCAGGGGGAAGCTCATCCAGGCCAAGTACGAGTCAGGTTTGTGGAAATGCAAGTTTGTAAGTGCAATAAAAACATCCAAAAAGAGGAAGGAAACAAAACACGCTTTTATTTTAGTCCATTTTTGAGCAAAAAAGTTACTTACTGAGGCTTTAAAGGAGACGTATTGTGTGAAATGGACCTCCTGGAGCTTTTAAAATTGTTAATAAAGGTGTTCTCTCATTATTAACTTACTCTGATTTGTATTTTGACTGTTTCATCCAAGTTTGCGTGTTTGAAGCGCTCAGAAAATGTGTGTTTTCACCGACCCCCTATCTCCGCCCACTGTTCTCTACGTGCGATTATATATATTTTTTTAATAATTTGGGTTAGACATGTTGGGTTCAAAACTGACATATAGCCAATTTCTAAAAGTAAAAACATGTAAATGACAACCTGCTGCTTGTTACAGTGAAATGCCACAATGAAGAGGCGGGGCTTATCAGTTCTGCCGTTTTGAACAGGAAGTAAATGGATCTGTCTTTATTATTATGCCATTTTAGATCAATATTACAGTTTACACACTTGTCAAAATGAAAAATAAGAATGTACCCCCCAAAAAAATAATGTAAGAATATTTTTGAGACCTTGTTTTGGTTTTAAATGAATGTTTATGTGGTTCAGAAAACGTCAAATCACATTTAAAACGCAAAGTGAAGGCAAGTACTGAAGGTAATTTGAGAAGTTAAATGTATATAATGAGTAAATTGAAGATAAGCAGATGGCGTAAGGCGTAGGGCAAATGTTTGAGCGCTGATGTGTGAGACAGACTACATGTACAGGAGAAGTGAAAGGCAGAGGATCACACAGCTCTAAACTAACAAATATCTAACAGCCACAATTAGCCTTGTAAAAAAAAAAAAAATCATACCCAGATACTGATTGATACTGAATCTAGTATTTAAAGTAGATACGCTGACATACAAATATCAATGTTAAATAAAACAACACATCAATAAGACAAAATTGGACGTTTCCCGAATAGTTTTAGAATGGTCTTAAAGCTGAACTAAGTAACATTTTAACGTTATTAAATGTCTTTGTAAATCTGCTTGTAAAACCAGCCATGCTACGTTTACCTACAGCAACCTGAAGAGAAACCCTGGCTCTTTTTAAAATCTTCTGCAGAATGACCTTTTTGCACGTGATTGTACTTGTACTGTTTCAATAAAAAAGAATAAAAATGGATGTCGAGTCCTGGAGTGTTAGGACAGGATCTCTCCTTCACTGTGGTTCTCCTTGAGGTTTCTATTTTTTCCACTGTGTTTTTTTTGGACTCAAGGACAGGGGATGCTTCAGTTCTCCATTTGCGATATTCCTGTGAACGTCGGTTAATCTGCTCCTCTATTATTGACCAATGACTCTTTCATTGTTGATTTTATAACTTTCTGTTGGTTAAAGGTGCTGTACCTGATTTTTACTATTATGAAATGGGAAAAACAGAACTAGTCCATGTTACCGATTTTTTTTGCATGTAATAAAGTTAAATCTACTTTGGCCCAGTTCAGATATATTGTAAAAGCATCTATTCAGGTGAAAATGAGACCACAACTTTCACTCTGCATCTTTTAATAGAGCGTTTTATCCTATAAGAGAAGCAGGAATTGCGCTGTTAGCATGCTAATGTTTGTTAGTTTTACACGGGACGGTCTGTGACGCTCTGGGCTTGTGAAAAGTGCTCATAAACTCAAGGCAGTGAATGTTTACGATGCTGGGACTGCATTAGGAAAGTGACTGATACATGTGACTACTACTGTTTTCACATTTCAAAACAATGAAAATCAGGTACAGGGCCTTTAATTCGACAATTTAGTGCGAGTCAACTGCTGTAGTGATTTTGGGCCCCACAGAAATTATTTGAATTTAAATTAGTATACAGTATCGAGCCTTGTAGCATCAATATTGAGTTGAATTTTTGGTATTGACAAAACTAGTAGCCACAATGTCAACTAAGTCCCTCTCCTGATGTTGTTGTGTCGAGAGAAAACAGGAAAGTGTCACTTTAAGTTACAGAGAGAAATCGTATCAACAAAAACACACTGCTCTATCGTCGAACGGGACCAAAAGTGAGCAACAGAGTAACTCCAGGGCTGTGAACTTAGCAGGAGCCAGGATGAAACAGAGATTTATAAACACAACAGTCCACTGAAATAATTTACTGGAGAAATGACGGTCATAGAAAAGACAAGCAAAGACAATATTTGGTGCATGTGCAGAAAATGTGAGGGCATTTCATCTGTTTTATTTGGTCTCTGCTTGAGTAGCTTAATTTCATTCCCGTCATGCTCCTCGCAAATCAAATGAAGCTTTTCAGAGTTTGTGAAAGCAGGGTCCTTGGCTGCAGCTGAGAAAAGATTTTATTTCTGTCATTTTTCCACTGCAGATTTAAAAGGCCTACGTGAGATCTATGAAAATACAGAAATGAATTCATGTTTACGTCAGAGTGATGGTTGAAAATGTGTTGAATAAGGAGAAATACACAACATATTGCACGTGGTGAATAATTGTTTTGACTCTGCATTCAAGAGGATTCAAAAGATTAGCACAAAGTAGGTGGCAAATAGAAAAGGCTTTGTAATTCATGCAATTTGTTTCTCTGGCTTTTTAAAGTATTTATTGATCCATAAGTGTTGGTACTTCTTTTAATATAACTTGTATCTATAACAAAAACAACTAAACACCACTTACACTGGATAATTACAAACAACTAAAGGTGCAAAGTCTCCACCTGCTGCGAAATAAAGCACTTTGGATCACTTTGAAGCAGCGCACTGCAAGATTTTGGAAGTTTGTGATTAATTATTTCTGATCGTGAGGAAAGTCTTCAATAGTGGCTCAAGATATTGGGTCGTAGGTTTCAGAGCGATACAGGAACAAAGATTAAACTTGAACTGTTGTATGACCAAAGACTAGGTGTGATTGATGTTTAAATTTAAATTTTATTTTTGTAGCGCTCAAAAACAGCAGTTCATCTAGTGTAGAGAGAGTTCCTCCAAGCAGATGAGGAACAGCTCATCTAGGGTTAAGCGAGAACCTCCAGGCAGATAAGGAACAGTTCATCTAGTGTAGAGAGAGTTCCTCCAGGCAGATGAGGAGCAGTTCATCTAGTGTAGAGAGAGTTCCTCCAAGCAGATGAGGAGCAGTTCATCTAGTGTAGAGAGAGTTCCTCCGGGCAGATGGGGAACAGTTCATTTAGTGTAGAGAGAGTTCCTCCAAGCAGATGAGGAGCAGTTCATCTAGTGTAGAGAGAGTTCCTCCAGGCAGATGAGGAGCAGTTGATGTAGTGTAGAGAGAGTTCCTCCAAGCAGATGAGGAGCAGTTCATCTAGTGTAGAGAGAGTTCCTCCGGGCAGATGGGGAACAGTTCATCTAGTGTAGAGAGAGTTCCCCCAGGAAGATCAAGAACAGTTCACCCAGAGTAGTGTGAGTTCCCCCAGGCAGATGAGGAACAGTTCATTTAGTGTAGAGAGAGTTCCTCCAGGCAGATGAGGAGCAGTTCATCTAGTGTAGAGAGAGTTCCTCCAGGCAGATGAGGAGCAGTTCATCTAGTGTAGAGAGAGTTCCTCCAGGCAGATGAGGAACAGTTCATTTAGTGTAGAGAGAGTTCCTCCAGGCAGATGAGGAGCAGTTCATCTAGTGTAGAGAGAGTTCCTCCAGGCAGATGAGGAGCAGTTGATGTAGTGTAGAGAGAGTTCCTCCAAGCAGATGAGGAGCAGTTCATCTAGTGTAGAGAGAGTTCCTCCAGGCAGATGGGGAACAGTTCATCTAGTGTAGAGAGAGTTCCTTCAGGCAGATGAGGAGCAGTTCATCTAGTGTAGAGAGAGTTCCTCCAGGCAGATGAGGAGCAGTTCATCTAGTGTAGAAAGAGTTCCTCCAAGCAGATGAGGAGCAGTTCATCTAGTGTAGAGAGAGTTCCTCCGGGCAGATGGGGAACAGTTCATCTAGTGTAGAGAGAGTTCCTCCAGGCAGATGAGGAGCAGTTCATCTAGTGTAGAGAGAGTTCCTCCGGGCAGATGAGGAGCAGTTCATCTAGTGTAGAGAGAGTTCCTCCGGGCAGATGAGGAGCAGTTCATCTAGTGTAGAGAGAGTTCCTCCGGGCAGATGGGGAACAGTTCATCTAGTGTAGAGAGAGTTCCTCCAGGCAGATGAGGAGCAGTTGATCTAGTGTAGAGAGAGTTCCTCCAGGCAGATGAGGAGCAGTTCATCTAGTGTAGAGAGGGTTCCTCCAAGCAGATGAGGAGCAGTTCATCTAGTGTAGAGAGAGTTCCTCCGGGCAGATGGGGAACGGTTCATCTAGTGTAGAGAGAGTTCCTCCGGGCAGATGAGGAGCAGCTCATCTAGTGTAGAGAGAGTTCCTCCAGGCAGATGAGGAGCAGTTCATCTAGTGTAGAGAGAGTTCCTCCGGGCAGATGAGGAGCAGTTCATCTAGTGTAGAGAGAGTTCCTCCGGGCAGATGAGGAGCAGTTCATCTAGTGTAGAGAGAGTTCCTCCGGGCAGATGGGGAACAGTTCATCTAGTGTAGAGAGAGTTCCTCCAGGCAGATGAGGAGCAGTTGATCTAGTGTAGAGAGAGTTCCTCCAGGCAGATGAGGAGCAGTTCATCTAGTGTAGAGAGAGTTCCTCCAAGCAGATGAGGAGCAGTTCATCTAGTGTAGAGAGAGTTCCTCCAGGCAGATGAGGAGCAGTTCATCTAGTGTAGAGAGAGTTCCTCCAGGCAGATGAGGAGCAGTTGATGTAGTGTAGAGAGAGTTCCTCCAAGCAGATGAGGAGCAGTTCATCTAGTGTAGAGAGAGTTCCTCCGGGCAGATGGGGAACAGTTCATCTAGTGTAGAGAGAGTTCCTCCAGGCAGATGAGGAGCAGTTGATCTAGTGTAGAGAGAGTTCCTCCAGGCAGATGAGGAGCAGTTGATGTAGTGTAGAGAGAGTTCCTCCAAGCAGATGAGGAGCAGTTCATCTAGTGTAGAGAGAGTTCCTCCGGGCAGATGGGGAACAGTTCATCTAGTGTAGAGAGAGTTCCTCCAGGCAGATGAGGAGCAGTTGATCTAGTGTAGAGAGAGTTCCTCCAGGCAGATGAGGAGCAGTTGATGTAGTGTAGAGAGAGTTCCTCCAAGCAGATGAGGAGCAGTTCATCTAGTGTAGAGAGAGTTCCTCCGGGCAGATGGGGAACAGTTCATCTAGTGTAGAGAGAGTTCCTCCAGGCAGATGAGGAGCAGTTGATCTAGTGTAGAGAGAGTTCCTCCAGGCAGATGAGGAGCAGTTGATGTAGTGTAGAGAGAGTTCCTCCAAGCAGATGAGGAGCAGTTCATCTAGTGTAGAGAGAGTTCCTCCGGGCAGATGGGGAACAGTTCATCTAGTGTAGAGAGAGTTCCTCCAGGCAGATGAGGAGCAGTTGATCTAGTGTAGAGAGAGTTCCTCCAGGCAGATGAGGAGCAGTTGATGTAGTGTAGAGAGAGTTCCTCCAAGCAGATGAGGAGCAGTTCATCTAGTGTAGAGAGAGTTCCTCCGGGCAGATGAGGAGCAGTTCATCTAGTGTAGAGAGAGCCAGATGTTTTCTTGGTCGTAGTGAGTCCTCCTCTCACTGCGTCTGCGATCGATGTCTGTCAGAATCGTGGCTCCTCAAAGTGCAGCAGAGGAGCTCCGCCGTGAACTGGACCTTGTGTCTCCATCTCTTTCATTTAATATTGATGCCACTAGAGCCTGATATTTGCTCAAACTGTGGCCGCAGCGATGTCTGATCGTGTGAACCATCGCACTGTGTCTGTGTGAATGTGTGCTGTGACTGCTGAAAAACAAGAGCTGCTGTCGTTGATGTTGTTATTGACAGTGACAGCCTTTTGTGCACTGAACTTATTGGAATTGTGGAGTAAAAGTGAACTGGCTTTGAAAACAAGTGGTGGAGATTTTGACCAGTTGATTTCAAACGGAGTTTAAGCATTTCGAGCTGAAACGTTCTAAGAATGAATGTACTAAATATGTTGACTGAGGTTCAGGAGCAGGACCACGCCTCCGCCAGCGTCTATGGGCCACGCCTCTATTTCCCGGAAGCCTTCTTATGCCAAAGTAACACTCTGTTCTCTCGACCCGCCCTCCCCTTTTATATAACCTGCTTTTTCAGCCTCCAGTCTTTTAATGGGGGGGGGGCTGAATCAGCTGGGCAAATCACCGAGACGGAGCCCCCCCACTGAGACCCCCCACCCTGCCCTGGAACATCAGAATCTCACTTCAATAAGCAAGTGTCGTTTGCATATCTTGGTGGTGGCGTGGTCCTAATGAACTGAAAATGTGGAGATGAAACAAAACAACTGCAGTTTTTTATAAAGAAGCAACACTGTACATTGTTTAAAGGTGCACCATGTAACTTTTCTAGAGGTGATATCAGCTTGATTCCATGGATTTTAGTTTACTAAGATACAGCTGAACGATCAGTCATCAAAGTAGGTTCTAACGAAGACAAAAACTGAATTCTGTCAACTGGACAAAAGTTTTAAAATTTAAGACATTTCAGCACTCATCCAAGTCGCTTCTTCAGTTCCTCGGACAAAGAAAAGTCACTTTCTTATATCTGTCTGAAGGAGGAGCACACTACACTGAAACTAACAAAACTAGTTCTTTACAGTGAAGAGTATCTGCTGTTAAAAGCCTCGGGCAGGTTGAGCTACTACTTTCACTAAAATGTAGTTTAGATAAATATATTTCACATTTTGCCAAGTTACTTTACAAATTGTATCTCGGTTTAGCAATTTTTTAGGTTTTTAATTTCACTTCCTGGCTGTAAATGATGACATCACACTAGGAAATTACCATACCAAAACTCATCTAATGTCGCAGATTTTTTACATTTTTACACAAAATAGATGTGAACACCTTTTTTTGTTGAATTAATGTATAAAGGGTAAAAAAAAAAAGTTTATTTTGGGTAAATTATGCATAACCTTTGTGTCCCCAGTGTGATGCCATCTAATTGTTTTCTTACTCTAACTTTCTACAGATTTTTCAACTTTTCTCCACAAACAGCTACTTGATTGGTGTAAAATTATCATTTTAATTTATAACAAGTATTAATACACCAAATAAAGACAAAATTAGACTATCATGAAAACCTGTCACACACTCTTTAAGAACTCTACATTTCTAAAGTCAAAGTAAAGCGAATGAACAGTTCTGCAAAATATGACTCAGATGATGATTCACAATTATCTTTTGCCAAACGGTTGCACATTCAACGCAAATAAATTCAGTGCACATGAAAAAAGTAGACATAGGTGCTGAATGGAACAAAAAACATGCCATACATCAATCACTGCAACTTATTTCTTATTTTTGAATGACGCAACTGACGATATCGAGTGCCATACTGCATTTCCACGACTCGCCTGGATTTAGATGCGTTTCAGTCGTATAAATAAGTGTAAATACGGAGTGTGATTGTGACGGAGGAGCAGATTGGCGAACAGCGTGTGCACATCCTGTCTGTGTGGAGGCGCTGATGGAGAGGCTTCTGGTCCTGGAGACAGAGGAGGCTGCAGCGGCGCACATCTGTCCTGCTCCTGCTGAGAGTGGAGCTGCAGACGTGACACAATCAGATGACAGCGAGGACAGGACCGGTCACTCTGGAGCCGTGAAAGGACGGACATGGAGAGGAGTGACTTATACATCGTAGAGGTAACTGTGTTTGTTTAAAATTAACGTTGTCGTATCAAGGCTGTCAACACCACCCCCATCTGTCTGGAGGATCGATCTCTACACTGGAGGATCTATGCGTCACCCGCCTGGACAGCTGGATTAGCCATTCCTCGTCTGCCTGGACGAACTACATCTACTTAGATGAACTGTTCCTCATCTCCTGCTGGAGGATCTCTCTACACTGGGTGGACTGCTTCTCGTCCGCCTGGAGGAACTCTTTAAAGCCACCTCCCTCTTGAGTGGTTCTGGCTCCACAGTCCAAGTGGATGCATCAGTCCTAGTTCATCTGCAGCCTGTCCGTCCGTGGGAGTAGGATCTCTGCTTCACTGTGGTTCTCCCCGAGGTTTCTACTTTTTCCCATGGGGTTTTTTGTAGTTTTTCCTCACCGCGAAGGAGGGTCAAAGGACAGGGGCGTTCTGGGACAGTTATCTGAACTGCTTTTACCTGTGGCCCATCGAGGCAACTGTTGTTGTGATTTTGGGCATTATAAAAATAAATTGATTTGATTTGATTTGAACACTTCAAATGAAATAAGGGGTAGGAGTTTATAAGTTCACACTTCTTCCTACTCCTTTTTGAGCATGGATGCACCACAGCAGAAAATGTGGCAGAACTTGTATGTTGCTCAAAAAAAAAAAAAAAAATGAAATGAAATGAAAAAATGAAATGAAAAATTGTTCAAAGATTAAGGTGGACGGTATCGTAAAATGGATAAGAAAATCATTGTTGTTTAAAAATGATGAGTATACAGTCTATAATAAAATAAAAAGGAGCTGATACAAAATTAAAACAAACTTGTGATGAATTCTTTTCAATTAACTATTCATGTTTTGCGTGTTACTTGAATTAGGGCTGGGCGATTTGGTGATAAAAATCGAATTGTGAACTTGTCCCTGCTATTTTTGTGACATCGTCGTATCGTGATTCGCTGTTTTTCTTTAATGCAGTTGTCTGTTCTCAATCGCAAAATTTTTGAAGTGCAATAATTTCTTCCACAAACAACAAAATGTCTGGCGTTGATTTGAATAAAAGCTGCTGTAGTTTGGATTTGTACAAACATGTTCTGAAACAAGCGACAAAAGCACAACGAAAAGTGACAAAAATGTGTTCAAAAGAGACAAAACCATGCCCGCAAACTAAACTCAATCCACCAAAACGTGACAAAAACGTGACTAAAAATGACAAAGATGCAACAACAAGTGACAAAAATTGTGAAAAAAAGTGAATTTGAACATATTTCTATTATTAACACATAAATCACAAACCCAATCACAAAATCACAGACAAATCACAATTAGACATTTTTCCTAACTTGTGCAGCTCTATTATAGGCAATAGAAAAATACAAAGTGAACACAAATTGTGATAAAATCGAAATCATGATCTGCCCCTAAGAAAATAATGGTAATTTTTTGCCCTAACTTGAACCTCAACTACTTACTTGCACCTTTAACCACTTTTCTGTTGAAAGACTGTCTCGGACACTTTCAGCAGAGGTTCTCCACAGGGCTGTGTACTTTCCCCTCTGCTCTTCTCCTTGTGACACCAACTCCTGCACCTCCAGCCACGACACCAGCCTCATCAGACTCAGGGAGGTGGACCGGCTGGTGTCAACAACCTGGCGCTCAACCATCCAACCATCACCATGACAACTTTATAACACCTGCCACTTTAATATCACTTTAATAATGTAAACAACATTTCACCTATTCCACTGTTTGCACTGCAAGTCTGCACTGTTGTTCTGATATTGTTGTCGCTGTATATATATTGTATTACATTTTTATTCTACATATTTTATTTTGCGTGCCCTTATTTTATCTTATTTTATTATGGTCTGTACTTTTTACCTTACCATTATTATTATTATTATTATTATTATTATTATTATTATTATTAGTAGTATTATTATTATTATTATTATTATTATTATAAATAGCTGTATGTTGCACCTTACGCCAAAGCAAGTTCCTAGTTTGTGAATTTTGTTCACCGACAATGACAATAAAAACCTTTCTGATTTAGATTTCTAATTCTGAATAAAACTTTATAATAAGGAATACACAAGATTAACAAATTAATTTGTCTGAAGAAGCAACAGTTGTTCCACAGTTCTTCTAATTTGTTAACTGGTCACTTTCTCTAATTTGAAATATTTTTAACGGCTTACTAAAGTGTTCAAGTGTACCACATTAGAACACTGTATTTAGTTTTCCATGAAACACTGCCCTGACAAACTGAAAAACTGCAGATTATCAATAACTATAATGTGTGCAACCTGTTTTTGTGCACTAAAGGTCTGCAGATTTTTTTTAGTTTTATTAATTTATTCATTATCCTTTATTCAACCAGGTAAACAGATTGAAAATACAAAAAAAAAATACTTTTCTAAGGGTGACCTGGGCCAAAGTAGTGATAATTACAGCACACAATCATAAAAACATTGACACATTTACATGAAACAAGAGACTTTTAAGGACGATTAAGAAAGATTGGACAATTTTGATAGGATTCCTGCTATTTGTTTCTGGAAATATAGCAAAAAGTCCTCAGTAACTTGAATCTAATAAGCGTATTTGTTATTAGATAGTACTTAAATAGTATTACAACATTACACAATTGCCAGCAGTAAACACAGACAAACTTAAAAATGACATTCACAACATATTTCTATCATTTCTCTCATATTTGCTCCCTGCTTCAAAGTGTAACACAATAACCTGAAAAGGCCGTGTGGTCCAGCCTCAGACGTGTGTTTCCTGAAAACCTCCTCCGTGAAGCGTTATTCTGCTCGTACCTGAAGTGCCTCTTACAGCCGAGAGGAGACACACTTTGTAATGCTAAAGCTACAGGCTGAGAGGGCTCTTCATAACTGTGTTTCAATGACTTTAAGTGTATGTCGGGCTGAGATAAGAGCCGCTATAGGAGAACGCTTCCACTCTCTCTCCCGCTCTCAATATTCTCCTTTCAGTCCTCTTTTTTTCCTCTGTCTGTCGGAGGATCAGGTGTCCGCTAATGCAGCCGACGCAGTATTTCTGGAGCTAGACACTGGATACAACTGCAGCAGGTCAGCATCAGCGGCACATAAGAGTAATAAGAGCACAGAGGGGCGGGCTGTTGTTATTATTGTACTTCTTATTCATTCACTCCACACGTGGCCACGCAGATCATCACAATCACTCAGTCACACGCCACGTTTGGATACAGATCGTCAAAAAACAGTCGTTACCATGGAAATCCACCGTGTTTGCAGCTGGTGTGTTAAACTCACATAGAGAAACATTAGCTAAAACAATGGAAAAAAGCGAACAAATGGAAGGACCTGATAAACTTCTGGGTCACTTCTGGTTAATACAGTACAATGTTAGAATACTTAATAACGCTAAGTTTAGTATTTATCATCTTAAAATCTCCATTGATTTAACATTGGGCTAACTGAAAATTCTGTTATGTGTGACGTCAATATTTAAGCTTCACAAATCCATCCAGGACTGCAGATGGAAATGAGCTTGCATAGCTATAATCTGGTGCAATCATCTTTGCCCCCGAGCATAATGTCATTGTACATGATCCTGTTCAAATAAATAAATAAAATAAAACAAATGTATGAAACATTATCATAACAATATTAAAGAATGTAACACGTTTTTTGTTGTTGTTGTTGTTTTTTGTTGTTTTTTGCAGTGTTTAAGCTAACATTTTAGACAAAGCAAGGACCTGTAGAGTTATTATTTTGGTTGTAATGTTTCGTCTAGTTTTGCTTATTATAAAAAGTCATGTGCACGGAGGGAGTCACTAGAGCAGCATGTGCACTGGAGACACAGTTAGGACAATACTGGAGTCTGCCACCAGGGGCAAGCCTTGTAACTACTGCAGCAAGAAATACAGCTGCGAGGAACCTGTACCTGGAGTTGAAACAAAGGTCAGGACATGGTCCTGGCCTGTAGGGGGCAGTGAACTTAAACTTGGCATCAAAGCTAAGAACATTCCTAGGGTAATGAAATGAATGCTAAAGAAACTTGCAGAGTTTGTAGGATGAGCTAATGTGTCAAGAACAAGGGGCTCGACCAAGAGAAATGGGCAAAAATGACAAAATCATCTTTACAGATAAACTTGACAGCGTCGTACTGGACGATTGTAAAAAAAAAAAAAAAAAAAAAGGGAGGAGTAATTCATCTGGTTGACTGGGAATAATTTTTAGCTTGGGAGTAGTGCCCTAAAACTAGGAAAACTATAGGAGAAGAGCCAAGCTCTGGGGATAATGGTCTTAAATATTCATATATGAAAGGCTATAAATTGAGCTGCATTCTCTTTGTTGGGGCTTCTGGAGGTTTTCTCTTCATGTGAGAATCTCTGTGGGTTTGGAGACATGATCTGGGAAACTGGTTAGAAGAGTTTTTGGAGTGGTCAGCGAACCACCCAGATCTTACATTTGACCAAGGATGAAGTTATTTTTTGGACAATAAAGACTCTATTGCGTTGAATTTTCTCGAGTTTGTCTTCTTCATTCTGTCAAACATGCGGAAGAATCTCCAGAAGAAATTAAGACACAACATCACAATCCCGATCTCAATTGGCCAGACGGTAAGTGCTGTGTTTTCCAATATGTTTCCACTAGACTCGGTCCACTAGAAACGGATTCACTTCAGAGCGCCTCGGGTCATTTCTGTGATCAGCTGTGTCACGTTATATCAAGTCCAAAAAACAGTCTATGCACTGAAATACAACTTAAATCTGCTTGAAGAACTAACTACCAGAGTATGAAAAACAGCTATGACCAACTAGACCAAAAGTTACACTTAAGAAGAGAAAACTGAAGAATACAGAGGAATGATTTCAGGGTGAAATGTGAAATTATCTGAATAATAAAACAGTTTGCTGTAAATGTTGCATCTTTTTGGAAGATTTTGCACATAAAAGTAATCAAACAGTACCGTATTATTTGACAATATACCAATAGCAAGCAGATTTGTTTGCCTAAATGGTACTCGTATACAGTATATCATTAGAACTGAGACACTAAATGCCTTTCACACAAGACACGGCAGACCGAGAGCCATACATTTCAGAAAGATGAACAATTTGGACTGTTGCCATCGCGATTAACAATTTAAAACAACATATCTGATCGTTTGAATGGTAAAAAAATCCTCAAATTTCCTTTAAAGTGTATATGACAGGTTCTCAAAAGGTTCTAATCATGACTAAGTTTGATGAGACAGTGCCTGTGGCAATTATTTATTATAGTTTTACATCAGTGAATTCGCAGTTTGTGAAGAAATTTAGAAAAATACGCCGGAATCCCTCTGTGATGTCATCAAAAAGCGACGTGCCGTTGTAAATACAGAGACAATTAACACAAAACGGAAACAATTTTTTTATAGTTTATGCAGTCATTCAACAAAATAAAACTGTTATCAGGTATTATTATTTTCCAAATGATAACTATTGTGTAATTTATATGGATTTGGTTATTTTTTTCAAAGTGGTTGCTAAGTAACAGTTGTGTAATTACCTCTAACTATGTCACATTTGCTGCCGAACTTTACAAAAACTGTCAAACTGGTGATGAACAGGGTAAATGTTTAGTAAAATCTTGAATATAATCATGATTACTTCGTTTTAGTCAAATGTGTAGTCAAACCTTTCATGTAGACTTTAAGATGAAGGTGAAATCCGTAAACTGGGTGGGCAATGGCATCTGTAAAACTCGTCACAATCCTCACCGCGCCGTGTGTAATACAACGTCTCGTCCTGACAGTCGGTCCTTTCACACTGATCCAACGCTCATCGGAGCTGCTAAATGTTCAGCAGGTGATTTACAGGCAGCCCTTTGTCTTTGTGTCTGTTTAATATCTCACAGCCTCATGAATTATAAACGCACATGACTGTTTGATCCAGTGATCCGGGCGTCAGGGTTTCCTCAGACATTACAATAAATCCATGTCGAAAACAGGCCGTATTTCAGACTCTAAGCCTGTGAGTGACTGCAGCGGTGACATAAAGCAGGCCACAACAGAATATAAGAGCGTACAGTCTTACTTATAAACCAGGATGACACCGAAGAGGGTTAAACAAATATCAATATGGACTAAAACAAGACAAATCAGGTCTAAATCGAGACTACTCTGGGACTAAACCAGCGTCAGAATCAGTGTTTGGGATAAAATCGTGTCTTACGCCCTGTTTTTACTCAACACTACAGCTGAAACTTACGATCATCGATTGGTTTAGGGATTATTCTTTACAATACTTTGTTAATGAAGCAACAGACACGTGATGGAAAGAGTTTTTCTGAAGCTGAAGTGAAGTCGTTTGAGGATTCTGGTGGAGTATATTCATGGACAATAGTGTTTTCATGGAATAAACTGAATTTACGTTTACATTTTCTGCACCATTTTCATGTAGTTGTGGCTCAATTTGACTCATTAAACGTATTTCTCATTACATGTTTTGTAAACTGCTTGAAAAATGCTCCTCTACGTTCTGACCGAACGCTTAATTTTGTTTCATGGAGCTATTATTTTGCTCAAATTAGCTTTAAAATGTAACCTAAAAGTAGTTTCTTGTTGTTGCTCCGACTGTGCAGAACTTGTTTGCTGAAGGCAGTTGGAGATTTAGGACACTTCAACTGCTGCACAGCAATTAATTTCCTCAACACTTGGACTCAAAATCATCTTGTTTAAGGATAGAAAGGTCATCAGTTCAACTGTGTGTGATCCCAAAGTTTGTATCAGTGATAAATGTGAGTGCAGCTGCAGTGATCTGTTGTTCATCTGGTTTTCTACAACTGTTTACCTGATTTTCTACTTTTAAGTTGGGTGTCCACTGTATGATTTTGTCCGTCTGCGATGTAAGATTTCTGATCGTGGGAAGAATCTTCAGTCGTAGCTAAAATCGTGGCTCGTAGATCTCAGAGTGAGACGACAAAGACTAAACTTAGAACCGTGATACGACCAAAGACGAGCTATGTTTGATATTTTGGAATCTTGGTCAGAGAGTGAGTCGTCCTATCGCTGCGTCTACGATCGATCTTTGTAAAAAATGTAAACACAAGCCCATCGCACAGTAACGGCAGAGGACATGGCACAAATGGGACCTTATCTTCTCATTTCTCTTTCATTTTAGCGACTTTTAAAAAAACATTGCTAGCATGTCGCGATGACTTTTCCACACGGACCCTGAGCCTGATATTTGCTCAGATAAACTTTTGTCGTAGCTACATCTGATCATATGATTCGCCGCACAGTGTGACTGCGTTCTGTATAATGACTGTTAATTCATCATGTCTTCCTGTGTCACATCCATAAATCACCGACTTTAACACCCGGCTTTAGATGTCAGGTACAAACTAAACATTTAGCATAGTTACAGACTTTTATATTTGTTCGGCTGTAGCAGATTTTTCACATTTTACTTTGAGCTTTTACGGGTGAAAATGTGATCACTCACCATTGACGCTCATGCATTTTTGCCACTCACAGCTCCCATTCAGAACGCTGTGATTGCCTGCATAACCTCGATAAACAGAGCTCACAAAGCACAGTCCATATCCGGGACAGATGCACATGCTCGGCCCTGTGCTGTGCCTCAGATCAGATTTGGGGGGTGCAGACTTGTTCACAGTTTGACTCAGTGACAGCGAGACGTGGCCCATCCATCAGAGCGACACAGCCATTATCCCGCCCGAGGAAAACATCGATAAATTACTGCCCCATTGAGAACGATCCATCGCGCTGAAGAGTGTCACCTCTACGCCAGCGCCGGGCCATCGACAGGCTGCAGCACCTGCCCTGGGACAGAGTGTGCACCTGCGCCAGGGTCAGAGAGCGGCAGGGGAAGGATTATAAAGGGCAGTGACATATTACGCTTCATCAGCTCTGACGAGCTTTGAACCATGTTACATCGGAGTTCTCTCATCATTAACTGATCAGACTTGGATTTTGATTTACGCATGTTTTAGTAATTGTCTTACACAAAATTTATTGTCAGTTGATCATTATTCTAGGTAGATATTATGTTCACAAATCGAAATGGTCAAAAAAAGGAGCAAGAATTTCAGATTTCCGAATTTAAATTAAACATTATCTCAATGCATTACAAGGTAACAAACATTTTAAAAAGAGATAAAACTCTAAATGTGTGCAATGCATAGAATTTAAGTGATAATTTATTAAAGGTGACTGACATGACAATTATAAGATTACTTTTTTACTGTTTTGTTTCGTTTTTTTCTGTTTAGTTAGTTCATTTGATTTATTGATAATGGATTGTGTTTTGTTTTATTATAAATTGTCAATTTACCTCTGAGATGCAGTGTCCTTATATTAGAATTGTACAAAAAAAACAACAACAAAATTCAGACTCCAGGTCAAACATGTATGGTTCAAAAAAAGAAAATAAAAATGTATTGGCATTATGATGTTTGTTCTGGTGAAATGCCATAATAAAAATGTGAGATCTCTCATTTTTGCAATTTTGAATGGGAAGCCATTTCTATAATTTGGCTGGTTTTGATCAATATTGTGGTTTACAATTAAAACATTTAAAAATGACGTATGTTACAGTTAATTGACAGAATATAATGAGGCCAAAACATACAATAAAAAAGACTAAATCAACGCTGAATAAAGTATACTGTAAATAATGATCACAGCCATTTTAGAACTCGTATGTGTCTAAACCAGAACTAAAGTCTCAACCAAGACCAGGAAGACTAACGGGGGCCAAATAAGCACTAAACCAAGTCTGTATGAGGCCAGAACTTTGGGAACATTAAACCAAGTCTGACTTAAACGAAGCCTATCCTGAACTGGTTTCAACATATTTTTAAATACAACTATTTTAATATTGATTTTACAAAATGTAATTCATACTGACCCAAGCACCCGATACAAACATGAAAAAAACCAACATACGACTAATTCATTTAATTAAAAGTTGGTCAATCTGAAGGTTGTAAAAACTTAACTGTGACATTGATTTCTTTTCTGGAACTAAAATAACACTTTACCAGCTGTGGTTTATGGAAATGTATTGATTAACATACAAACTGATACATATGGTGATTAAATATGCAAATGAGTCATTAACAGCTGTAAAACTAAACAAGGTTGTACTGAATTAAAATGTATTAAAGCCAGTTTGTGTCTCATCCCAAAATCCCTTGCTTAATAGTGTCGTTGTTATCCGTCTGGTGTCCAGGAGTCTACACAGCAAAAAGGAATTTCTAGAAGAGTTAAAACGTCCTGGTTTTGGGATATTCTTCTAATTTCAGATGTTTCAACAAGTTAAGCTCAGTTAAGACTATTTATTTGATGGGGCTGGATTATTTTACTTGTTACAAACTGTTTCTGTCTTGTTTCAGTTCATTACTTTTTACTTCAAGCCAAATTGTCTGAAGTGATAAAGATAATTTTACTTACACTTGCACTGACAAATTTATTTTCTTATTTTAAAGCTAAATTATCGCATAATCAGTCAAAAATAGCTCGAAACCAGTGAAATATTCTATATCACAAACACAATTATATCTCATCGAGTCAAAACTATCCAGATAAAAGGATAAATTCCAGTCATTTTCAGCTAAGGCTCGTCTATTTTTACATGTTAATATAATTTCATTGAGATGAATTGAATTGAGTGAATTAGCGTCAGTTTTGTTTTAATTCGATGCACGGAGATCAATCCAATCAGTTAAGTTTGCGAAGACAGGAAGAGCTCTGAGCTTATTAACTTTTCATTCGGGGTCTTGAGCGGCGCGGCATCTGCTCGCTGCCTCCGTACAATATGTTGTTTTGGTAACACCTTTCCTCTCGCAGCGGGGCCGTCCCACTGAACCCCAGGTCTGCTCCACATAATGAGCCGGCGCTGGTCTGGTACTGCGGGCTTTTACGGCGCGAGACAGAAGGCGCCGGCGAGGGTCTGAAAGAGGAGGCACCGCTAATCCAAGAGCAAACAAGGAACACACGCAGGTCGAGCAGGGAGGGACAGACAGGAATGCATTAATAAAAAGACAACAAGTCCCCAATAACAATCAGACGACATCTTCAAGGCCTATGCTAAAATAATGGACTATAAAGCGGGATGAGGGGGCCTTTTTATTCTCGCACACCTGGGATAATATCATCTATCTTAATCTATTTAATTCTTAATTTTACGCATGCCTCTTTTGTATATTTTATTATACTTTATTCATTGTTTTATGTTGCACCTCATGCCGAAGCAAGTTCCTATGTTTGTGAATTTTTGATCACTGACAATGGCAATAAACCGTTTCTGATTCTGATGAAAAAGTTGGACTGCAGATGGCGCTGTTGTCTTGCTTTTATCAGTAGAAAGAAGGGACTAAAACCTGGGTAAATCAGACATGACACAAACACATCGCGTGACTCAACCTTTTAAAATAAATGTAGTTTGTGTTGCAGAAAAGGTGAATGAAGTGAATAAAGAGATCATGCAAACTCTGGACAGAAAGACCCCACAACGCAGGGGAGTCA
Source organism: Rhinogobius similis (assembly GCA_019453435.1). Taxonomy (NCBI): domain Eukaryota; kingdom Metazoa; phylum Chordata; class Actinopteri; order Gobiiformes; family Gobiidae; genus Rhinogobius; species Rhinogobius similis. The sequence goes on from CM033630.1 coordinate 13,642,283, forward strand.
AACCTGGAACCTTCTTGCTGTGAAGCGTGAGTGCAGGAGCTTAGCCACCATTTTGTTTTTAATTTTCTATTTTTAAAGCTGTATAATACTTTTCATATATTATATTTGGTTTTCTTTTTTTCCGGCATGAAGGCTCTAATTGATAAGACAGCAGCAGCGTGAAATGAGAGAGGAGAAAGACATTCGGCAAAGGGCGGGGGGCTGGAAACGAACCCACAATGCAGCAGCACTGTACCACCGGCAAATGCTTGGTATTCTAAATATACAATGACCCAAAAGACCACCATTGTTATTATCTTCTTTGATTTATTAAATATGTCTTGTCTAAATCTGAAGTAACACTGTCTTCTGTAGATCATGGATAGTCGGTAACGCTTTAGATTAAGGTTCCTTAGTAAACTATTTATAATGCATTAATAAGCACTTGTTATGTGTTTATAAGCACTTATAAGGCATTTACAAGCATTTATTAGCGTGATAATTGAAAATAATGTAATATGCAGCTCATTAATGCTCTGTACATGTGGTTTATTCACTCAAACATGTTTTGGTTAATGGATTATAAACATGTATAAGGCGTTATAAGTGCACAAACAAACTATTAGTGCTTATTAACATCTTATAAATAGTTAACTAAGGAACCTTAATCTAAAGCGTTACCTGATAGTCTTAACCTTGATCAAAGTAAAAATGTAAACCATATAAAACATGGCTCTTGCGATAAAAAAGACTCAATTGGCTAGTTTTATTGGCCAACAAATCACAACAACTTCGACTCCAGTCTCAGGCTAAGTGCCCAATCAGATCTAATCAAAGTCTAAATCAGAGCTAAACCAGGACTAAATCTAAGCTAAACATAATCCTGGTCTGTTGTTTATGATAAAAAGCGTTTAAATTATGAGATTCTATGTAGACACAGGTGTAAACACGGCGAGCGTCCGGGTGGCTCCACATTTCCTGGAACACAGAGGCTGCTGGTAAACCCTGATAGGATCACCACTGGAGCGTACAGGCCAGAGGACAGCAGGGCGGCCCGGGCAGCACACGACCAGCGCGAGATTGGGTTTCTCCATCTGTCCACACGCCCTCACCACAAACGCACACAAACACACACAAACGCACACAAACGCGCACTCGCTCTTGGCTACAGCACATTGACTCGCATGCATTTCCTGATCATTACATTAACCGTATGATCACTTTTCTAACCTTAATCCTAACTATATCCAAAATGAAACCATATTTACAGCTGGACAAAATGACAAAAATATGAATCAACTGTATCTCCTCACATTGATTTATCACAATTGTTGATATAATTTCATTCTGCCTCTTCCAAATCAAATTAATTCACTTAAACCAGTCAAAAAAAGTATTGAAAAAAGGCCCATGTAGCGTCTTTCGTGAATGTCAACACCCAAATGTTAAAGTTAAAGCTAATGACCAGAAATAAAAGTAAAATCCAACTAATCAAAGAAGTTTAACCATTATTTGTGTTGATTTAGGCTCAAATCAGCTGTGAAGTTGAGCATTGTCCCTTGACATTTGGCGTCAATGAACAGTTTCAATTAGAGCTGCAAATGGGACTGGACGATATTGACAAAAATGTATAACTCAAACGTTTTTTGGAGTGTCTCGGTGAAGATGTTCATACAATATTATGTCAATTCAAAAGAAAAGGGTTAAAACATGAATTTAAATGACTTAGTTCAGGTTTAATTATCAGACAAATGTGAAATGTCGGTAAAATGAATCACAAAAGTGCAGAAATATCACTATACAGCCTTATTTGAAAGTTTACAAACGTGTTACCTTCAAAATAACACTCACAAAATTATATAAAATTCAATACATGGCAAAATCCCAATTGAATCAAAATTGCAATTTCACTGATGGCAGTTATAATTATGGCATACACTGGTTATTTTAGTCCTTTGTAGACAACAAAATATCCTGTCTTATACAAAACTTTCCAACAATGTAGTTTAGACCTCTAGTTTAACGGGACACATTTTGGGCCTTTCTCAAATGTTTAAAATGTGTACTTTGAACAGAATCCAACAAAGCATAAATTGAAAATCTTATCATAATCGCAATGTTTGTCTGAAAATTTGCAGTTAGATATTTTGCCAAAATCATTCAACTCCAAAACTTTAAACTTTCTTTCATTGAATATAAACTATACAGACATTTTAATCATCTAACACAAAAAATATAGTACATTTCTTTACTCTAAAGTCATGAACTCTACTCCAAGCCACATACTTTTACTGATTATTTTACTGAAATGCAATCTCAATTAACGTTCAATTACTTTGTTACTTTAAACCATGTCGTTGATCTATTATTGAAGCATTTACCTCATGAGCCACTGATTTATGGTCCCCACAAAGCTAAAGGTTTGTGTAAAGATCCAGTCCCCTCGACGTGATGAATACCCGCTCGCAGAAGCACACGGGGAGGGCAGGAGTGGGCAGGTGGTGACAGCAAGGACAGCGAGGACAGCATTTGGCAAAGCAACAAGCAGCAAGGGCAAGGTGAGAGCAGGTGTGAGGAGCAGGGACACAGCCGGCCCAAAATAGACTCAAACAAGCCGCGTACAAGGGCTCCGGACAGACGGGATTAGGGGAGTCACAGAGTCAAATGTTTAGAGTGCGGTCATTGGGAGAAAAAAAAGGAGCATTTTGATTACATTTATAGCAATTTTGAACGTCCATTTGTGTCAATCTTCAGTGTATCTCTTAAAAACCGGAACATTTCCCAAACTGGCTAAAGTCATAAAATGTGACTTTATATGACTAGATTAGACACATTTATTGACAAAGAGTATCCTAAATGACAGCCGACATGTTTAAGAAAAAAACAGAACAACAAATCTAGTACTGGTTGAACTATTGAATACTAAACACAAAAAAATATTCAATTGGGATAATACTAGACGTAAAGAAAGCTTCTGGATCATAGCATACTCTTACAAAAGATATAAAGTTACGAGATTAGAAGAACAGCTCTCAAGTGGTTATAGTCCTATTAAACCAGGCATGTCCAAACTCAGGCCCGGGGGCCAAATGCGGCCCTCAGACCAATTTTTCTTGGCCCTTAGGCTTCCTGGTGAACTGACCCACATTGTCCTGAGAAGTACTATTTACAGCACATTTCAGATTTTCTACAATTCTAACCTAAATAACTAACATTTTGGTGCAATACAGACCGGATATTAAGGCAATGAGACTGAATGTAGATGTGGCGGCATCAGATAAATGCAGCTTTTTTTAACGTTTCACGATTGATTTGTGGCCCTCCGCTTGCTCTATATTTCAATATGTGGCCCTCGATGGAAAAAGTTTGGACACCCTTGTATTAAACCAACAGAAAACAATACGTCCAGTTGGGACAGCGTGGGTCCATGTGTGATCCCATTGTCTGTGGAGGTCCACAGGGATCTGCGCTGGGCCCTAAACTATTTGTACAATCGTACCTAGTCTCAGAATAATTCAAAGTTGTACTTTTCGCAGATGATACACCACCTTTGTGCACAGATGAGGACCTTCAGAAATTGGTGATTGTGACGATTTATGAAATGAAAAAAAGAAAGAGTGTTTTGCAAAAATTGGCAAAGAAACAAACAGCGAAGGCAAAGTGAGAGCGAATGTGAGGAGCAAGGAGTGAGAATCATTCAAACCACCTTTGGATTAGTGGGAAAACGTTGTACTAGGCCTGAAACGTGAAAAGTTAATCAACAGATCAATGAAATAATCGTCAACTAATTTAGTAATTGAATAATTGTTAACTGGTCTATAAACAGACTCCAACAGATGCCATGTGCTGAGAGAAGAGGTTTTATGACTCAGACAACGCAGTAATTATAACAAAATTACACAGGACGTTTTGTGTTTTGATGAAAAACCCATTTTGTCTAAAAATATACTCCATCGAGATGTCCTCAAGCAGCATCACTTAACGTCAAATTCAATAAAAAAAATCTACTTCACAGGCGTTTTGCAACAGATTAACTGAAGGAATTCTCACTTGATTAATCTGTTCTCAATATAATCATTAGCTGCTGCTCTACATTGCACTGAGCTGCTGCCACCCAGTCACTGTTCACTGTTGTTTTGGTGTGATGGCACCTGTGGTAAATATTGATCATAGTTTAACATCAGTTAAGTGGCAGTTTGTGAAGAAAAGCTGAAAAATAAAAGTTGATAATTACAGAAAGAAGAAGAGCTAAGGTTTAAAACAGAATCCCTCTGAGATGTTATCAGTAAATGACATTCCATCAAAATGCAGAGATAATTTGCACACAAAGGACACTTTTTCTGAGCGTTTAAACAAAATAAAGGTGTTATCAGGTATTATTTGCCAAATCAAAAGTATTGTGTAATTTATATGGATTTTGGCCCTTGTTTACAGTCTGGTTGCTATGGTAACAGATGTGGAATTACCTCTATCTATGTCATATTTGCTGCTCATGTCCAACCAGGAGGTGACATTATAAACGTCACCAAAACTGTCAAACTGGGCAATATGTGAATTTCTAAATAAAATCTTAAACATAATTAAGTTTACTATGTTTTAGTGAAATGTGTAGTTTAACCTGTTATAGCACTTTAATTTTCTTTGATCCAGAGTTTAATTTCTCACATCTACGTAAAACTGTCTGAGCAAAACTAAAATGTCCTTCTAAAAACAATAATTAATAACTTAATTTGTAGCTATTAACATATATATTTAATTGCTTTACAACAAGGCAAATGAGACATGAGCTGCGCACAATTATCAAAACATGCGCTTCTTGGTATTTTTTGTGCATCAAAGCGTCCCTTTCAGACATTTGCCCTCGCCTCCATTTGAACGATGCTTTGAACATAACTATATTTAGTAAAGCACATTATGAAATGAGTCATGAAATAGAGGTCCAGGAGCAATCACTGTTGGAAAAACGCTTTTATGTCCCACAGAGAAGACGCAATGGACTCAGATGCATTTGGACTCAACAATTAACTGCATTTACATAGAAATCACAAAATATAATCACACGTCTGGAATAATAATAATATTTGTATTTTGTTGCAGCTGACTGGATTCACAAATAGATGGGTCATTTACTTGAAGACATTCCAGTTTTTATTAACTAAAACATAAAATACCGATTTATTTACAACATATGATCTACTGAAGTGAATGAACTAACTACAAAACTGGTTTAATTTCTCAACAGTGGTGATAATGGACCATTTCTCTTTGGGAACTTAACTTTTTTTGGTCGTTTTGGAACTCAAGAAATGTCACTGAAATGTAGACGCATGATGTGTGCAGCAGATTCAATACGCAAATGGAAAAGGGTATTAAAAATGTGCAGTATTAAGTATATTTAGATTAAGAAATACAAATTACTTGGACACTACAGCTCATTATTTACAACATAGCACACAATTATTGCAATATGATCATAAGTTTATAATAATATTAAGCAAAAGCAATAAAGCAATGTATCAAAAAGGGAAAAATATACAGATTTGTGTGTGTACAAGTGAGATAAATACATATATCAAGGCTGGGGTAAGGAATACAGTGCTTTGACAAATAAAGATGAGTTGTACAGTTGTATGGAGTATGAATACAAGCCTTAATGTGTTTGAACATAGAGTATTTCCCGGTGCAGAGTCTGAGCCTGCTGTTGTGAGCTGTTACTAAATACAGTCCAGTCGTCATTGATCCCTGTGTCTCTGTGGTCTTTCCAGGGCAGAGGTGAGTCTCCTGCAGCCGACTGACGCTGACTCTGTGGACACCAGATATAAAGTGGACAGGAAGTGAACAGAGACTGATGTGGCTGCAGTGACTTTAAACGTGTCCATTCTCTCCTTGCTTTTTCTGAACCAAATATGTACGTCACTATAAAATCATAATGCAAATCATTTTCAATACAACAGGATATAATAATATTTCACATGTCAGTCTTTGTTTATTATGCTCTATTCACCTTATTCCGGAAGTTGCCGTATGCTCCACCGTCTTGTTTCCGTTGTAGTTTACATGGAGCAGACGAGCTCAACAGAAAAAAAGTTCTACACGGACTAAAAAGCCGTTTTCAGACTGTCAAACGGAAGTGCGTTTACAACAAAAGTGCTATCTGTGGCAAAAAACGACAAAAGTGGGCGGGGCAGAATAAGGTGAATAGTCACAGGTGTCTCGAGTCAGTCTGACAGATGTGGTTGCCTTTCAGTTACTCAAACAATCACACATTCGTACATAAACAGGTTAAATTATTTGATATGAACCTGACATATAAAGCCATAAATGATTTGGCCCCATCCGACCTCAAAGATGCATAGAGCACTGTAGTCTTTTAGTCGTTTAGTCGATTAATCGGTCGATGATGTTTTAGTCCACCAACATTCTTTTAGTCGACTAATTATTTCATTTAAATTAAAAGGATTCATACGACAAAAACAGCAAAAAGTGAAGATACAGAGTGAGTTAGCTAAAGATTTTGGAGTGAATCATGAGTTTAATCTAGATCTAACATACAAATACACTGTTTCCTGGTACTTTTCTGTATGAATTGTTATTTTTAGCATGAACTCCACTGCAATTGTGTTTTATTTTAGTGCAGTTTGGGTCAGATACAGAGAGATACTTCATAGTTTTGCCACACTCCCTTTTAGGGGTGACAGGTCTTTAGTCGACCAGGAATTTCTTTATGTGACTACAGCCCTATAGAGTACCATCCAAACAGAGCACTTCACTCTCAAAATGCTGGACTATTGTTGGTCCCCAGTGTCTCTAAAAGCACAGTAGGAGGTAAAGCGTTAAGCGTGTGATGGAACCAGCTCCTGTTCATGTTAAAGAGGCCCACACAGTCTCTACATACTATCTGGAACTAACCTTTTTGCAATCAATAACAACTATAACAGCCAATAACATAAACCTGCTTCTCTATAGTGGAAAAACTAAATGTATTAATGTACGAGAATAACATTTTGAGGTATTTTCTTGTCACTGTCGAGAGATTTAGATTTTAATTCCACACATCCTTCCCAGTGGCGGACTTACCATTAGGCAACAGCCCACCATAGCTGTGGGCCCCCAACCTGAAGGGGCCCCAAATCAGACTCATCACTTCCCAATCATCATAGATTCAAGGGAACAGCTGCTATTTTCTCAATATTACAGTAGTGTGATATACTTTTAAACAAGAAAAAGACCATAAAATTAGTCTGGGATTGTCAAATGTATCAATTCTGCCCTAATAAAGCTAAATAGTACATAATAAAATATAACATTATGAAATTACAAATGAATATCATGGATTTAAATTAGCTGAAACGTGTATTAAAATGCACCAATAAACAGGAAATAGTCTGATTTCTTAAATATTTTCAAGGGAAGGACCACCCAGACCCCCCTGTTTAAAGCTGTTTAGAATATAGGCTTTAAAATGTAAAAAAAACACCAAAAGCTTCCTTCAAGAACAATTCAAGAGACACAGGAAAAAAGTTTTACAAAATCACACTTGACAAGGAGGGGCCTGTACGTAATTTTGCCTTGGGCCCCCAAATTCCTAGGTCCACCCCTGATTTTTCTAGCGTTCAGGAGCACATAAATGGAGTCCTTCTTTGCTACTTTGCATGTATTTTGTTATGCCGTGTGTGTTTGCGTGTTCATATGCTCCGTCTTTAATCCAAAATGTAAAAAACAGCGAGCGGGAAGTCAGCGTGAGCATATTTTGGGTGGAAAGAGGAGGAGGTGAAAGAGCCCGGGCCGCTTTACAGAAGTGAGCGCCGAGGAGGGACGTCTTTGAAACTCTATTCAAAGTGAAGCCGAGTCAAGCCCTGCCAGAGACTCTTCAGACACCAGCCGCCTCGCAGGAGACACCGCCGACCTGACACGCCGATCAAACGCACCCCCTTCTCCAGGAACCACACGGTCAGATCAGCAGGAGCAATCAATACTTCATGCACATGTGTGACGCTTTCAAAATCCACGGCTTATTAGAGTTGAGAGTGACAACGTCCTGCTAAAGTACAATACTGTCAACGGACTGTAAACATTTACTGTAAGAATAAAAGATACTAGCTGGAAGGAAACCAAGAAAACAATCATCTTATTTCAGAATCAGAATCAGAATTACTTTTATTTATCCAGATGGGGAAATTCTTGTGCAACCGACCAGTAGTGACAGTAAAGTATTATAAACAAAATGAGATATATATAAAATAAGAATAAAATACAATAGCTCTATAATGATCAACCCCATTTAACTTAACTTATAAAGTGTCTTTATTAATCAACTAAACCCCCGATATGAACAATAATCAACTAAACCCCTGATATGAACAATTTTATAATAAGCTTAACTATACTATCCTTGTCTATTTACACATTTACTTTATTTATCATATTTAAAGGACAAATATTACGCATTATTTGGATCATTATTGTCCTTTAAACCTGCTCTTGACGTAATGCTAAAACTAAAAAAATGTGTTGTTACAAATAACGATATAACTTTGTCATAGCCTTGGGAGACGCTATATTAACTCAGCTGTGGCTCCATCTACTGGCTGCCAAAGCAATTACACACATTTGCAAAACAGTAGTTCTTATGTGAGCGGTGATATCGAGCAGCGACGCAGTTATAATGATCGTGTTTAGACAGAAATGCTCAGAACGAGTGTGCCGATGATTTATGGACTTAAAAACAGAATAGAAGATTCTTGGAGCCACGTCACACATCGGAAACACGTCAAATTTATCAAGGAAATTCAGTGTTTTTGACGCTTGCAGGGAGAGGACTTTCTAACCAGGATTCATCAAACTAGAGTGAATGAAGCTAAGTGTAGTCCTGGTTTAGCCCTGTCCTGGTTCATGTTTAGTTCTGGGTTTAGTTTAGTCCTGCTTTAATGCTTTGTTTCGACCTGATTTCGTCCTGTTTAAGATGTGTTCTAGGCCTGATGTAATCCTAATTTGGACCTACACCAGGGTTAGTTTAGACCTGCTTTAGTCCTGGTCTTGTTAAATATGGTTTAGCCCTGGTTTAAAGCTGGTCTAGTATTAGATTTGCTGTGATCTGCTCTGACTCAAGGCTGGTTTCTGGTTGACTCTTGGTTCGGCTTGGCTTAGTCCTGCTTTAGTCCTGTTTTAGTCATTTAAACGACCAATATCGCTATGAAACTGAAACTAAATGACTAGATTTCTGTTGTTTCTGTTTTTCTATTGCACCAGTGAGTTGTTTGTAAAAAGAGCAGGACTATTCAACATTTCCAAGCGTCAGATTTTTCAAGGGTCCTCAGTACACGCTGTGCCGACACACAATTTGGTGTCGCACAAAATCTACTCAAAACTAGATCTGTTTTAATAATGAAAATAACAACAGAATTAAACAAGGGCTGTGTTAGCACTTGCAACGATTTGGTCCTGTTCTGAGCCCAGTTTAGTCCTGATGTTGATTTGGTTTGGTCATGGTCTAGTCCTGGATTTAGTCCCAGTTTAGTACCTGTTTAGTACCTGTTTTGATGGTGCATGTGAATGAACCCTGGGACCAGATATCAACCAGGTCTGAATCAGGATTGGGCCAGAATAAAAACAGGACTAAGCCTTGACTGAAAAAGAATAAACTGCAATAACCCAGATTTTAATCAGTCAACAAGAGACAATATCATCTTAAACATTTGTAAGGTGGGTCGTGGGCCGGATCAGATTGCTTGGAGGTCCTGATATTGCCCCCAGGCCACAAGTTGAACAGGCCTGTTATAGACCACTTAAAAGTTTGTAAACAAAAACATTCTAAATCTCAGAATGGAGACAAAAGTGAAGTGCAACATAATGTGATTTCACTGGAGAAACTGGGATTTAACCTCGGAATATCACAAAATATGAAACATTTAGATGATTTTGGAAAATGAAAAGCCTCAGACACATGTGAGTGACACCAGAGCTGCTTTAAACACATTTATTATTGTATTTTTATTATGTTTCAGAAAATTATGAACAACTCTTTGCATTTTTGATGAAGGAACAATCCAGATTTATGGGTTTTACTGGAAAAATCCTCTCAGAAATATAATAATTTTATAAATACATTTTCATTTCATCTAAAGATATATTAGATACTATTCACCTTATTCCAAAAGTTGCCTTACGCGCCGCCGTCTTGTTTCCGAGCTCAAGAGAAAATAAGTTCTACATGGACTAAAAAGCCGTTTTCAGACTGACCAGGACATCATTGCGTTGTGACTTGTTGATGCTCGTGTTCATTAAACATTTTACACAAATCAATCTACTTTATGCAACATTTTAGCGGCGAGACTTTTCCCTTGTTCGTCATTAGCTTTAACAGAGTTCTCGTCAAACGAAAGTGCGTTTACAACAAAAGTGCAAAAAACTGCAAAAGTGGGCGGGGCAGAATAAGGTCAATACCGTAAATTAGATTCTTTTGAAGCTAAAATTGCATTTTGTCCATCATTTGTTATAGAAAAGCAAACTAACTGACCTTTCTACCCTGGAAATTCAAATGTGTTGCTTTTTCCCTCAAGACAGACACTTAAAACCAGTAGAATTTAGATCTAATGTGAGCTAATCATTGAAACATTTACAGACAACTTAATTTTGCCTCCATTACATCACATTTTAAAGGGTCTATACAGTAGACATTAGACATTAAGCATAAAAGTGTGGTAGATTTTATTGTCCGGTCCTCAGATTCTCTGTAAAATCTACCCCCTAGAAAGTATGTTTGAAGATCCCTGGTATTATGCTGCTTTAAAACAAAGATTTGTAACATGGATATACTTACACTGAGCATGTGTCATTTGTATTGCTCTCTAAAACCTTTCAAACATCATGTCGTGTGTAGAAAAGTAAAATAATCACTCAGCTAGTTATGTTTTTTTGTATCTCTGCTGCTCCATAAACCACGAGCTAAAAGACACACATGAACCGAGCAAAAGCGATTCCGTCTCTGAACATTTGTGCGAGGATTTGTGCCGCTTGGAAAAATGATACTTGAATGAAAAGCTTTCCCAATAATGGATTCATTCGGAGCGAGAGAAAGCAGAGATGGAGCGTGCTAACACCGACCTGACTGCGCTCTCCTGGGCTCAGATCCGGTCTAAAAAGCCTGAGGTCTGTCGAGTGGGAAGGTCACTGCTCCAAATATGAGCAACGCCGTGGTATTAATTCAATATGTTCTGGCTTCTCCTACTCATTCAGCCCCAGACCAGCTTTCAGGCGTCGACACCAGCGTAAACGTGAAAATATTGTAGGTGTGTTGTGTAATATTGTGTTTCCGCAAGACATGGCAGCAGAAAATACAACTTATTTTGAAACTTGAAGATAAAAAACATGGAAAAACCTACTGAAAACACATCTAGTCGAATAAACAAAAAAACAAAATTTGTGTGTTAAGTGGGACAGTCAAGCTTGATCCTTTTTACTTTTTTAAATCCACGCACTTCAATAAGTCGCAGTACACTCTGTGCTAATCATTAACAAGTGCAGAATTACAAATAACAGATTTAGTGGATATGAGATTATTTTCTGAACTGTGACAAATGATTATATTAACCAAAAGCACCTGAAAAAGTCTGACTTGATATTAACATGAGTTTGAGAAGGAATACCAACTTCTCTGATATTTTCTCTCCCTGATGTAAAGTAGACATCAAGAACCTTTCAAAAAAATGCATCACTTTCAAGACTTAGTCCCTTGTAATGCCAAAACATTTGTGCAGATTTGTTTGTTACTGAGGACATGTATTCCTTAAAGGTGACATATTATGTTGTTGTATTGTATTATTTTTTTTCCTGTATTTAGTAATAAACAGCACGTATGGATCATTATTTTATATTTTATTAGCTGTAAACCACAATATTAACCTAAAACGGCTGAAAATAGTCTGTTAACTTCCTAAAACAGCAGAACCGATAAGCCCCGCGTCTTCATTATGACATTTATCAAGGAGTTTTGATGTTTTCACATTTTTTAACCCATACATTTGACCTGGAGTCTAAGTTTTTTAAAAGATTGCAAGTAACAAAACTAAAACATGAAAGAGCTGCTACACTCTGATCGGAGCAACAACAGAGCAACTACTTTCAGTTTCCCTTTTGACGTATAAAGTTAATTTGAGCAAAACAAAAGCTCCATGGACCTAAATTCGACCAAAACAGAGCAAAGAAACATATTTCATCAGTTGTTCTGGTCCTTTTTCTGCCATTCAGTCGAAAAGTTGAGGAGTTTTTTCAAATAAAATGATGTCGCAACTTTGAGTAAACTAATGTTACAACACGATTAAAATGCCAGAAAAGTGCATGTCCCCTTTAATACAAAACTAACATGAATAACTAAAGAAAACTATCCCTGCGCTGATTACAAAGCGGGTGAATATTAACTAAACAACAAAAGATGGGCCTGACACATAAAAGAGCAGTGAACCGAGCCACAGGAGCAGAGGAGACAGAGCGGTTTGAAGTTGGGAGGCAGATGGGAGCTCAGTGTGAGAGAAGGAGGAGAGAAGAGGCTGGACCCGACAAACCCAACTCAAAAGAGGCACCAAAGAAGATATTTATAGTCATTCACAAGCAACAAAGAACGGGTTTGGAGAGAAATTGTGTTGTTTTGAAAGTTTTACATGGGTAATTTTAAATGAACAACATGCTGTGAATACATTTAGATACTTTTATATCTTCTGTCAGACCAGTGTGTGTCTGTTTTTCTGGTCTGATAGAGGAAATAAAAGTATCTATATAGAGTTAAAGAAGACAAAAGGAATCTGTTTGGGATTATATGTTAAACTTTGAACCTTTATCGCAAACAAAGAAGCTGAATTATGGAACAGCTGCTGTGAAAAAAGCTAAAACAGTGCATTTTACAGTTGAAAATACAAAGAAATGGCAGAATAACAATAGTAAAGATGTTTTTGAGTTAACTGGATAAACTGATGGACGTATTTTGTACGTTTTGTATTATTTTTTGCTCATAAATGTCTATTATTCAAGCTCTAGTTTTGGTTTTTGAGAAAATGTTAAGTGGCACATCTGGTCAGGGCTTCATTTTGTCCTGTGTTTTGGTGGGGCTTATCGGTTCTGCACTTTTGGACAGGAAGCCAATGGATTTGATGCTATTTTTAAGCCGCTTCGGATCAATATTGCGGTTTACAATGAACAAAATGTAAAACGATGCTTGACTGATGTTATCGTTCAATACAAAGTACCTGAAAAAAACTATGATACGTCTCCTTTAAACCACCAGGCGACTTCAGTTCAGTTAGTTCATTTTGTTGTCGTGTTTGTTGAGATAAAAAACACCGGTAATTGAATAAATGCAAGACAGATACGGTGCACCTTTAATGAAGTAAAGAATGGAGAAAGTACACCTCTGTTCCAAACTGAAGCCGTGCGATCCATCTTTAAGTGTTGAGTCAGAGAGCCCTGAAACGCTGAAGCTCATTTGCATGTTGTTTGCGTTGTTCTGCGTCTGACCTTATAACCTACAAATATGCTAAAATCAGCTGCTGTGGACAGCATTTTATATATCGTGTATAAGCATCTCTGAATCACTGCGAGGTGGAAGGTACAGGGATGTTATTGCTTTGCCTGGAAAGTTCCACAGTATGGCATTAAAGTCTATATGACAAGTTAGACGACACATTTTACTGAAACATGATTATATTTAAGATTCTATGAAACATTTTGCCTGTTTGTCCTGAGTTTGACGGTTTTTGTAAAGTTTAAAATTGTACTTCCAGGTTGAACACAAGTAGCAAATATGACATAGTTAGAGGTAATTTAACAACTGTTACCTAGCAACCATTTTGAAATTAAGGGCCAAAATCTATATTATTACACTGTAGTTTTGATTTGACAAACAATAATACCTGATAACACTTTTATTTTGTTGAATGACTGTTTAAACTGTGAGGAAAATGTGTCATTTGCTGTAAATTGTCTGTATTTTCAATGTTGCACGACGCTTTTTGATGACATCACAGAGGGATTCCATTTTAGAACACTACTTCCTGTCATTTTAAACTTTTATTTTTCTAAATTTCTTCAAAAACCACAACTTCACGGATGTAAAACTAAGATAAATTTGCCCTCCCACCGAACTAAGTCAGAATTAGAAAAACATGAGAACCTGCCATCTAGACTTTAACTTTATTTATATGCATTAAGACAAGCAGACGACGCCACAGAGTGATGTTATAAGTCAGATCTGCAGAGGCAAGCCGACTCACAATGAGTGTCTTTAATGTAATTTCAGCATTAAAAACAAACAATAAATGACATAAAGGCTAGTTTATGGTAAATGGTCACATGTAGCTCTCTTCCACCTTCAAGGCACTTTACATCAAGGAATCACACACACATTGGACCATTAGACGACCACCTCAGCAGAGATCATGCATTAAAGTTTTTAATTAGATCTGATATGTGCTCATGCAAAAAACAAAAACGTGAGTAAAAAAACACAAACATAAATGTCAAAAACAAATTTAAGGAATGATAACTAGTTTCTCTAATTGATTACACTGCAAAATACCATGTTTCTGATTGGACTTTATAAAATAACTTCAACAATGTAAGTTAAATTAAAGCGTAATTAACCCTTCATCAAACATCATTTCACAACATTTCAAGACAAAACTGCAAAGCGTATCGATGTTTCAAAGTTACAGCACAAAGTCTTCCTCTGTTATATAATTATTACATTAAATAATCGTTTTAGTTAGATTTTATGACAAAAAATTAAAATATGTTGAAAAAAAAAGTTTAAAATGTAGTTAAGAAATGAAAACTAGTGTCTCTTATTGATCATATTGCAGAGAACCAGATTATTTTGATCTAAAATAAGTTTCACAAAGTAAGTTAACAGTCTCGTTCTCAAATATAAGTTTACAGTTCTCATTTCCAAACTGCAAAACTTATGAATGTTTCAAAGTTTCAGCAAAAAGTCTCTGTTTATATCTAAGAAACGGAAGCGTGAGAAACACTCCGGCTCTGAATCCTCCACTTGACAAAACAAATAGCGCTGATGTTTTTTCTTCTCTCGATCCTTGACAACCACAAAGTCTGGCGTCGAGACACGAGGCATCGGCGAAGACAGCGATTTGCCCGACTCATTTAAAATTAATCGTCCTCCTAAGATATTCCTCTTCAAGAACGAAACACAAACCCACCCGCACTTTACAGCGTTTAGTGTCAGAATCCAAGACAGAACGACTTCAAATGTAACGTCAACCTGTGTCTTTAACTTCCACAACTTCAGCTGAACTCACTGCACACGAGCCGTTTGATAATGTTACTTTTACTCAGGGACTTTTTAATCACATTTTACTGCACAGAAAAGTGTTTTGTCTGTTTTATTTTTAGGATAATAAAGACTTTTTGTACTTACAATAAGAAAAACAACAACTCTTTGCGTACAGTTTTTTGAGTACAGTTTTGAATGGTGTACTGTACGCTTACTTGAATACTATTGTTATTTATCTTCTCACATCAAATATTGCACACAAAATTATATTAAATGCTATGAAAAATGTGAGAAATTGTAATTAATTTGCATTCACAGGTACATTTTAACATATTTCCAAATGGATTGCAAATTTTTTTATATATATATATATCATGATATTGTAGATTCCAGTGGGGGAAGAAGTACTAAAACTTGTTACTTTGGTCATTTTTTTGCTGCAAAAGTAAAAAAAAAAAAAAAAAATCACATAGAAAATGTACTTTAGTAAAAGTATTGAAGTACCGAGGAAAATTTATTTAAGAGTAATTCAAAATTTGTGTGAAATACGCAGATTTTGAGAACTATTAAAGCATCAAATGTAGTAATCCTGATAAAGAATTGTGCTGATTTTTGGTCAAAAGAAGATTAGTAGATTATTTTATGTAGCCATTTTAACCTCAAGTACTTTATCAAAGAAAGGGTTTCTGGGGTTGTCATCCGGACGCTGTTTGAAGATCGAGATGTTTCGACTTTTATCCAAAAGTCATTGTCAATCAGAGAGCTGGTATGGGAACTTGGGCTTGAGACTTCAAGTCTCAGGGACAAACAAACAAGTTCCAAACAAAGACAGGCGTTCAGTGACTCCTCCCTGGGGGCAGGACTCCCAGTACTTAGAGTAGCATATAAGCCCGAGTTCCCATACCAGCTCTCTGATTGACAATGACTTTGGGATAAAAGTCGAAACCTCTCGATCTTCAAACAGCGTCCGGATGACAACCCCTGAAACCCTTTCTACGATGGACCACACCTGGACGAATGAGGGTTTACATCGACTCAAGTACTTTACTTTTCAGTCCAGTTCAAAAATGTAGAAAGCAAGTACAGTAAAAATCAAAAGCAGCTACTGTAAACATTGCTTCAGTACCGTACGTTTACTTTTGCACTTTGTTACTAGATTCATGATGATTGTTCATGAGTGCTCAAGGTCAATTACTCTTCCTAAATAAAAAACACTGCAGTAGATCGTAGAAAGGGTTTCAGGGGTTGTCATCCGGATGCCGTTTTGAAGATCGAGAGCGTTCGACTTTTATCCAAAAGTCATTGTCAATCAGAGAGCTGGTATGGGAACTTGACAATGACTTTTGGATAAAAGTCGAAACGTCTCGATCTTCAAAACAGCGTCCAGATGACAACCTCTGAATCCCTTTCTACGATGGACCACACCTGGACGAATGAGGGTTTACATCGACGAATACTGCAGTAGATGTTCAGAGATGTCACTGAAAACAACTGAAACACCACATTTTCAACAAGGACAAACTCAGAGGCAGCGAAATGAGAAACATGGCATATTCTTCATATTCATTCTTCATGTTTCCTTCAACAAAAGTCAATCAACACAAAGCCACTGCGAGTCAGGAACGTCTCTCACTGCATCGTATTCCACTTTTGAGTTTTAACATCTGAGGGAAAATGAACAAACTAATAATATCACATTCATATTAAGACCCCACGAGACGGGAAATGTGTGCTCTGCAGGAGACGTTTTATTAGCCCTGAATAATTGCAGCCTTTGTGATTTGCAAATTGCGACTGTTTAGATTGCAATTTCGTTCTGATTAATCCTGCAACCCTGATGATGAACTAAAGTGTGGTAGAATGATTCTGAGAGCAGAGCGAGATATTACAGAAGGGAAAAAACAGCCTCATCATTAAAACATCTCCTTCTTCTGTCCCTTTAATGGACTCTATTCTTCTCATAAAACAGAAAGAAAACAGTAAGATCTAAAGCTCTGCCTGTTTGTTCTTCAGTTTTCTTAAAAATAAAATCTCCAATTCTAGCTCCTTTGATTTCTAATGAGTTCCTTCTTAAACACATCTCACTCCTCGGACTCTCTTTCTCTCGTTCACACCAGGGTTGCCAGATTTTCTGAGACTGTGATGCCGTTAAACAAGTGCTAATGAGATTACGTTTTCTTTTTTTCTTTCATTTTTTTTATTTATTTAAAACAAACAAAACACAGAACAAGAGAAAAACTAAAATAAAAACAGCCCCGGAATTAGAAAAATTGAGAAAATAACATTTGAACTTGAACAGATTTATAAACTTTGGACCAAGTTGGACGTTTCAGTCGGAGTAAAGTCATGTTTCCCTCAGCGCGGTACGGCCTGAGGTGTTTCCACTGCACTAAAGTGAACCGTACGGCCCCGTCTGAGGGGTCCAAAGGGGGCCGTGAGGGGTACTAGCTCCAAGAGGGTGCTGGACCAGTTCAGAGCGTGGACCGGTTTAGAGCGAGATGATCGGACGAGAGAGAACAATAACTCAGGTGAGAGCGAAATGGCAAAAAGCAGATATAAAGACAAGATAATCCTTCCTCAACAAACGCTGACTTGATCCAGTGGAAAAACCGGCGTATTTCCAGAGACGATAACTTTGTTTGTTTGTTTGTTGTTAGCACGTTAGCATCAGCTGTTTCTTTTTATGATGCATGACACTCACATCTAACCTGGCCCTGCCGTATGAATTCTTGCGATATCTGTGAGTTCACAAACTCTAGAGAATCCATCTGGGCGTGTGCTGCTGTCAGGGCTGCACCTGCCGCTGTGTGCTGGACCAATCAGAGCGCTGCATTGTGGTTTGGGCGGAAGTCAAATAGATGAACCTAAACAAACACGAAGGCACCAACAGACGTACTTCGTCCCATTTCAACACATTTATGCACTATTTTGCTTTTGAGAACGTGCTCATAGAAGTGCTTTGTGCATTTGAGAACGCAGATGAAATCAGTGTTTTTCTCTCAACTTGATAAACTGATTTCTTGGCTTTTGCGTCGCTGCGACCGATCAGTTCAAATGTTCGTCATGACGTTGCGCATTTTCCCGAACGACAAACGGGGGCCTGTCCAGATTGATAATGTGTAGAGATAATTCAGAGTGATACACATATCAGTCTGACGTGAGCCGGGTTAACTCACATCTACACCAAAGGGATATTTTTTCGATGCATACGGCAGCCAAACCCAACACACTTCATAGAGAGATATTAAGACGTGGTGTAGAGGCGCAGAAAAGTGAAAGAAATGCAGAAAAACTGATGGAAAAAATTGGACCTGTGCCTTGTTTGTGTAAGCTTTATCCACATCTTACAGCGCCACAAACGTGTAATTACTAAATGTATTTTCATGAATCGAGGAGATCGACAGCATGAAGAAAAAGTGTAATTCAGGTACGATTTAGATTTTATTTATGACGAAAACATGAGTCATATTTGGGTCACTGTGAGCTGGATCTCTGCACCGAAACACAGTCCACCATCAACAGAAGTGTCTGAGCCGATCCAAGTGAACACCGTCTGCAGTTCAAGTACGCCGTATTGTTTCTTTTGTTGATCTCATTTTAACACTAAACTAGTCTTGTTATGCTGTTATTGAAGACTTGGCATGCACTTTTCATCGAATATTTCCACACAGTTTCAATCCCAGTTCTACTACGCCACATTAAAATATTGATGAGGTACAATTCCCTGTTAAAGAGTAAAACAGAGCCACTGGTGTCTCCTCTAAACTGAAACAGACGCGCCGGGATTAAGGGATTACGTCCAGGGAGGAAACAAAAATGCAAAAATCTTCCGAACAAAGAGGGGGAATCTCTTTACGCACGCGAGCACTTTTAATCTGAAATGTCCTCTTTAGCACATTTAAGCCTTAAACATTACGGGCAATTCATTCAGCTCCGTACAATGAAGCAGACGTCACCTCAGGGCGCTGCTGTAAAGGAGATCACAAAGTGCAATTTAGGACAAGAATCTGTCTCTAAAAAGTTGTCAAAAAGCTTTAGTTAAAACTCAACAACGTGTGCACATAATAGATTTTGTTTGTTTGAGGAGAAGGATCAAAATGCACAACGAAATCTTCTCCATCTTTACCCCGTTCACAGTAAACGCTTGTTATTTATGCGGTTTATGAACAATAAAGTAAAACATCATGAAAGAAATGCAAGATAGAGATTTGTAGCGTATGCCTTTTTATCACTTTTTTACATTTTTCTATTATTTATCAATGCTTTATGTCGTACCATTTCGTCAAAGCAAATTCTAACTTTGTAAATTTTGTTCACCAACAATAGCAATACAACTTGTCTGATACTGATCTGTTTAATGAGATACTGCGGAACATTTCAGGCCAGAAATATAGCAGTGCACCTTAAAACACAAGCTTAATATTTAGAATAAAGCTGCTTTGTTTTGTCTCTTGTCGTGCCTCTTGCAAATGAAAAACGAGCAAAAAAGATCTGAGAAAAGTGTAGAATAAAATCTTAACAAAATGTACTTCCCTCAGAGGTTGTACATTCTTTTATTCAAAAAATCCTCCACAACATTTGGAAAATAACAGACATGATAAAAGGTAATAATAGGTGTTTTAAAAGGTGTTTTGTTTAGTTTTTTTGTCTATTTTTGTCTGTGGAGCTGTTTTTTCACTAAAATTAACTTAATACTGCTAATTGTAAACTGAAAGTAGTTTCTCGGCTGTTGCTCCGACTGTGCAGAGCTTTGCTAGCTTGTTTGCGAACATCAGTTGGAGATAAAGGACACTTCAACTGCCGCACAACGATTTATTGTAAATAAACTAATATTTTTCTCAACAAATGAACTCAGAAACATCTCATTAAAGGATATAAAGATACTGAGTTCAACTGTGTGATCCCAAAGTCTGTGTCAGTGATAAATGTGAGCCATAACTGCAGTGTTCTGTTGTTTATCTGGTTTAATACAACTGTTTACTTGATTTTTGTTTTCTTAGATGTCAGATACAAACTAAATATGTATCAGAGTTGTAGACTTTTGTGTTTGTTGATAGACTTTAGCAGCTTTTTCACATTTTAGTTGTCTTTTGAGCTTTTACAGGAGAAAATGTCATTACTCACCATTGAGCTAAAATCAATACTTTATTTAAGTATTACATATTTTGACCCATGTTTTCAACTTGAGCTGTCCACTTTGTCAGTCCTCCCAGTTGTGTCTAAATTCCTCTGGACTTTCTTTGAAACAGTTGTCATTTCTCAATATGCTGGGTTTTTTTTGTGTTTGTGTGTTTTTATAGCTTTACTTTGTCAAAAACATGCTTCTTGCAATAACAAACACATATCTTTTGGTCACATTTGATTATATTGACTGTAAAATGCAACAATATGTATTTAATTAATAGGAAAATAAACAATGTACATTTTGATCTTAATGTTCCTTGAATTTTGGTGAAAAAATTTATTGTTGAGTCGAAATAGAGCAAAAATCAACAGTTGAAAATGTTATGCACCTTGTAGATTTTAAATATACGGATTTTTTCTTTCTTTTCTCTCATGATCAAAATGTATCTGCAGTTTTTTCTTTTTTGTCTTTGAGTTTTCTGTCGTCGCATTCCCTGGTGCTCTTTGGGATCCTGACAGCTCGTTACATCACTGCAGCTTCAAAAACCACACAACTTTCAACAAACACTTTGTAAAAACCGATCCCAATTTCCTCTGTTTGCGTGACGTCGCATAAAAGATTCAATACTTCCGCGTTTTCTGTAATAACGAGCCGGGTTTGTAAAGTTTGTGCACCTCTTCTGCTCTAAACCCGCTGAAATCCATCGGTAAACAAACCCAATGTGTCGATGAATAGTTAAAAAGACGGTTTGTACATTTCAAGACACTCTTTTGTGGCTTGTGCGATGAAAAACAAAATGGTGGCAGATTGCAGCTCCCCGTTGTTTCCCTCTGCTCGAGTTGTTAACGCCTCACTAACCTCCGACACAGAAAATAAGTTACAGAAACCAAAACACAAGCAGGATGACAACTCCGGCTTTGATCAAATGTAACAACGAAGCGCAGTCTGTCGCTCATTTCGTGCGACTCTCTTTTAATTAGATTCGAGGTTGACGGTAAAAATCTGTCAAGTGAAGTTCATCTGTCACAACAAAGAAGTTCAAGTGCTCCAGGAAATTGTTAATTGAAAGAAAACGGAAAGGAATTACGTAAATGTGAGGTTTACGATTACAACTAAGCCATGAGAAAGTCGATAACGGCTCATATTTACTGTAACAGAGAAGATAAAATTAAGGTTAGAGTAGTGTGTTTTCTTAAAGGTGCACTGTGTAACTTTTCTTTCTCCTCAACATTCTGACTGAGTGGTAGACGTACAGGCACAGCAACTGATAAAATTTCCTTTGCTTTTTGGGTCTTTTGTTTCGCTAAAATAACTTTATACAGTAAATGTAAACTGAAAGTAGTTTCTCGTTGTTGCTGTGACTGTGGAGAGCTTAGCTAGCTTGTTTACTGACAGCAGGTGGAGATATAGGACCCTTTTTACAATACATTTCCTCAACACTTGGACTCAAATCATCTTATTTAAGGTGAGAAAGGTAATCAGTTCAACGGTGTGTGATCACAAAGTCTGTGTCAGTGATAAATGTGAGCGTAGCTGCTGTGTTCTGTTGTTTATCTGCTTTTCTACAACTTGATTTTCTTTTTTTAGATGTCAGATACAAACTAAATATTTATCAGAGTTGAAGGCCTTTCTATTTGTTATCAGACTGCAGAAGGTCCTTCATATTTTAGTTGTGTTTTGAGCTTTTACAGGAGAAATTGTCATCAATCACCATTGACTCTTGTGAGTTTTTGCCGTTCACTGCTAAAATTCAGAATGCATTTGAATGTTTTTCAGCTGTAATTGAATAAATGCCAGATATATTAGTTTAATGCTATACTGTGTACCCCAAACACAAATATTATAGCCCCTTTTGTCAAGTGTTGACTTTACTGGGATATCAAAGTCAAATATTCACCAGGGCCAAGCAATTTAACCGAAATCAAATCGAATCGAAATTTGAATGAAAGCAATTAGCAAATCGCAAATGTTTACAATTGTTGAAGTGCAATCATTTTCTCCACAAACGACAAAATATCCTGTTTTATTCTGCATAAAACCTGCAAACACTGTAGTTTAGATTTGATGTTCTGAAACGAGCGACAAAAACGTGACAAAAAGTGTCAAAAAGCGACAAACAGATGGCTAACAGTGACAAAAAATGACTAAAAGTGACAAACACATGGCTAACAGTGACAAAAAGTGACAAAAAATGACTAAAAGCGACAAACAGATGGCTAACAGTGACAAAAAGTGACAAAAAATGACTAAAAGCGACAAACAGATGGCTAACAGTGACAAAAAGTGACAAAAAATGACTACAAGTGACAAACACATGGCTAACAGTGACAAAAAGTGACAAAAAATGACTAAAAGCGACAAACAGATGGCTAACAGTGACAAAAAATGACTAAAAGCGACAAACACATGGGTAACAGTGACAAAAATGTGACAAAAAGTGACAAAAATGACTAAAAGCGACAAACACATGGCTAACAGTGACAAAAATGCGACAAAAAGTGACAAAAAATGACTAAAAGCGACAAACACATGGCTAACAGTGACAAAAATGTGACAAAAAGTGACAAAAAATGACTAAAAGCGACAAACACATGGCTAACAGTGACAAAAATGTGACAAAAATGTGACAAAAAATGACTAAAAGCGACAAACACATGGCTAACAGTGACAAAAATGTGACAAAAAGTGACAAAAAATGACTAAAAGCGACAAACACATGGCTAACAGTGACAAAAATGTGACAAAAAGTGACAAAAAATGACTAAAAGCGACAAACACATGGCTAACAGTGACAAAAATGTGACAAAAAGTGACAAAAAATGACTAAAAGCGACAAACACATGGCTAACAGTGACAAAAATGTGACAAAAAGTGACTAAAAATGACTAAAAGTGACAAACACATGGCTAATAGGGGCAAAAATGCGACAAAAAGTGACAAAAATGTTAATAAAAGTGACAAATTCACGACTAAAAGTGACAAAAACATGACTATTTTCCCCATATTGTGCAGCTCTCTAATATATTAAAACTACTATTGCCAAAACACGCACCAGTATGTTTCCTTTCCACTGAATTGAACACATACTTTGACTCCATATTTCTTAATTTTGAGAATAACCTTAGCCGCTCATTCACTCCCACACAGTCGTCCCTTCATCCATCTAAAGCTAAAGAGACGTCTGCGCCCGAATAATAAATGAAGCGGTCATTTTTAGGAGGAACAATGGAGGAGAGTCCCAGAGCGGAGTCCCGTCTCAAGGTAAAGGCGGTCACTGCACTGTAAAACAACACGGGGACAGCTTTTACCGCAAAATAAAAGCTAACGATGTAGACGGTGGAGTTTATTATTATTTTCTCCCTTTTTTTGATCCTGCTGCACCAATAATTGAGAACAAAAGACACCTAGGTCAATATTTCTGCACTTGCTTCTATTGATCAATAATTAAATCATATTGGGCACCAACTAAAATGAAAGTGAAAGTAATTATTTGATATTTATGTGATATTTATGCATTTATTTTTAGTCGTAATGCATATTTTCTTGTTCTGTAAAGCACTTTGAATTAGTTTGTTTATGAGCTGAGCTTTGCAATTAAATGTACTTTGCTTAAAACAACAAAATGAGAAGAAGAAATGTTTAATTATTATAAGTTGATCAAATGCAATTGATCTATTGAAGATGTATGTGTTAAAAAATGACTTTAAAGATGACAGTTCAATTATTTTAAGTCAAAATTTCATTATTTTGAGAAGGGGAGGGCAATATATAGACATTTTGATAGTATTGTAAATGTTGTTTTGAAGATAATTTGAATATTGATGAATTTATAGTAAGAAAATGCTACAAAAAGAGCTGATTAAAAATAAAAATAAAATAAAAATATGTTGCAAAGTGTACAAAGTGATATTACTGCACTTTTCTGGTTCATTTTACAGGCTTTTCGCTTTTGTCTGACACTTAAACTTGAACTAATAGGTTTAAAGGCGCATTTTGACTAATTTCTGATGGTTTTTTACAGTGCATAATATATTTGCCCTTTATTCTCACCCCGAGGTCCCTGAACTCCCCCGCCCTCCCCCGCCCTCCCTCCTCCGAGACCCTCCTCATCATCAGTCCAATAAATTACAGCCCAGTGAAACCTCCAAACACCAACACTTTTAATTTTTAATCAGGGTTTTGTCCAGAGCTGCTGTTTCTCTGAGTCCACCTTCCTCTCACCTTCACTCCTGCCCTCACCCCTCTCTCCCTCCCTCTCACTTTCTCCTCTCGCCGTCCTCCTTACTTCCTCAATGTTTTTTTCTCTCTTTCTTCCTTCTTTTCTCTTTCCCCTTTTTCTTTCTGTTTTGCTCTTCACCTCATCGTGCATCTCCCCTTTTCGCTCTCTCTCCCTTTTTCCCTCTCTCTCCCTTTTTCCCTCTCTCTCACACCCTTTTTCATCCTCCCTCCTCTATCTCATTCCTCTTTTCTCCATACCTTCCTTGTCTCTTTCCTCCACCTCTAGTCTCCCATCTCCTCGTTTTTACCCCTCTCTCTTCCCTATTTCCTTTTTTCTTCCTCTCCTCTCACTCTCCTCCCCTTCCTTCCTCTTGCTCCTCTCTCTCCTCTTTCTCTTCTTCGTCCGTCTCTCCCCTTTTTCCTTCCCTTCCTCTCCTCCCACTCTTCTCTCTTTTCTCTCTTGATCTTCTCTATCTTCCTTCCCTTCCCTTCTTTCCTTTCCTCTTCTTTCTCTCTCTACCCTTTTAAAATCCCTCTCTCCTCTCTCTCTCTCCTCCCTCTTCCCTCTCTATCCTACCTCTCCCCTATCTCTCCCTCCCCCTCTCTCCCCTCTCTCTCTCCTCCATCTCTCCTCTTTCTCCCTCTCCTCCACTCTCTCCCCTCTCCCTCTCTCCTCTCCCTCCTCTCCATCCTCCCTCTCCCCTCTCTCTCCTGTCTCTCACCTCTCTCTACTTTCTCTCCCCTCTCTCTCTCTCTCTCTCTCTCTCCTCTCTTTCTCTCTCCTCCCTCTCTCTCTCCTCTCTCTCTCCCTCCCTCTCCCTCTCTCTCTCTCTCTCTCTCTCCCTCTCTCCCCCTCTCTCCCCCTCTCTCCTCTCTCTCTCCCTCTCTCTCTCCCCTCTCCTCCCAAAGTCACGGTGATAAATGTGCCGCTCCTGAGTCTGCGTACCCAGCGGCGGGAGGCAAAGGGCGGCTCACGCGGCTCAGACGCTCCTGGGATGGAGGGCCCACACTCGGGTGATTAATCCAGAGCCTGATGGGGGAGAAAGCAGGTTCTGAGGACAACACTGTGTCAATGTGAAGGAAACGGGAGCAAACAGCACGACGCGCTCTGGACAAGTCTGTGTGGGCGCCTGGACGTGTTCAGGGGCTTTGTTAACACGGAACAGTTTTTAAAAATGGAACAAATAAGAAAATAAATCTAGGTTTGAAATGAGTGTTTGTGAAGCTACATGTTGAGTTCACTGTAATGGACCTGGCGCTGAGGATGGAAAACAAAAGAGAAAAGTGGCAATGGGTTCCTTGATTTCTTACAACGGCGGTGATCAAACTGGAAACCTGCGAGATGAACTTCTTCCACTGCATTATTTATAAAGAAAGAT
Source organism: Rhinogobius similis (assembly GCA_019453435.1). Lineage (NCBI taxonomy): Eukaryota > Metazoa > Chordata > Actinopteri > Gobiiformes > Gobiidae > Rhinogobius > Rhinogobius similis. The sequence continues at coordinate 13,668,261 of CM033630.1, forward strand.
AAATACAACTAATAACACTGATACATTAGATTTGTATTGCACATTTAAAATCCTGACAAGCGCAACAATGGGGATGGCCCACATAAAAACCTTCAACCATAAAAAAAGGAAAAAGGGCATTGGGGCAATTATTATTTTTATTAATTAATTTATTTTTTTTACATTATAACGATATTGAGATGACATTAACAGAAATGTGTTGAATGTGTTTGTAAATGTCTTGGTTGAGGTTTAAGTATCGCGACAGAATGTGCAAAGATCATAAAATGAACCGCAAAAGGGCAGAAATATCACTTTATACAGTTTGGAAGATTACAGTTGCTGTTTTAAACTCTTTTTGAGAAAATGATATACTCTACATTACTTTTGAACATCTCCAGAACAACAGCTTCATAACACCTCTTCCACCTCTAGGAGTAAGTACTCATAAACAGCAGCTCTCATAAACCTTTGGGATCGATCACTAGAATGTACATTCATGCAGAGGTACTTTTTTATCAATAAATAAATAAATTCATGATGCACCGATACTGATTCTGGTATGAAATATCGGCGCCAATCCAGAACAATGTGATCCAGAACACCTTGTGATGTTTGAGATTTTAATGCTGTTCTGTCGTTCGCTGGAGGATAAACAACCCATGTAGAACTGTTTAAGAAAATAAATGCTATTTGAGTCTCTGCAGTGGTATCGGTTGATATCGGGCATCGGCAAAAGTCAAAGTATCCAAATTGGTATCAGATCTGAAAGAGCTGGATCTGCTTTGGTTTAATTCCAGGCACAGCTCACCAGAAAAGTGACATCATTCTCTGTGCACCTTTAGCGCAGCTGTCAATCACAACAGTCCCACAAGGACAATCATTAAAGTGTCTGGCTCAACGACACGACAGTCAAACTACATCAAACCATCGACTCCATGTGCTCTGTGCACAGCAGCAGTAGCTAAGCTAACCGTTTCTCACAGCTAATGCTATAGGGCTGCAATAAACAATTATTTTGGTAATAGATTATTTTAGCGAATATTCTTTTGATTAATCGATCAGTTGCACAAAAGGCCTGTGAACATGATGCTTGTGCTCAGTTTTACTCAGACAAAGCTGAAGTGAAGTCGTTTGAGGACGTCCCAGTGGAGAATATTTACAGATGAAAAGGTGTTTTAATCAAAACAAGTACAAATGTACAATCAATACAAAATTTACAAATTTTTGTGTGATTCATTCATTCTCTCAGCTCATGGAATGTTTTGGAGTCTGTTTATCAACCAGTTAAAGGGAATGCAGTTAAGATAAATATATTTCAATTTCTACTAAACTCTTTACATATTTTACTGCAGTTTAGCTATTCTTTTAGGTTTCTAATCGTACTTCCTGGTTGTAAAGTATGACATCACACTAGGGAATTACCATAGCAACCACACTGTACAGAGGGTCAAAACTCATCTAATGTCACAGGTTTTGTTCATTTGATAAAGAGAAACACACGTGAACACCTTTATTTTGTTGAATTAATGATTAAGGGTCAAAAAAGTTGTTTCTTTTGTGTAAATCATGCATAACCTTTGTCTCCCCAGTGTGATGTCATCAGTCTGTTTACTTCCTGTAATTGTCAACAGATTTTTCAACTTTTCTCCACAAATAGCGACCTGATTGGTGTAAAACTATCATTTATGTTTACAAGAGGTATTAATACACTGAATAAAGTCAAAATGAGAAAATCCTAAAAACCTGTCATACGCACTTAAACCATTAGTCGATAACTTGATTAGTTGACAACTATTTCTATGATTGATTATTCAAGCAGCCCTAATGTTGACTTTTATTAAACCAATTCACATAAAGAAAGACGACCTGATTGTTTTCATATATTGATTATTATCATTATTTTACTTCACATTAGCATTAGAATTGACCCACAAACACTTATTTATCAGCACAGACGTGTCGCTGGAGAAGCATTCATCTCATTTGTAAAGTGAGATCCACCTGCAGCTCACTGTCATGTCAGTGACTCTGCAAAACCCTCACAGAGACAGAACTGAACAGGAAGTACTCAGTTGCACAATGAGCTTACCATTTTAGAAAACAGCCAACAGTAATTCCGTGCACAGAGCCCATGAAAAGCCACTAGCATTCCCTCGTACAGCAGTGGAGTCAATGGAAGCAGTTTGGCACGAGCTTAATCTAAAATCTGATAACGGTGACTGGGGTTGGTGGAAGTCTATGAGGTTAGCGAGCGCAGATGAGAGCTGCACACGGGCTCCTTAAATAAACACACTTGGGTTTAGCCCTCGCAGCTCCAGGCGGCTCACACATCTCTCCGTCCTTGAACCGCGGGTCAAAACAAATCACTGCTACACATGCTCCACAAAGAGCCCGGGCGCTTTCTGAAATGGGAAACCAGCCATTATAACTTATTTATTCATGGTTTATTTGATCGGAGCGCGCGCACAGAACATCCAAACCATCAGAGATCACCTGCCTTTGTGAGAAACGCGGATATTTTACGGCGGCGGGAGAAAATTAATTTGCACGGCGAGGTATTATCAATCGATACATGTATAGGCGCAAAGCTGGAAATGAAGTGTATTTGTAGGTGGGCTGGAAATCGCACGCCATAATCAAAAACATGGTCAGTGTGCGCAAATCCATCTGAAATAGCATATTACTTATTAATAATGCAACGCGGAGAACAATGGGATACGCGCAGCTCCTTTGTGACTTGCAGCTATCTAATGGGGAAGATGGGGAAATGGTAGAGAAAGAAGCCATTATATTTTGTATTAAGTATTAGTCGAGTCTCCGTGGATTTGTGAGCGTAATAATGGATAAGTGCAGCCAGATTCTACAGGTAAATGTGTAAAGCCAGGCGCGTTTTCAGATGTGGACAGACTATTGTGCAGTTTTGTGGCGATCACAGTCTGTTTGCTCACTCCTGCAATGCACTAGAGTTATTGTAAAACTTTAAACTGCTTTGTATTAATGTCGTTAAAGTAAATGACAGCATAATGACTGAATAAACTAAACATAAACAACGTAATGAGCATGATTATATTCAAGATTTAACCAAAAAAGCATCCCTAGTTTGGCTGAGTTTTTCATTTTTCTTGTTGGATGTGAGCAGCAGATGTGACATAAAGAGGTAATTACACAACTGTCAAATGGTTAAAACTTGTCTAATTTGCAAAATAGTTATAATCCGATTAATAAACGTATATGACAACGTGTTTATTTAGTTAAATTAATGATTAGATTATCAGAGAAATGTGTTTGTTGCACGTAAATTGTCTCTGCAGTTTGTGTATTCCTTTAATTTTTCGATGTTTCTTCACAAATGTCCACTTGACGGATTTAAAACTATGAGATAAGAGAAGAGGAACGTTCATTTGGGGAAATTTGGGGAAACAATGGGAAAATTGTAGAGTTGTAATGCAAAGTTCAGGACAAGAATGAAAATATGCAATCAAAAATCAAGATAAAAGTACAATTTAGACCTAAATGAAACTAGATTATTAGAATACAATTTGAATAGAATTGAGAAGGTGTGAAGATAATAAATACAGCAATGTACGAGTAGAGAACAAATATAAAATGATGTACAATAAGTGATGCACAGTGCAGCACATGGACCGAATAAAATGAAAAAATGAAGTTTGAATGGGTCAGACTGGAGAAATAGCTTTAAAAATAACTCAAAATCATGTCATTTTCCAAATTGCAATCAAACACAGTTAAAATTAGGCTTTCAAATCCAATCTTTTTCCTCAAACTGAGCTCATAAAAGACATATTTCTCCTCTGGTTGCATTAAAATGGTAATATCCAGTTAAGTACACACTTTCATTTAGACGTGAACTGCTCTGGGTTTGAGGTGATATTTGTGTTAGCGTTTCCTCGACAGACTCTCGTTTGTCTTGTGTCCAAACGTCCTGATTGCGCGGACCACCCACGCGCCGCTGCTTAGAGAGAGACGGATGACTGCACTACAATGTGAGCGCGCAGGCTAAAATTAGGGACTAAATTAAATAGCTTTCACCTTGATAAAAGAGTCCCACATTTCTCATGCAACGAGCAAAAACAGGCACTAAAATATATTGGTTGTTAACGACATTTTAGTTTTAATTTTGCTTTTGAATTATTGGCGCCACATACTTTGGAGAATTTCAATTAATCAATCAATTCATCATCAATTCATTATGTTAGAAAAAAAAAAGTGTCTTGAAGTTTTTGACTATGTTACAGTTTAACAGATTGGTGACCTCATCATTTGAAATTCAAAGTCTAAGATACCTTTTAGTTTAAGGCCAAACTTTTCAGGCTGGGACCCTTAAAACAAACTGTCAGCCGCTCTGGGATCTCCACAGCAAAATGAGATTGACACTTAATCATTTACAGGGTTTGTGCAGGTTTCAGCAAATCAAATTTCATGCTTTTTAATGCTGTATTTCAAGATTTTTAATGCCATAATCAATATCCAAACAAGATATTTACACTTTTATCATGTCAAAACTACCATTCCATTGGGCTTCAGAATGACCAGAATATAATAAACTACTTTATAATATTAAAAAACCTAATTTACATGAAATTTAAACCATACAAATGTATGTATTAAATCCTAGCATTTACATTTACATCAAAGCTACTGAGATCTAGATTCAATAAATCCAATACACATCTGGGACGTCTTGGACACGCACTATTGAGGAGGCACGGATTTTGATCACTATTTGCTTGCTGTTTTAGATTTAATGCCAGTGGGTCTTAAATTTAATACTTTTAATGCATTTTAAGACTTTATATTTTGCCATATAATTCATATAATGACTTTTATTGAGTTTTAATGTCCCTCAGAAACCCTGATTTAAAGTGGAAGACCATTTAAAATCAGGTTTAATTTCTGGTTAAGAAATCTCTCATGTGGGAAAATGATTCTCTGCATTTGACCCATCCCTCAGTGCTGTCAGGAGCACAGAGCGCCTGCCGTTCAGTGCAGCATTCAGGACCAGGTCCAGGGAACGAGGGGAAAGTCTGGACGCTAAAACATTATGTAAAGTAAATTAATTTGTGTAAAACGTTCAGTGTTCACGAGCAACAACAAGTCAGCAATGCACCGATTTCCTAGGCGTCCTGAAAACGTCTTTGTAGAACTATTTTCTGTTGAGCTCGTCTGCTCCATGTAAACTAATACAACGGAACAAGATAGCGGCGCCCACGGGAAGTTCTGAAATAAGGTGAATAGTGCGTGTTTTTGAGTTTGATTTGGGAAACTGGAATGCCCCGAGAAAACCAACAACACGAAGAAAAACATGCAAACTGCACGACCTTCTTGTGTGAGGGAGGCGAGACTAACCAATCTGCCACCGTGCTGCCATTGTATTTATTTCAATTGTTAGTGTTATTTGACCTAATTTCACTAGACTGTTATTTATTACAACGCCCACATTTACAGTGCCCCTGACAGGTTGGACTACTCATTTAACTAAAATGCAGTGAACATAAATTATTCTGCAGTTAGATAAATACTGATAAAAACTTAAATTGTATCCCAGTTAAGCTATTTTTTATTCTACTTCCTGGTTGTACATGATGACATCACACTAGGAAATTACTGAGAAAATATCCTGCAGTGCACCAAAACTCATCTAATGTCACATATTTTGGTATCGCTTTAGATTAAGGTTCCTTAGTAAACTATTTATAATGCATTAATAAGTACTTGTTATGTGTTTATAAGCCCTTTTAAGGCATTTGTGAGCATTTATTAGCGCGATAATTGAAAACAATCTAATAAGCAGCTTATTGATGCTCTGTGCGTGCGGTTTATTCACACAAACATGTTTTTGGTTAATGGTTATAAGCATGTATAAGGTATTATAAGTGCATGAACAAGTAAATAGTACGTAACTCCTTATTAATGGTTTAATAAGGAACCTTAATCTAAAGCGTTACCCATGTGAACGCTTTTTGTTGTTGTTGTTGAATCAATGTTTAAAGGGTCAAAAAAGTTGTTTCTTTCGTGTAAGTTATGCATAACCTTTGTCCCCCCTGGTGTGATTTGTTTACTTCCTGTAGCTTTCAACACATTTTTCGACTTTTCTCCACAAACAGCGACCTGATCGGTGTAAAACTATAATTTATATTTACAAGAGGTATTAATACACTGAATAAAAAAAAAGAAAATCATAAAAACCTGTCACACGCACTTTAAAAATCACAAAAACCTCTCCAGGTATCCGTGTTTTCTTCCTCCACACTCACATTATTTACCAACAGCACAATCACTTCATTCGTTTCTTACGTAGAGCCAAGTTCGTCCTCAAAACTTCCCATTTCTTGGTCTCCATCCATCACGAGCTCTGACGCCGCTCGTGTCTCAGAGAAAGAGCGATTAACCAACTCTAAACGCTCTCCCCAGGTCTGCAACCGGCAGCTAACATGTCACGCACCATTAGCTTAGCCCTTAGCGCCATTATCTTAGCCCCGGTGTCATTAGCTTAGCCCTTAGCAGCGGCAGCCATCTCGTAACGCAGACAGGAAGCAGAGAAGAGAGTCTGAATGCGCCGTCCCCTGTGTTTTGCGAGCGCAGTTTTAATGGACGGGGATGGAACAATTACAGAGCCGACCAGAGTAAATGGAAAAGCCCAACCTTCGGGGATCTGGCATGGATTTTGTGGAGAGCATAAAACAAAAACGAGGCGTGTTAATGTCGATGGAGATAATGTGTTTGTGTACAGTGGTGTAGACGGTGTATTTTCATTTGACTGTATTTCTTAAGTTTCCTGTAAAATGTCCATAATCCGGTGACCTCAGGACTGGGCAGGAATTCATCAAGCGTTAAATGAAATCTTCAAAGTTCAGATCTCTAACTATTTTGCAAATTTGTATCTGGGTCTTGTTACGGCCTTGGATCGAGAAGGAGATACAAAACTATTGCTTCTAGTCGCCAGTAAAAAAGACTCCATAACCAGAAAATGGCTGAATCCAAGTCCTCCAACGTCAATGGCAGGTTCTCATGACTTTGTGATTATGACTTAGTTTGGTGGGAGGGCACCTGTAGTAAATACTTAGCAGAGTTTTACATTTGTGAAGTTGCAGTTTGTGAAGAAATTTGAAAAAAAGAAAGTTTAAAGTTACAGGAAGTAGTGCTGAGTTCTAAAATGGAATCCCTCTGTGATGTCATCAAAAGGCGACGTGCTGTTGTAAAAACAGAAACAATTTACAGACGACCGACATATTTTTTGACGGTTCAAAGAGTTATTCAACAAAATAAAGGTGTTATAAACTATTATTATTTGTCAGATTACAACTATTGTGTAATTAATATGGATGTTGACCCTTGTTTTCAAAATGGTTGCTAGGTAACAGTTGTTGAATTACCTCTATGTCATAT